>JBBBVU010000016.1:9554917-9575023 GCA_037177055.1 Atherinosoma microstoma
TTTTAATGTTTTATGTAAAGCACTTTGAATTGTCTTGTACAGGAAATGTGCTATACAAATAAACTTGCCTTGCCTTGATATGCACTGTCTCTTTAAAAAACAAACAAACAAACAAAAAAGAAAATCAAAGAAGTAAACACAAAGCCCACTTTCTTCAATGACCTTGCAAATATTGCAGTTTATTAATGGTTGTACTCCTGCACATATAACATCACATTTTTCCTCAGTGAAAGATATTAAATTAAAAATAAAAATAATCAAGAAGTACAGATTATTATCTAAAATAAATGAAACTTCAAAGGGTTTAACTCATTTAGACAACAACCTCTAAAAGTATAAATTGTTAGACCTATTTGCTACATTTGTTCTGATATGAATTTAGATACCATTTTAAATATTACACAAATAGCTTTGCATCAGAAAGGGAAAACAGCTCAACAAAATGATCTTTGGAGTAACATGCAAAGGATGTGCAGTACAGAATTATGTGAAAATTACATTTTTTCCGCGTATTTGAGGAAATCTATGGAATGACTCAGCCTGTTTGATCTACTCTGAGGTATTCAGCCTTGAAATGTATGAAGAGAAGCTTGTTATACAGACAGATCAGTCAAATCTTTTTTTTTATATAGCTTCTGTGTGGAAGAAAGCACAAAATGTTATGAAAATGAAACAAATGTCAGCACATATTTTTGCTCATGTTCATACAGAGCTGTCTAAAAATTAAATCTCATTGTTTCTTTTATCACCATCATGGTGTGATCATGTATACTACTGTGCACAGGTTTTAAGCATTAAAAGTAAATAAGGATACATTCAGAGATTGAGATCAATACTTGATCACACAAAATAAAGTGAATTTTCTTTATATGCCATCTTCCACAATGGCATAATGCAATACATATTAAAGGAATCTAAAATGTATAAAGAAAATAAGATGTTTATCGCCTCATGATTGAATAGGATAAAGAAACGCCTCACAAAGGCTGGTAGGGGTTTTCTAAGGACTCACTGGCCTGAGCAGACGCAGGAAGAATTTATTCCAATCCAAGGAGCAACAGCTCACTGAGGCCGCTTTTATAGGCACCCAGTAAACAAAGTAAAAAGCTTCAGCTGGGCCAGACTGAGGTAGCAGCTTGTTAGTGCGACCCCACACAGCTGAGCAGCCTTCTGTGGCTTCGTCCTGGGTGCTGCAGGGTGGAGGGCGGGTGCTGTCCTTGTAACTTTGCTGTTGCTCCCCAGGCGATATCAGTGCCTGAGTGACAGTCCCCCCATCCCTCCCCCCAGCTGCTTTTTGCTTGCTTATATTTGCATGCATATCCTATTTATAAACTTTAATTTCAGTGCAGCAGACTTCATGCTTAATTTTTTTTTCCAAAACAGTCATATCTTTCAGCTTACATAAAGATTCATTAATATTCATGATGTATATCCACATAACTTTGTATGAATGTCCACATATTTGTGAAAGCAGCTTAAATAAAGTCTGTTTAATATTTCATAGTTTTGCTGTTACCAGTTTGAAGTTTCCTTTTAGGTATGGACACACTATTGTATGCTGATATGTGACTTGGTTTTATGATTGTATGGAAGTGTTGGATGGGAAAAAACCTTAAGAAGAGTGCCTGTGATGTGCTGGATAAGGATTCAGATTACGTTTATGGCATCAAAGAGCTTCACCTGTTTATGTGCTGGTGTATTTTAAGGCATGCATATTTATCCATCCATCTGTAGTGAATACATCGACCTTGGGTATGAACTATTGACCAGACAGAGATTTGACACAGTATTTGTTAATGCAATGGTGGTCTTTTTAGTGATAAACACGTATGGGTATGATTTTTACCCATAGACTAAAAGTAGTCAAGTCTTTAGTGGAAATTACAAATCTGTATCTATTTGAAGAAATCAAGTTGCTGTCTTGCAAACAAGCAAAGAATTCTTGTCTCTCATCTTGTATTAATCATAAGCCTATCTTCAAACTGATAGAGCAGCAAAAGAGGAAAAGCAATTAACAAAAATGTAGCTTAAAAAGATGCTCGAGCTTCCGAGACGAAAGTTATGAGATGTATTTAATTTCTAATCCATAGTTTGCATCAAAGAAATTGTCCCATCATATATGGGTCAAACCCCGTCTTTGTTCCACATCATTCCAGATTAGATTTTATTCCAAACTGATTAATAAACTGTGCAGAGAAAGCAGAAACAATGAAGTCATTGTTTCCCTCTATGATTAAAAGTAATAATTCTTGCTATAATGCTGAGTGATTCAGCAGACTGTTCTGTCTGAGATGATTCACCCAAAAAGACACTTCGGCTCCATTTAAATCAAACTAAGAGCTTACTCTATCTTAAGAAGTTCAAAAAGGAAGAGCTATATGACAAAGAGCCATATGACATTGAGGATTTTTCCATCCACAAGAGCAAAGCTGGGACGAATCATCCCCTGAGCTTACTGTTATGATATTTGGGCTTTCCATCTGGTGTAGTTTTTCACAAAATACCAGTTTAAAAGTACGCCAGGAGTTGTCATGAGAGTTTGCTTCTAGAACATTGGCTCATGGTGGAATTACTCTAGCACATTCAGGGAATCCTATACTCAATCGTGGCCCCCAAATGCTATGAATACTTCATTAGATGTTTGTGATTCATGTTGGTAATTAATATCCAAAGATATGCCCTATTTTGCTTCCAGCATCCGTCAGACTGTGAGCCTTAAGATTGAGGGGGTAAAAGATTGTAGAGGTGTGGAGAGAAGCCATTACTTGCCGCACAACGTTCACTTAGTGCACGGACCCATGACACACCCATACCTCTAGTAGATTGGGTCTGCATATTAAGTGCAGTTTTCCTTACGTTCACTCCTATTGGCCTATCTGAAATGCATTCATAGTCTTGCAGGCCCCATTTAGAGAATGGCTGGATATTCAGCCTCCTCTGGTTCTTTAATAGAAAAAATGATGGATGAAAAGAGCAGTGCTAAACAGCTTGAGAAAAATAGCCATGAGGTACATTGGGTGCAAATGCTGCATTCTTCTTATTGGGAGCTTAGCGTGCTTGGATAAACTGTAGTTAAAAGGAATAACTTCAGAAGGCTTGCAGATTATTGAAACATTAAACAGAAACCAATGCATGCAAAGGAAGCATACTGCAAGACAAGAAGACCTTGAGCTCTGTCTCCTACATACACTGTCTATATAACAAGGCTGTAAGATGCCTCTCTGACAAGCAGTTGCAGATGCCATATATGATTAAATCAAACATACTGCTGCATTTTAAACAGTATTAGAGCATCGCATGCATATGGTGGGTGTTGTGGGGGCTCATGGAAAATCTTTTATTTTAACTCCCATTTCTCCCACAGCAAATGCAAGTGTTTGCAATTGTAGAAACATACGTATAAGGACAGCATGTCTATTTCTGCTCAATTTGAGAGGTTAAGTAAGCTGGTTATTTTAGTTTCTTCCCCCTCCACCTCTGCTTCACACTCTATAACCTGTTTACTCAGTTTATGTGAGTTTGTGCATAGTGGGTCTTTAAGATCAACACTGTGTTTACTGATACGTTACGTTGAGTATCACGCCACGATCCCTGTTGTTTGGCATCAGCAGAGGAATCAAGAAAAAATGGTTCAGTCCTGTACCCCGCTATGTTTACTCTGTGTGAAATCTACACATGTACAGTCAGTAATTGCTGAACCTTCAGCCCATCTGCCCACCCCTTTGTTTTTCCTCTGAAATGCAGGTTGACTCTTTGAGGAAGCAGCTCATCCATGCTAAATCTTTTTAGCCATCCAGTGCTGTTCTTGAAAATCCTGGTCTGATACTTAAATGTGACATTTAAAAGAACATATCGATCGGGCTGGTATAAATTGGCAAAAAATGTCATTAGATGGCTATCCTGCAACTCTCATGGCCAGTCTAACCTAGGATAAATGGTACTTGTAGGACAGCAGCATTCAGAGCCTCCCTGTCTTTTAATAGTGTCTCATCAGTCATCCTCATCAACATCTCATATGGATAAAGGACACAATAAAAGTGGTGACTACATCATAATAAGAAAGACATAAAAATGTGTAGCACATAGGTTGAGGGGAACATTTTATTCATGAATGGGGCCAGTTTTCACACCATGAAAGTCCAGCTGTGTGCAGCTGTGCAGAGAAAGCGTCCAGGATTTGAAATCTACTCTGAAGCTGCCTTTACTGTTTTACATTCCTTGCTTAACTGTTTCTGTCTCTTTATATTAACTGTCAAGTGGACAGTGTGAATGTATTCCAGCAGAGGCTGTCTGAAAATATATACCATTATACTCGATTTTAAATGGTATCAAGTCTCTGGAAAGTACAACAGCTGGCTTTTCACACCACTGTTCAAAGCAGCCAGTAAAAAAAAAAAAAAAAAATGTACACATTTAATGTATGATATGGCTGAGAAAGCTCTGTAAAAGCTAAAACAATCCTGGAACTGTATTTGTTTGCTATTTTAAAAATCAGCTTTAGTCATCTTCTTTTTATTCATGTCACAATTGATATTCTTGATATATTGATATTTTATGTTAGCTTGCGTATATGTCATAGATTTTTTTATAGTATTTGGTCATTTTTACCTATGGCAAGGCAGGCAGAATTGATAAACTTGATCATTGTCAGCATTTTTTCGTGCCTGCGGACAGACGTGCATTTGGTTCAGCTGTTGGGGTTGGCACATTCCTCTACTTAAATGAGATTAATTTATAACCCTAGTCGATCTCTAGACCAGTTTCTTTGTTATCAGCTTGTTGCTTTTAATGAAGACATTACATCACAACCAGGGAGGAAAGATGTTAACAAGAAACCCTGCTCCATTTTACAAAGTTGACTGTAAACATCTTACAAATGAAGTGGTAATTGTAGTATGGTAATAGTATCTGACCCTTATCTATAAACACTAAGGACCCCAATTTGGGATTTCTACCAACATAATGCTTTGAAGAATTTTTAGATTTTTTCTTATTCTATTTTTTTTAAAAACAGAATAAAGTCAAGATTAAAGCAGTGCTATCAATGCAATAAGCTGTGCGTTGCATTGCATTCCTTAGATTGTCCAAAAAAGGGTTCATTATTGCCAGATAGTGGAGCTACTTTACATCATCTTAAAACAGCATAAATTCTTCAGTGTTTCTGTGAGTCATCTTTGAGAAAATTTTCAATTTTAGTAGGAGTTCAAAATAAATATATTTCTGCTAAAACACTATGACAGGACCTACATTTATATGTTCAGGATGCAAGCTGAATCAGCTCTAAAGTTTTTACAAGTACAGTGAAATTACATTCCCTGACTTGAATTGCAAAGCCCATGTGGGAAATAAGCCCTGTATGTTTCATCTGCACTGCTCCGTGTTGGCCTAACTGTGGCTTGGTGTTGATAAAACTGTGTGAATGAAGAGAGAGGGTTATCACTCAGAAAATGTCAAAGAAATGCCAACGACAGAGATAAAGAAGCATAGACAAGATGCAAGCAAAACACTTCCATGAGCCCATATGTTTTCTAAGGGTTATAAAACAATTCATCATTATATATAAACTTTGAAATATAATTCATCTTAAAATTGAGATGAATTATATTTCAACATAGCTTTATAAAGCAAATGACACTGCTGTGCAGTTTTTTATAATCTGTATATTCTGTAACACATTATAATAAGGTACACAAAATTACTTAGTTACTAGGCAACTCCTTAGGAACTAATCAGGAACTAATGGGTAGTTAACCAGTACTTACTGGTGAACACACAGCCCAGGTTTATTAGGGGACTACTGGTCAGTTATCAAGGAAACTGAGGAGGAACAAATCAGGAACTAATGGGTAGTTACTAGGATATGCCTAAGGAATGAATCAAGAACTAATGGATAGTTAACCAGTACTTACTGGTGAACAAATAGTCCACCCGTATACAGAGACGACAGGTTAGTTATCAGAATAACAAAAGAGAAATTCTTCACGTGAGTTCTAGATTAACTTTGAACCAGTGAGTAAACGGCTTATAATTGTCAAAAACCTGTTCCCTAGTGATTACTGATTTCATTGGATACTCTCTTTTGTAAAACCAGGAAGGATGTAAGACATTAGCAATTTCATATTTTTGTACTGCTGTCATCTTAACTTTATGTGACCATCACTTACTGAGAACCAAATCGTTGCCTGGCTATTATTTATTACTTTGTTTACCTTCATGTAAAGTGTAGCATCATACCAAGTACTCACTAAGAAATTAATCATATCTATAATGAGAAACTGACCATTACCCACTGCTTTTTTGTACCCTAAAATAAAGTGAAACATCATACCAAGTACTTACTGAGGAACTGCTCATTAGTTCCTGATTCGTTCCTATAACTAACCAGTAGTCCCCTAATAAGCCTGGGCTGTGTGTTCACCGGTAAGTACTGGTTAACTACCCATTAGTTCCTGATTAGTTCCTAAGGAGTTCCCTAGTAACTAAGCACATTTTTGTGTACCTTATTGTAAAGTGTTACAATTTATTCTGCAAGTATTCTTGGCAGAAAACACATATTTGTTCTATTCTCCTCCATATTATGGCATTTCTTTTCTTCATGTCTTATATCTTCTTGCTTCAATTAGTGTAAATGGGATCTGCCGGAAACCAGTCATCATGTCTTGATGCCATAAAGCTGAAGATCTCCTAAGGCTTCCTTGTCTCTATATGTACAAAAATACTAATGTGCTGTTTTGCAAAATCAATAAAAACTGCAGCTGATCGTACAGCCCCAGCAGAATCTGAGAACCGTTTCACACACCATACCTGACCCTGGCAAACTGCAATTCATCCTGCGAGGAAAGTGTCAGTTTTTATGACCTTCCAGGATACAGCTATTCCCATGATAAAACCGTCTATCAGAAGGGTTTTCTTCCAGCCTGCATCCTTCTGATACTTGGGGGGAAACTTTGATTTATTTGCTGGGATAAACTCTGTCTTGTGACATCTACCTTTAGCAAATAAACCTACCCGTCACAGCCCATCGTCAGCAGGGTAACCCAACAGAGGCTGTGATTCCAACCAGTTTCATCACGTTATATTTCTCTTTTTGGCAGGGAGGTAATTGGGCCAAACTTGCATGAAATACCTCTGCCCCTTGTCAACAAACGTCTTCAAATGAGAAAAAGCTCAGTTTCACTTCACAAAGAATTTTGCTCTCTGACTTAGCTTTTCTTTGTGTATAGTTGTAAACCCTAGAGCTTTAACTCCACCAGTCATTGGCAGCCGTCTGTATGTTTTAGTGAGTGATTGATTAGATTGTTGTGGATCAGTACCTAATAGTTTATGTACTACAATGTATTCCTTTGTGAATGTTAAGTGGAAAAGTCTTTAGATTTATTTTGTAACCTACTTTCTTAATCAAATATATTCTGAGATTAATCAAATATGCGATAAATAGCATGTTGTAGATGCATCCCTCTTTGGCACAAGCTGTAGTTAGTGGTGGTTGTTGAATTTGGTTTTAATCACTTAATTGTATCACTCCTAATGGTCCTCTTTTTTGGTTATACCATATAGTAGGATTTCGGTGGCAGTGTCACAAATACATGTGCTATGTCAAGCTGTGTGTACACAGAATATACTTGTCTGTAGCATTAATTTAATTCTGGCTTTGTTCTCCGCAGGATAACGATAAATAAATAAAAGCAGCCCTTTGTATTTAAAAACTAGTTTTGCCTCTTTTTGTCATTCCATGCAATATCATTCCAGTTTGACACCAGGTCTTTTAGCCTGAATGGCCACAATGCATCAATGCACACTTCCAAGCCACCCAAAGCCTGGCACATAAGTTTGTTTGTGTCTTCAAGCATGTGAGGCACACCCTCCTTTGGTGTCACATAGTATTGAATTTTCTGTTTTTTTGTTTGTTTATAAGATATACCTTCCTTTTCATCACTCCCAGCTTCTGGTCTGCATGTGTTGCTCCATTGTAGCATCTTAGTTTGAGTCCAGGGAGTGCTGAGGGCTTAAGGGGCTCAACACCACTGAAGGTAGTGAGGCCAAAGCTTGCTCCAAAGCATCTTTGGGGGTGCTTATGAAACAAGCTTTTCCCAACAGCTTCTTGGAAATCAGCACAAGTCTCAGACTAGTTTCTCTTTTTGCTTGCATGCTGAGACTTCGGATGGGGTGCCTAGGCTTAAGATGCTGCTCTACCAAAGCATCATGTTGGAGGGGCTGTTGCAGAAATCTTTATGGTAGTTGTTGAAAGCAGCCTGTCATAATAATGTTATTCTACTGAATGCAGACTTTGGAATCTATTACCTTCATCTCCATAATTGCCTCCTTAATGATTTGATATATTTGGTAATTTATTTGTCATGTTATTCATAATGAATGCAGATTATTTACCTTTTTGTGCAATCAGTGGCTCAAAATGCTTCAAGCTATTCATTGCACTTTATTCTTTCTGTCTTAGGATATTGGGATGCTGACAAGCGAGGAGACTGTACCTAGGCTGCATGCCTAGCGTACCCTTGGAGAACTGATAGGAACATTGCTGGATGGAGGCCAAGACACTGGATGGCGAAGACGAGGAAGCACACAGTATTGTGGATCATTTGTATTGTTTGTTCTCTTTCTCAGATCCAAAGTAGATGCAAACCATTCTGCAATGTGCCTCAATTGCTAAGAGATGGCAAAAAGAATCAAGATAGACCGTCAAGGATAAACACACTCCTGTACTGCACATGAGAGTTGCAGTCTTATTTTTGCTCCTGTTACTGTGATAAAAAACAAAGAAACAATTATAGACTCTACATAATTTCTCCTGTTAGGATTAAAGACCACGCAGGAACTAACAGTAGATAGCAGATAGCAACCATCATGGGCAGCTGTAAAAGCAAGGTATCCTGGATTTTGTTCTTAGCAGGATTGGTGCTAACGGGAATAGCTTTGGAATATGAGGGAGTTCCTGGTCAGTGGACACGCTATGGTCAGTGGGATGCTAAGACAACGGGTGAGCTCAGCTTTATCATAAAAACCAACACCAGCAAAGCCCTGGTGCTCTATCTAGATGACGGGGGAAACTGCGACTTCTTGGAGCTTTTGATTGTAGATGGGAGACTTGAGATGCGCTTCACCATCCATTGCGCAGAACCAGCCTCCCTGCACACAGAGACACATATCAATGACCAACGCTGGCACAGAGTCCTTATTGCTCGTAACCACAGAGAGACCAGACTGGTGGTGGACAATGAGGAGAAAGTCGCAGAGGTGAAGTCCAAGAGAAAAGAGATGGTTGTGGCCAGTGACCTCTACATTGGGGGGATTTCACCTGATGTGCGCCTCTCTGCACTTACTTCCAGCACAGTAAAATACGAGCCACCATTTCAGGGCTTTATAGCTAATTTGAAAGTGGGGGAGGCGCTACCAGTTCTGCTGGATGGTCAAGCTGTGCATAATGATTTGGAGTACATATGTGGCACAAACTCTCCCTGCAGCAACAAAGGCCTTTGCTCTGTCAGCCAAGGAGAGATCGTCTGTGACTGTATCAATACCAGCTACAGGGGAAGGTACTGCCATGAAGGTAAGGAATGTATCCCTCTGCTTGCAGTATCATTTATTATTTTTTGCAAAGATACACACTCTGTTCGTATTTTCTATAAATGAGGCCATGTGCATTGTATATTAATAAGTGACAGTAACTGTGTTATTTTTTTGGCAACACAGTTTTTAAAGATACTGAATGTTGAAACGCAGTTTAACATTACTACAATTAAAGCACAACATCAGTAAATAAAGTGAGTTATACGTTGAGAACGAATCCAACTAACACTTTCAAACAATAACCACAAGAGCTAAAACAAAAGAAAATATTTCATTTTAAGTGTTAATCTACAGTATGATATGATCACTACAAGTAAAAAATATTTAAGAGACACTCAGGTATTACAAAGATACATTATTTTTTTATTTTATTAGACATACTTTATGAAATACACTGTTTCAGAATTATCTTTATAGTCTGAAAAGGCCATTTTACTGTAAATGCTATCAGCTACTGCAAATGTTTTGCTCATAAAAGGTTCAAATGTGTTATTAATATCCCATTCTAAACATATAGTCCATACTCTCATTGAGCTCCAGAGCATAATCAATAAAGCCCACTTAACAGCAATCAAAGACAAAGTATGCACCAGCAGTACTTACAGGCTGCTTGACGAAGCAGTTATCTTTACAAGATGGAGGAAAATAGCTTTATAATGTGTTAGGTGTTTACATGTTTCTAACTCTGAGACATCTATAAGCCATTAAATGGATGTCATGTTATCATTCTGGGAAATTTGCGTAACAGCAACCATATTATTAGCTTGATGGAAAGAAACTCCTACAGGACAGAAAAAAAAGTGTAAATTGCTAGGAATTGTTTCACAACATAAGTTGTCAAAATATTGTTGGCAATAAAAGAAAGTCATTTATTTATTTAGAGTCACATGATGTGTGTAATGGTTAGCTCAGTTTAAACTATAAAGTCAAACATGGTGGCTTTACTAAAAACAAAAACAAAGCAAACTCCTCAAACGCCTCAAGTTTTAGAAACCTGAGTTAACTGGGATGATTTGGGTTTGTTAAGTTTAAATTAACTGCTTTAGTCTTAGCATGCACAAAGTACATGAGGCTGTGCAAGAAACTTCATGTTTTATGTAATCAATTGTTAAAAAATGAATGCATGAAATTTACCATGCCTTAACTTGTGAGTACTCACATGCAACTGCCAAAATGAATTGAAATAATTTATTTTCACCATCAATCAACATTATAACAGTTCAACTGCATTGTTCCTACACATGGAAACTGGCGTATTATTGGTCTAAAAAGATGTATTATTGCTGATATGAGGTCAATGTGGTTGCCAAAAAAGGTTTTCCTGTCTATTATTTTTGCTAAATATATTTTTTTATTCATTACAACAGTAAGAAACAAGAAGAAAAAAGAAAACTAAACAAAAGATACTTTTTGAGACATTTTTGTTTTTATAACTGGAAAATGATTATGACAGAGTTTAATTCAAATACATTACCTACTCCTAAAATCCTTATAAATTTTTGTGTCATGTGAATTATTGATCAACCAAATGAAAAAAGGTACTTTCAAAAGCTTTTAAGGAATTTAAAATACTGTCAAGCTACTGAATTAAAAGTGCAAAGATTTATACAATAAATGCCCCCCATTTTGTTGTCCTAAATAGAAGTATACGGCATTCTGCACCACCCATTTTGCATTCCAAAGTACATATAACTTCTTTAAGATAAGTATTAATAAGACTTGATTAGGTCAAATCCACTGAATATATTCTATTAAAGCCAATGTTAGAATTTACTGTGTTAGTATAGTGACAGAAAAAAAATTGCCACCCACGCAGGCTGAATTGCATCACTCAGCATGTATGTCGTTACAAAGAAGAGGCAGACTGGTGGAGCCAAACATGATGAAAACACTGATGTTACAATAAAAGAAAAGCAGATAGCAAAGTGGTTACAGATTAATATCTTCTACTGTCAACATTAAAATATTTGTTTTCCTTTGCTTTCCTGCAGCTATCCAGAGAGAAGTACCAGGTAAGATAATGCATTGGAGAATGAACGTAACGAGGAGTATAGCTTGTTTTTGGTCATACTCTTACCTACAAGGAATATTACCACAGCGCAAGTGTGTGAGACTGTGTTTGGTTATTATAAGGTTGTTATTGTCAGTTTGGACTGCAGTTCCGACATCCAACAAATTAAGCCGAACAGAGATGTACTATCACCGGTCATGAGGTCACAAAGGGAAAAGCGCCTAATGTGCTGAATGCTCATTGTGTATATAATAAGTGTGCTCAAGGTGACTAAAGGTCTGCAGAGTACGTGGGTGTCACACAATAGCATTCAGATACTGCATAGCAGAGAAAATGACAGCACAGAGATGCTGTTTCATTATTTATGAAATATATGTTTTTTCTCTCTTCTGTATATATTTTTCTCCTCCTAATTACTGTTATAAGGTTTACTTAGTCATTCATATCAGAGCGCACTATGGTCAATATTCGTATTTAACTCAAGCATAAAACCCTCTGGCACAACATTATTGATTGCTGGGACCTTAACATTCAACATATTGTAATAAGTTCTGCAATGATGGGTTACTTCTTCACGAGAAGAAAAAAATCTCCTTTGACACAAAGAGAGACATCTCTCTTCATTTTAAACTGAGCACAGTTAAACAAGCCTGGTTTCTAATGAGGTGCACACAATGAGCTGAAATAAAGATTGAACGCGAAGAGGGCGATTTGTTTAGTCGGCATCAGAGCGACACATCCATCTCCCCAGTAAGGACTGCTGGTTCTGGTGAAAGGGCAGCCAACAGGCCCAGGAGACCAACACAAGGTGCGCTGCACCGCTGCACATTATAAATCACTGTTACTGACACAAGATGCGCAGACACACACACAAACACAAAGCTGTTCTCTCTTACATTTGGCATATGACAGCAAAACAGACCGAAAACTGCAAAATGATATGGTCTCCATGTATAGTATCTTGACAAAGCTGTGCAGAATATGAATATTTTAGTGTTGAATGGTTTTAACAGCTTACACATATTGGATGTATAATTTTGTTTATTAGGTTTAAGTGTAGATTCTAGGGGTGTAACCGTACATGTATCCGTGTTCGGATTTTTTGGAACGGAAATGAGTAAATACGTTGCACCACAGCCTCTGGCTAGCGAACGTTATGGCTAGCGACAGTTTTAAGGAAAAACCAGAGCTTGAAGACCCTCTTCTGTCTTTAATATTTACTGTTTGGGAGCACTTTGTCTTCCCAGTGAAGGATGTAAATGGACAAAGACAAGTGGAGAAGATGAAAGCATTCTGTCAGACTTGTGTCGAGCTTTGCTCGAGATCCATTCTACCTGTAGCCCCGCCCCCTCCGCCGCAGTCTCGCGCTGATAACTGCTCATTCAAATAATTGTTTTGTTAACCAAACATGTCTTCTATTTATGCCATATATTTGTTTATTTAAGAATTTTTTATTGGTAAGGCAAGTTTATTTATATAGCCCATTTCATGTACAAGACAATTCAAGGTGGTTTACATTGCAGAAAAAATAAATTAAAAACAAAACAAACTTTTAAAAGAAAGAAATTAAATAGAAACAGAAGAAAATAATCTAAAAGGACAACAGATTAAAAACATGATCAAGTTTAAAATTCAAGCTTAAAAGAAATGTTACAGATTTGGACTTTTAAAAAGAAACTATGTAAATGCAGCAGAGAACAGGAGGGTCTTCAACCTGAATTTAAATAAACTGAGTGTTTCTACTGATCTGAGGCTTTCTGGGAGTTTGTTCCAGACATGTGGAGCATAGAAGATGAATGCAGCTTCTCCATGTCTGCTTCTGACTATTGGAGAAATTACTGCAAGCAGTTTTCTTTTTTGTTTTTTGTTTAATTTCAAATGTCATTAAACATGATCCTGTTTACACCAAAGTTAAGCAGATTTAAGTTTTGTCTCCTTACTGTACCAAAAAAAAACCGAACTGTGACCTTAAAACCAAGGTACATACCGAACCTTGATTTTGGTGTACCGTTACACCCCTAGTAGATTCTCAGTGCTTATTATGGCATTCAAGACTTAGTAACTGCAGTATGTGGTTTTACTTTTCAGTACCAGTTAATCAGTTTCATATCTGCACTATTTCCAAAACCTAAACATTAATCATTTGTAACGTGAGCAAAGATGGCAGGGCTATGCTTACTGCAAACATGCAAGCATTATTAAATGACATGCTGCAAAGAGAGCACATCAGAATGTTTATTGGATTAAAGCTTGACACAGAGACAATTCCCAATGCAGAATGCATGAAAACCACAATGACAACAGAAAAATCACAGCTACCAGAAGCGTGTTTTTCTGTCCTTCATACCATTCCATGTGCTATCTGGCAGCAAGTCTCTTCTCTGTTGCTATTGCATCAGCTGAAACAGACTAATATGTGCTACCTAAATCTCCTACTCCCCCCAGAGATGACAAAGATGGTAACCCAAATGCTATATTTGGGCTTGGCTGTGTGTTTTAAGTGGTGCAGGAATAATCTTTTTATTCGTCCGAGGAACTGCTTTAAGCCGGTGAAAACCTTTGGCACAGCAGGTGAGTCTTTTGAGTTGTTCATCTACAGTATGCAGCACGTGGGCTCGCATTGATCTGCGCGGACAAAGGCCACAGTGGGGCATGCTCAGATGGCAAAACAGTGCAGCTTCCTCTGACGTTTTCTGAGGTCTGTGAACAAGAGATAAGAACAGCCACCTCACAAGGCAGATACGGACCAAGAGAAATCACTCAAGCATTCAGCAAAAAAAACCTTACAATGCACACAAGTGCATACAGTATAAGTTGTCATTGTTTTGCTTTTATTTTTCTAACAAATTTTCATGTGTAAGCACACATTAGCGACACGCTAAGGACTACAAGGATGACAAAGCAAGAGCAGAAATTTTGGAAAGAAAGGACACTGTTGGTCCTGATGGGCTTGCATCTTTCAGCAGCAGTGACCTTGGTCTAATCCCTCATTACAACAAGCTAATGCTGTACTTTTCGTGGAAAAACAAATTTGGCAAATCCTAATCCTCCGGCAGCGCCTCACTCTACTTATATGCCTGCTAATTAATGTCACAATAATGATTGAGAGGTTTTTCAACATCAGCATCTGTTTTTAACTTTAATTGTTTAATCAAATGTTCATGGATAGCTGTGTACGTCTAAGAGGTATTTTTAGAGGTTTAGCGCCGCTATAAAAAGTTAGGGAGAATAAAATCAAGACATTTTTTAGGGGTCCTTTAGTCGTCCCACCAAAATAAAAATTCCTCTTCTAATATAATTTAATATTAAGTTTCCTTACCTCAATATAATTGCAAAAGCTTCCCCTTTTACATAGAATAAAACTCAAAAGATGATCCTCTGAAGAAATCATTTAAAAGGTGTAAGCAGAATTTCATGTGGAAATAATTTCTAAGGGTTCATTCAAACTAAATCCCACAGGTCAGAAAGCTTCAGCTGCTCTGTTCTTTGTGTATTTAAACAGTCATCAATCAAAGTGCAGCACGCTTTTCTTCAGGCAGCTTTGATGTTAACAAGGATGTGAGTAAAGGTGCAGTATTGATGGCTTGAGTTATTCAGTAGCAGTTTTTCCGAGCTGTACATTTCACAAGTTATGGATATAGATGGGTTTAGCGGTGTGTAAGCACAATGAAACAATCTTTGAAGACTATAAAACCCATTAAGGAGTGTCAGGGTGAAAAGCAATAACGTCTACAAGATAAAATAAGCTAATTCAGAGCCCTTCCTAATTCAGTGCACTTTTGACAATGTTTGATGTAATTTTTACTATTAAAATTAATTTGTTTGAGAAAAAGTCTAATTCAAAAGCATCCTAAGTGGCTCGCTTGTATTTTCACTACAGTTTCAGTCAGCTGTTTAGGTTGCCTCTTTTTTAAAAGAAGAAAGCTCATAGATTAGCAGTGGGAAGGGCAGCTTATTTCCATACAGCCTTTCCCCTCTAAACAGGTCTGAGCCCGTTATCTCCGCATTTCCACACATTGAGATTTGGGTGTAGAGAACAGCCGAGTAGGATGCAGATATTCAGTAGTTGGCTGTCTCTATAAAAGGGCAGTAACGACACCACCCCTAATCCACTTTTCGTCAAGTCTGTGGAAATACATATATTGCCAAAGATTACTATGTTGACTGAGGCACTAGTAAAGTGCCTGCCTTGACCTGTTTTTCTATCTGCATTTGTGTGTATTGGTAAGGGATGCAAGTCAATTTTTCTCATCCCAGTGCACAGCAAATATCTCTGTGGAGTCATCATAGCAGCAAAATGTTTTGGTCAAAGTTACTTTAGTCCAGCTCCAGAACAAAAAGATGGTCAGAGGAGACATAGTGACTTTATATATGTCCTTTTACGTCTGGTGACAGCAGGTAAGAATGAGAGAGTTGAAATTAATCTATTTTGTCAATGGTCACAATCATTTTACCACAGTAAAGAGTTACTATTTTAGATTGCTGTGAACCACAGAAAGGTAAAATCTTAACATTTCACAACCTCTGAGATACCCACAAGGTGTCCTTTGATGGCAGTCTTTGATGCAGAAAGAAAATTCCCTGGTGACATTCAGGTAGCAGCACTGCACATAAAGAGGTTAAGGAGTTATGAGTAGAGAAAGTTGCTGCTTGAGACCATAGTTGGAAGTTCTTGTCAGTTACTTTTATATTTTTGTCCGTGTTAGTTTTTTTGTGAAGGTACATTATAGAACAGGGATGGGTTTAATAGATTTTCCCTGAATAAAAAGAAATAATATATATTATATATCATTTACATATCTGAGGTTTGCAAAAAACAAGTAATTAATGAACCAGATGAAACATTTCTGCTCCATCCTGGATCGATGCGTACGTAGGCCTGTCGTGCGGATTCCCTAGCTGCAATGTGGGTGCACACAGCAGCTCTTTGTCTGCTATGCAGACTGGGCTGTGGATGAATCCAGTCACTGGCTTTGCAATGGCACTCTCAATCAAAAGCCTACGTGTTGGCAGGCGAGGACCCTCCCAGGGGTAATCATGTCCATTCCACACTAAGAGTTGCAGCATTAATAGCCTTGTTCAGTGATACATGTGAACACATTTGTGCAACAGTAACCTGCCCTTTCATAAGGTTTTGTCTAATGATTGAAGTGGCACTGGGAGTGTGAGTAAGTGACTTGCTGCACAGTGCTGGTGTCTCAGAGTGCTGATGCACTGATGAGAGTTGTTTGTGTTGGTTGGCACAGTGGGGCTCATGTGCACAGCAGAAGTGTCGCATTGTGTCAGCCCCGCAGAAGGAGCAAGTGAGCTATACCCTAGAATTTCAGGCTGACCTATTGAGATATTTGTCTAGATTTTACTATGTATGTACTACAGTACAGTGAGAAAGGGACATAAGCTGGTTGAGTCCACCAATCTAAATCAAATTTGCATTTCCTCACACATTTTTAGATATTCACCTGTAATAATTTGTATTTTCAGTTTACATTAACAGTTTTTTCTCCTTTTTCTCTACTTTGTCTTTTGTGTGTTAGGAAACATGCAAGTGATATCTATTTCTCTTAAGTATTTGAGAGTATTGCAATGGTGTATTTATTAGTATTGCTAGAATGTCCCATTTTACACCAAGTGTGCTTATAATGGCTTTTTTATTGTTTAAAAATTGAGGTGCAGTTCAGTCTTGTTGGGTCGATCAGTGCCGTTGACCTCTCTTCAGCACAGCCACCGCATTATTCAGCTGAACGCCTTTGTCTTCTACCATATAAAGTCTCCACCCTCTAAACTTGCGGCATCAGAAGGTAAATCCTCTGAGAAAATGTGAGTGCAGGTCACTAAAGATTTAAAGGAAAAGGAATGGTGTCACTTCTGCCCTTTTATACAGCAACTGCAACTTAGCCGGTTAAATAGGCTCAGCAGGGTTATCTGTACAGTGAGTTGCAAAACACCCATGAATGGAGAAATAGGGATAAGCCGAAAAGCACATAGAGCACATTAAAAATCACAAAAATCACTGAACTAGTATCACCACGTGTTATACAAAGCAGGTTCTATGTATACCTGATACATCTCAAACGCTGTCTGCATCAAGTAAACATACAATATGTGTTCCATTAGAAAAAAGCATCTGTGTGAGCAACTACCTGTAAGGGTTGCACCGTTCAAGATGTTTTTTTCTCTCCTTGCCTTCCCTCTCCTCCCTTGAGATGTTTGTCTGTTTGAGTTTGATTTCCCCTTTATATTTTAGTTCAAACTTTGACATCCGTACCTACCCCAGGATGTCTGTCACAAACTGCAGTCCAACATTGTGACAATGCTTTTGTTCTCCCGAACCTCTTTATGAACTTCCTGTTTTCGTATCCTTTTTTCTGTTCTTTCCCTCAAGGTCTGGCGCACCTGATGTTAAACCGCCAAGGTATGGGGTCTATTGGTTTGCTTTTCCCTCCCAGTCACCTGAACACATTACCCTTCCCCTGAAATCATTCAGTTAACTGTGCTGCACTAATATTTCCTCTCCTCTTTCTTTTTTCACATACTTGCCTATTCGTTTTTTGCTTCCTTTCATGTTATGCTCACTATTCACTCAATTTTTGTCCGTCAAACCCTTGTCCTGACCACTGACTGAGCTTCTGGAACATCACCTTTGACCTCTGCAGTTTTTCGCCAAGGTAATGCATTTATGCTCATAGCACCTCTTCGGTTTGGTTTCATGGTGTTTTCAAAGGAAACAGGTGTCAGTAATGAAAAGTAAAAGGTATCCTATTCCAAAATTGCCTCGCAGGTTTCTTTCCTTTCCTGCACAAATAGTAGTTTAGTTTAGATAAACATTTCATTTAGGGGATTTGTTTTGCTTTTTTTACTGTGTGCGTGTGTCAAGGTTGTGTCTGATTTTTCATGTGCTCTCATTGCACTGCATATTGATCAGTGAGGGATTAAAACACTCACGGAAGAGACATTTAAACTTTGTTTTGCTGATAAAGGCCTCACAGCTCCGTAATACACAGACATACTTTATCATTTTTCTCAATGAAAAACATTTCAATAAAAATATTAATTCAAACTGTATTATAAAAACATTGGAAGGAAACAAACCTTCTGCAAAAGTAAGTAGATGAAATATAAAAATGGTTTTTGACTTGGTAGTTGGGCTTGGAGCTAAATGAGGTCTGCTGCATATACTGTAAAAATATACTGGATGCTTTGTATTTTTACTCACTTGCTGTGAAATTCAGATAAAAGTCTTCATCCTGTCTCCATGGCAATCTGTGTTGTCTCTAAACCTCCTTGAGACATGGCTTTGATGACCCATTCTGACAGAATAATACGTCGGCCCAAGTCCTCGAGAAAATTACTTATCTGACCAGAAAAGCATTGTTGTTGAGTTATCATTACAGCTCCTGTGTCAGTGAATTATTATTATTTTTTTTTTTTAGATCTATTTATTTTTTCAGCCCATTCTGTCCTGAGAAATGATTCTGAATAATCTACAGCAGTGAACTGAAATAGCTTTGTCTGTCATTTCTGTGTCATTCACACTCTCTGAATGAAGAGGGTGTGGTGGCACCCTGAGTGTTTTCACATATTACATTTTGTACATTTTATTTGTGTCGACTGATAGCGCTGATGTTGAGGCCATTTAGAATAGATGAAAAAGGCTTAAGCAAACACTTTACAGAATCATTCTACGAGTTTATCAGCAACCACAAATGATGCAGCTTGAGGCACATTCCTGTGACATGAAAAATTAAGGTTGGATTTCTTTGATTACCTAGTCTTGGACAAAATTTTACATTTTCAGACATGAAAATTAGTGTTTATTAGGCCAGTGGCAGTTTTGACTGAACAGTTCAGTTAAATATACTGTCTGACGCTGTTGCCTCAATTGTGCAATGATTAACAATGTCTGCTATATTAGAATAACACTGCTACATAAAATATTCAGTACATTATGCTGTAAGTGTGTCCTAAAGCCACCCACAATGTGATTTGTCATGAATTGAGGCCTAAATATATAATTGCCCATTTTCATACATTAAAATGAAAAAGATGTTGGCAATTGATTATGGAAGTATATTTTACAGAAATAGCACTCCAAGCATTAATAACTATACCACAAATGCAAGTATAATGACATCATAGCATATACACAAGACATCAAAGTTTCATCCAGACGTTAAAATGTTATAATAAGAATTAGATATTAAGCTTTAGCCTGGGGGGATACTTGGGAAAGTGTTACAATATGATTTAATAGGTAAATGCCAAATGGTAAATGTGTTTTATTCCCAGATTTTTTTAACTCTCTGCAAAGGGTGAGATTATTGTGGCACTCGTGGAGCTTGCTAACCAGCTGCATTGCTTCTGCAACTTATACTGAAGACTGTCATTGAGGTGCTGCTCCACCATCTACTATACATGTACACTGCCTTGCTTAGGTGTTTACGTGTGTGTGTGTGTGTGTGTGTGTGTGTGTGTGTGTGTGTGTGTGTGTGTGTGTGTGTGTGTGTGTGTGT
>JBBBVU010000016.1:9582997-9622864 GCA_037177055.1 Atherinosoma microstoma
TTCTTTCTTTCTTTCTTTCTTTCTTTCTTTCTTTCTTTCTTTCTTTCTTTCTTTCTTTCTTTCTTTCTTTCTTTCCTGCTCTCACAAAACATGCACAACATATTTCCCAATGACAAAGTGCAAAGCCTTAGGCCACTGATACTCAATTCGGTCCTACGAGGGCCGCAATCCAAAAGGTTTTCAATGTATTCCTGCTTCAACACATCTGCATCAAATTAAATGGATGTAACAGCCAATCAAGTTCTCCACAGCGACTCATTCATTTGAGTTAGGTGTGTTGAAGCAAGAATACATGGAAAACCTACTAAATTGCTCCATGTAGGACCAAATTCAGTATCACTGCTCTAGACTCAGAAGACTAACTGATTTCTTACTATAGATGTCCATTCATTAAAATTAGCTTTCTTTTTTAAAAATATTTTTTTCTTTGTGTGTGTGTGCGTGTGAGCATATTTGCTTTTTCTAAACTTGAAGCTCCTTTGGATGTGTGCCCTACATCCTTGTTGCTCATTTCTTAAAGAATCATCTGATTTCAATTTATAATAATAATGCTTTCCCAAATATGATACATGTTGCTTAAAAAAAAGGTAGTTTAAGGTTTATCCTGATCAAAATCAAAATAATAAAAATCTGCAGAGTCAAACTCTATTAATCATTAAACACAAGGGCACTAAAAGACAGTTAAATTATGTACACTGAAGCTGCAGAGCCTGTTTACTTGAGTGGTTTCCTCTCCCTAACATGGTCTCTTATATTTTTCCAGGCCTGATTTAAACAAAAGAATTCATGTGCAGCGTTTTCCCCACTTAAGATTTTTGAAATGACTGTGAATGACTTGAGTCATTAGTAAAAAATAATAAAAAATAAAACAAAAAACAAAAACAAAAAAAAACTGCTTTGCTTTGTTGAAGCTGTCATTTTCATTTTCATACATAAAATGTGTTTTACAAAAGAACATCATATTTCCTGAAAACTGAAACAAAGAAATGGAAATTGTTTTGACTTATTACTCCTTAGCAGGAGCTGTTACATTTCTGAAGGAATTTTTCTCAACTGTGGGTTTATTGTCATGGCAACAAGCACCTCATTTTTACCTCAACAGCCTTGTTCAGCCATTCATTTCCTTTTCTGTGTTCTGATGACACTGATATGCGAATTATCTTGTTTTGTTTATGCTAATATGCTAATTTGCAGGTAATGTAGTTTGCCATCCTGATATCTTTGATCTTATATTAATTGAGTATGTTGTAACATCCACATTACTTTGGAGCCAAAATATCAGCAGAAGCTAAATTTATAGTATTGACTCCATTGCTATCTTGCTTATATATCAGAAACAAGGATCAACTGAGATTAGCGAATCCTTCAAAGCTGTTCTTATAATTGCCTCCAAGAGCCAACATTAAGGCAAGCTCAACTAGAATCAAGAAATGAAGCGTGAAATAATTAGGCCAGTTCTTTCTGTTTGGCTTAAAATCTCCTCTTGACTTGTTTTTTTTTTTTTTTTTTTTCACACTCCCTCATTGGTTTCTCTAGGTGACAATCTTGGTGGATGGGATTCTCACCACCACTGGCTATACTCAGGAGGACTACACCATGCTGGGCTCTGACGATCTCTTCTACATAGGGGGCAGTCTAAACACAGCTGACCTGCCAGGCTCCCCGGTCAGCAACAACTTCATGGGCTGCCTGAAAGATGTGAGTACAGCTTGACCTCACGCAGAGGAATGGAAATATTATCCAGCCCTCCTTAGATAACGCTGCCCTATCATATAAGCAGAACATGTTCATTGTGTAGAAAATCACCACTCTCATTTGTATTGATTCTCCTGTTGTAGGGTGTTTGAAGGGGAAGCTTTTAGCCACAAGGCAGTGCTATGCAGAGCATATGCATTTATAGATTCCTGTGGGAATCTCTTTGAGAATGTTGTGCTAATATACATTTTTTTTTAAAACAGCTGCATCTCATGTTCAGTCCTGACACACTGCCTGAACCCACTTTTCATAACTACTTCCACATTTTTTGAAGCGCTTTCACTCCAGCCTGTGCCTGTCACATTGATTATCTTCAACAAGGAAGACAAGCATGTAGCAGTAGAACAAACAAAATACTGGATTGGGAGTTCATGTTCAATTAAATAAAAACCAAATAAACTGAGTAGTTTCATAAGAAACATTGAAGAGTTATGCATTCAAAGTAAGAGGTGTTTTCTCTAACAATGGAAAAGCAAACAACAGTTTATATTTAAAGCTCGATTTTGTAGATGTCAGGGCAGCAGGTTTTCTCAGTGTGATTGCTCAAATTACACATTTGACTTTTTTTCAGTGACAATTACAGCATAGAAGATACAATTTCTTGTTTAATTGCTTATAAATTGTTAACAGACCCTGCTCCTGATCACCATTAAATCCAGCTGCAGGGGATGCAGCAGCGAGCATAGTGCAGCAAGGACAGAACAACACATCACTGAGATATAGGATACACAAAACTGTGCATGGCAAATAGAGTGGAAATAACCTGATTAAGCTATATGTAGTAACAGCAGCAGCAGGTTGGAGCGAGGCATAACAAGCAGCAACTTCATTATGTGTGAGAGTGAGAGCTTGGCAGTTCATATAGACTGTCATATGGTCACATTATAAGTAGTTTAATGGTTGATTTTTGTTGGAAAGTGTGTTTGCTTTCAGATCTCCACTGGAGATAATATGAAAAAGATTTATTGTTCTCTCTGTTTCAATTTTTTATTTATTTTTTTACCCTGGCACAAAAAATAAGGATTTTTCCGTTTTTGACTTTGTGTGCTAACCACATAGCATACACTTAGCAAAATCTTCAGTTTAATGTCTGGATTTGAGTAAACAACAATTATATTTTAAAGTTTAGTCACACAAAACATATGTAAATAGGCATCCAAGATTTTTAGCCATGCTAGGCTGTAAGCATGACAATGTTAGTCAGTCCGTTGCCTGTTGATGTATTTCCATGAAACTGGACAGTCATTTGTCATTCCCCAAAGATTAAACAAATGAAAAATGATAATTAGCGCATCATTTAAAACTACAGTATTGAAAAAGATTAACTTGATCATTGCACAAGGTTTATTGAAAGGATATGCACTGAAATAAATGGCCCAAGATTGACATTTTGGAGGGATTTTCATTATTTAAAAAAAATCAAAAGAAAATCATTGATATGAAAATATTAGTACGCTAATTCATCACAGTTTCAAATTGCTAAAATTTGAATCAGGGGTTTCAGGTTTGGCTCCAATCATTACAACCTTCATCTATGTTTTCTTTTGTGTGGTTTCAGGAAAACAAGAACTTCAGAGCTGTTTAAGATCTTTAAAAAAAAAAAAAGAGGTTATGGATACTTTGGAGTCTAATCTTCACATTATTTGAAATACATAATTGTGTGTTGGAAATGACTGACTTCTGGTAAAACTAAATATTTTGAAGAAGTAGTATATCGTTTAAACTGGGCAAATGTTTTAATCTATATTTTCATGATGCTAAAGACAGTCACAGTAATAAAAGAAAGAGAGTTCGCTGATTGCCTCTCTCCCCACCACTGTTTCTGTTCTTAGCTCCCTGCTATATCTATTGTTTTGGCTTCAGTACCATCTGAAACCATGGTAACTACGTCACAGGCTGTGGTTGTGTCCAGGGAATATAAATGACCATTTCAGTTTTGTTTCTTTAGGTTTCATCTCACTGTAAAGCTTTGATGTTGCCAGATGATGTTTGCCTGAATAAATGCACAAAAGACAAGAGCTGGATATTCCTGTCTCATGTTATTTACCTACCTTGAGAGCATGTTTTAAAATCCATGATACATTCCTTTAAAGAACCAGCCACCCTAGGAATTTTAATCAAAGAGCAAATTATTATTCTTGTAGCTGTCTGTGTCAAAGTATATCAACAGTCAGAAAGAGATTGGACAAGGTTGACAACATTTTGAGCAAGGGTTGTGTATAAGGTTCTAGTGTATAAACAAAAAAGGACATCATGCAAAACTTTTTACATCCCAGTATATTTGAACTGGCTTTAATTGGCTTATTAAGACTGCAGCTTTTTAAGAAACTTAAGGAAGGGAAGGTTTGTTAATGAAACAAAAACAGAAATGGTCATAATACCACAGCATTTTATGGTCACTGTTTCCACAGTGCATAGTGTTATTTCAAAATGGCCACTTAACATGGTTAAGGTGTGGAAGACCCAAGAAACCTCAGGGAAACATTTGCTTGTTAAATTGCTAGAGAGACAAGGATTGACCTCTGTTTAAACCACAAAGATTTGTTTGGAGGCAAAAGGGTGCAGAATTTCATGAGAGGAACAACTTTCCAGGTGTTAAGAATAGAGGTAGATTAGCAATTATTTTGGATGGTAGATAAAAACATCCCTGATTTTTTTTTTTTTAAAACACAAGACACAAGTTGAGGATACTAACAGTTCTACAACTAATTATTAAGAGAGTTTGATTATACCTCATCAAAACAAAGGAATCAAGACTACTCACAAAACTAGGAGCCCTTTGCATGAAGATTGGGTAGAAATCTGCCGAACAACACCTGTTGCAATATTTCCTCAAGATTCACAAATACCAGACTATGCATGTTTAAACGTGTTTTTCTGGTCCTTCATCTTTTGTTTATTCTAAAATTGTATAAGACAAAAAATAAAAAGTAATCTTGTTTGAAATATTGAAGAAAGGTTTCATCTTAATCTTCCTGCCTTTTTGAAACTAGGTCCTCTTTCACTTACTAAACTATTTAGTGACAGAAAAATTGACAAGAAGTGCTCAAACATTAAAATGCCACTGTATAGGCCCAAATTATTTAAAGTCAGAAACCCTTTTCACATAACAGTTATGCCTCATAGGCAAAAAGAGACAAGCTTGTTAACCCGCCGCCATTCCTCCTTGAAATTCACACCTACCAAAAGGAGGTGACTCAGCCTTACAATGCTGCTTCCTTACACACATCAAACCTGCGTCACGGAATCAACCATGTGCCTACTACACAAATTCAGTGATACTGGTTTGATGTTTGTAAAAAAACACACAAGGCAACCACATTACGCTTTTGTTACTACCTCCCTTGCCAGGTCAGAGGCCTATCAGCGATGATTCAACTTTCACCCCCACCCCTCATTCTGCCTCTGTACTTTCACAATTGGTATGTTGCACAATAAAGGCACATCCATCTCAGCTTCAAAAGGTATATATGAAAAAGGGCTACAGTTATTTTGAGTTTGCCTCCCTTCCTTAGTGGAGTGGGCTCTTGCAGTCCTTTATTCAACCATGAATACATTGTCAAAGAAAAGAGAGCTTGAAGATGGTGGTAGCCCAACTCTCCAAAAGTTGAAGTGTAAGTAGAATTGGACCTTTTTACTAGGCTGACAGTCCTCTCTACACCAGCAGATACACCAAAGATTGGCCATGAAGTAAGGTCATGAAACTTTACTTCATATGGATACAATCTTGCTTTACAATATTTAAACATGCTCCAAGTAAAGTCATCTTGAATGAAGACATGTAAAGAAATTCTGCAAGCAAATATCAGAGAAGCAATTATCCAAAAAACCTGTGTTACAACCCATATGCCGTCCAGGGTGGAAAAGGGGTGGCAACACAAACTATCAGAGAGGGTCAAGTACACAATCAAATCATCGAGATAAGCATTGCAATTCGGCAAATCTGAGACCAACGTTTTCACTAAGCGCTGGAAAGTAGCAGGCGCATTACACATTCCAAACACCATTTCTGTATATTGCAAGAAGCGATCCGGGGTATCAAAAGCCGATATTTCGAAAGCATGGTCAGTGAGCTGTATAACCAGCTTACTGAGGAAACGAGTTGCAAAAATGGTACCAACACAGTCTTCAATCCGCGGTAAAGGATATGTGTCAGTAACAGTCACATCATTAACCTTTCGATAATCAGTTATGAATTGCGAGGATCCATCAGACTTCCATCCATCAGGGGCTAGAGCTATGCTTAGTGAAGCCATCTTGTACCATAAAGTCAGTTTCACTAGCCATTTTTTTTGGGTTTACTCGATACAGATGCTGTTTAATAGGTCTTGTGTTACCAACGTCAATATCGTGTTCGATGTTACTAGTACATGTAGGGACGTCACTAAACAGCGTGGGATGTTCATGCACCAAAGACACAATGTCATTTCTCTGACCTTCTGCCAAATGCTGTAAGGTGATAGACAGATATTGTAATTTCTCTGAATTAAAGAATCGGGGAGTTAATCTGGACACAAACCAAGTTGATAAACCTTCATCTGGTGAGCCGATATGGGAGTCTACCACAATAAGAGCAGAACTACAAGTGGCAGTCGGTATTTGAACGGACCGAGACACATTAGCAACAGAAGATGAAAGATCATGTGACACGTAACACTTTAACATACGTGACACGCATGTCTTTCGTTTCCTATCAGGAGTAGCAATTACATAATTAGTGTTGCTTAATCTGTCTTGGATTACGTAAGGACCAGAAAACTGAGCGTCTAATGCTGATCTGGTTATTGGCAGTAAAGCCAGCAATTTATCACCAATCTGAAAATCACGGGAAACAGCGGATTTATGATGACGACGTTTCATTGCTTTGTCTGTAAAGTCTCAGGGCATAAGCACGGGAACGATGTAAACACCAACGAAAAGATAAAGTCCAACACATTTCTCTCTGGATATGTGTGAGACTCCAGCAATCTTTCTTTTAGGACCTGGTGGGGTCCCCGAAGCGTATGACCAAAAACAAGTTCCTCAGGACTGTTTCGTCCGTCTCCTGCGTTGGTTACATGCGTAATTTGGTGCGTTTTCATGGTCCTTACACATCCGTCACTCGACGTAGAAGACGGAGCAATACCACAGGAAACCGCAGGGGTAATGCTGAGCTGAAACCAACCAGAGAAGAAGAAAAGGAACACAAAGGAAACAAATGCAGAAGAAGAATGAAGACGAGGACAAAAACTATAGAAATTGCTCGAGCTTTTGAAATAAGGCTATATGAGTGTTCAGTGCATGTTTTTGTGGTTAGAAACAACTTCATAGCGGCACATTACCGCCGCCAACTGGTGTCTACAGCTGACTCCGACTCGCGGGAGTTAACTCTAAACTCAGCACTGCCCACTAGTGGAGGTCAACCATGGCAATGTAAAAGACACATGGAAGTACGAGGACCGCGACACAAGAGAACGTTTGTAACGTATCTCGCTATTTACGTACAAAAGGGAGCATAAATGGGCCTTAAGGCACCCTGGCTTTCAAGATGGTAAGTGCTCAAAGTCACGTGTTTAATGTGTAATCCATGAAGGACTTGCATAAACACTTTGGAAATAAAGTTATTTCCTTGATCCGTCTGAGTCACACGAGGAAGACCGAATGTGCACACTGCGTTGGCATTGCTACTAGTTTCATGGCAAGCAAAACAAGCTGTGGAGAGGAATGTACTCCGTGTAGGAAGACAGGACAGTTTATGACGGTGGAGAATAGGAGCTGGAGGAGCAGTGTTGCCAACTCTTCAGTAAGAAAAGTAGCTATTGGCTGTCCTAAAAGTCGCTAAATGACATCATCATCTAATTTGCATATTCAGCCTGCTGCACATTTTAAGGGATGCTACAGCGAAGAGGAATAATGTCGTGGGAGAGGCAAAAAAGTGATTAAAAACACACCTTAAATATCTTTAGAGCAGCAAAAAAAGACTTTCTTCTATCAATATTTTCTTTATTTCATTTAGATTAATTAGGGGCTTACAACATGTTGCAATACATTTACCTGTTTAAATATTTTTGTCCTCACTCTTTATTAATAATCATTAATATCCAACAGTAAGCCAGGGCAGGATCAGCCAGCAGCAGCATCGCACATTTCATTCTCAATCTGAGCATGGAGGACAGGTGAACGTCTCCCGCTCTGACTGCTGCGTATCTCTCTGTTGGGCTTTTTCCTGGGCCTCTAACTGTAGCCGGGCAAGGCGGACTCTTAACCGAGCCTCAACTCGGGAGCCGACGGAGCCACTGTCAGAGATGGGATCAAAGCGTGGGAGCGTGACAGGAGTCTTGGGCCTATCATCTCAGTCAGTATCCCCCTCAGGGTCCTTAGAACCCGGTGGAGCATCATGCTCAAGTTTCTTGCCACATACCCCTTCAGCAAACAGACCGGCTGTCACAGTCAACACTGCTGTGGCTCCAGGAGCCTCAACATCAGTCTCAGCCAGACTTGCAAATCCACCAAGCGTTTCACAGTCAAACCCCAAAGATCCTTTTTAACCAATTGCTTGGAAACCGAAATCCTGAAGTGAGCTACTATCTGGAACAAGCAGTCCTTATGACACAGGTCCAGCTGATCCAGAGAGGGATGCTCAAGAAACCGCTCGAAATCAAACTGAGCCATTTTGAGAGCCTTGCTTTCTCATACAATGTAGTTAACCACACAAACAAAAGATAACCACAACAAGGTCACAGGAGCAGGGCAAAATATCCCGGACGAGCCCCCATTATGTCACAACCCCTATGTCATCCAGGGAGAAAAATGGGTTGCAACACAAACTAGACAGTCAAGTAAAATAACTGTGATTTATTTACAATGTGAATAATTGCTACAACAACAAAACCAAAATATACACAAAATGACCCAACCAATAGTACAATACACAACCTCTGAACAAATGGTAAACAAAATTAAACAAATGAAACAACTCAAACCTTCCTGTGACAGGAGTAAACAATAGTCAGTAAATTAACCAAAAGAAACTAAAGACCTAAGTTCAGTAATTCTGCAGCAAGCAGACCAGATCAGATCAACCACAATGGCAAACTGTGCTCCAATCTGACACAGCTGCCCAGATTGAAGGTGGCCACGTGCTTAAATAGCTGTGAGTCCAAATGACTGGCCAATCAGACGGAAGATGGAGCTGTAGGTGACCGATCCTCGAGGAGTGATGACAGGGCTGTAACAACCTGTAAAAGTAGTTTCTTTTTAAGATGGAAATGCTTGCTTCTGAGGTCATGGGAGTTCTTACATTTTACACAAAGCTATTTTGTGGTCAGAATTGTTGGAAAAACACAAGTTCTACTGGGTGTACTTACTTTGTCACATGTAGATTTGGATGTTTTCTTTAGTGTCACTATGCCATTTGTACTTGTGAGAAAATTTTCTCACATTTGCTTGGGTTGCTTTGAATTTTTTTCGTTACTAAAGTTAGAGGAAAGTTATATAGTGACTATAGTGAGGTCACTGACTTTTTATCTCTCCTTATAGGCAAAACAGAATTTTGACCACTACCTAAGTGCAATATTCAAGACTCACAATCCTCAAAAAGATGGAAACCATGGACAGATTTTTCCAGCAGAGGGGGGAAATTTACTAACAGTTTGTCTTGCACTACTGCTGAGTTTGCCTTTATTTAAAAAAACAAATTCAAAGATATATCTGAAATTTTACACTTGGGGATTAGCACTTTCTGGGTGCTGCAGGGAGCAGAGAACATGTGGTGGAGTGGTCTTCATTTAGCTACTTTTGGGAGGAATACTCCTATTGGAATATATTACAGTTGTTTTTGGTTTTGCTTGTGTTTTTGTTTAGATTGTGCATCATGTTTTCAGACTGTTCTGAATCTCAATTAGCTTTACTGTTGCTTTATTTTTTTCAAAATACACTCTTGTTTTGCTCCCTGCTGGATTTGTCTCAGGCCTGATTGATATCCATTACCTGTTTTTAATATGTGATCACTTCCCCTCAGTAAAGATAGCTTGATTTTCTTTGTCTTTGCCAGTTTGTCATAGTTGCTTTGTGTTCCTGATACATTTTACATTCTACTCTGCCAGTTACTTGGATTTTGTAATTTACACTTCTTGTAGAATTACTTGGTAAATAAATAATGTTTATATTTAATATTAACATATTGATTTAGTATTTAAAATCTTACCAATCTGTGTCCTGCGCATGTGAGGACTTGGGTATTCCAGTAATTCAACGTGACACATCCCGGCTGTCAAGCTATATCAGTTTTTAATTTACAAAAAGTTTAATTAAATATAAATTCAAAATCATTCTGAAAATGGTGAAAAAATAAAATAAAAAAAAGCTCTATTTATGTAGCATATCTCTAAATATTTATTCATTTATTTATTTGTTTTTGGCGTTTTTTATAGAATGACTGTTTGAATTATTCATTAATTAAAACCATTATACCATAGTTTATCTTGCTATGATTTCCCTCTGCACCTTTTTCGCCTGCACTGCTGTAATAACGTTCCCAGCTGCCCAGCAGTAATGCAGGCATATTAGGCTTAAGCTGGGTTATTTAATCTCTGTCCAAGTACAAGGCTGTTCACAATTCATTACCTTCATACAATAAACAAGCACTAGCCATTTAGTTAGTAAATTATTATTATCAGGAGCTCTACTTGTTTGCAGCCTCAGACTAATGTACACTGGTCATTGCTTTGGTCATGATTAAAATTAGCTTGTGTGTATCTTGTATTTTTAGATAAGTGCTGTATAAGAAATTTTTCTGTAGAGCTGGTAGCTCCTATTTTTCTGGATGGTAATATCATACTAATTTGCTTAACTTGGTAAATATGGCCCAAGTTACAATAAGTTGCATCTGTGTCTTAATTCATGATTTGTACTTCTCGGTCATTCAGGTCATGACAATCATTTGACCTTCTTTTTGCCCCAGTTTTCTAACCTCTTCTGAGATCATTACCACCTTGAATGTCACTGAGGCTGCATTTCTACTGTTGACCCATCCGGCCATGATGCAGGTTGGGTTGTTTTGGTTCATTGGGTCACATGTGGGTCATTTCCCCTCCAGGCCATCATGTGAGTCATGGGGTCATATGAACCCAGCTGGTGAAACAATAAAACTGAAACCGCCTGGGGAGAGATGTCAAGACTGAATTGCAGGTGGCTAGTAGGTGGCGCTTGTTTTTTCTCCAAACACAACATCCTGGTAGAATTACGATTAAACAACACTCAGACAAAAACTTCTTTACCCCAAAGATAAAATATCCAAACGCATGCAGATCAGTTGCTGTGAAAAGTGCACACACCTCCTGGTAGAAAACATTGAATAAGTTTAGCAGTTCATGGCACAACACACAAGTGCCAGCTCCTCAGGTCAAAACCTGCCGCTAAAGGAGCACTCCTTCCATGTCACTTGAGTATAAATTCAGGACAGAGAGGTTTGAGAGTAGTGAAGGAGACCATATAATGGATGTTAAACTGAAGTTACGATATCAAAGAAGCCACCACCTATCAGCTATACATTACACAGCCCTTAATCCACACCTTTATTAATGACTAGGTTATAAAACAACTCTTATGATCTCAGCCACCCTAATGACCCACATAATGGTTTGGGGATTTGTGAACACAGTTGTGACCTCAATGACCCCACAAGACATAGCAATGAGAACTGAGGAGGCCTCATGTATAAGAGAAACATCTTCATGAACCCCTGAAAAGTCTTATTTGCACAGTTTTAGTGAGTCGTTGAGTTTTGTTTTTAGTTTTATACCTGATATTGTTTATACATATGTGATGTTTTACATTAAACCAAATAAATTTACATTTTTTATAGTATTCGTAAAATGTGTTATTACCTCCACCAAGGTGCTGAGGTAGTGTTTTCGGTGGTGTGAGTTTGTCCATCTGTCTGTCTGGATCCAGGAATTTTTTTAAAGATTCTTTACTCTACTGTTGCTATTACAGCTTCAAACTCAATAGATAATGCTAAGAATCATTGACAAAAAAAATAAAAATGAAAAAACAACTACAAGATGACATCATGGTAGATGTTATAATCCCACATTGTTTTACCTGGATCATGTTGATATTCTGGATCTGGTGAAGGTTCAAAATATAGAGGCTACTGGGTGGGCTGTTTGGCCTTTTGGGTTTTTTCTCAGGTGAGTCACCGTATGGCTTGGCAAAGGTCTGCACAGTCTGAGTGCTTCTAGTCTAGATATGTTACAAAAACATTTTAAAGCCCTCATGCATCTGCAGAAGTTTTAAATTGACTGTTTATATAATTACTTTACCATCTGCATCCACTGAAATGAAAATGAGATGTTATTTATGGACAGGTTATTGTTCCAGCATCGCTGCCAATGCTGCAACCTCCGCTTTGTGGGCGGTGTGGCTGGTGGTGGTGTTTAGACCTACTACTGCTGTGCATCGTCAGACAGATGTACCCTGGAAATGCAGTGAGCGTTTGAAAAGTCATAAGGCTGAGTTGACAGACCCGAAAAGTCCCGATAATGAGTGGGAGCTTCGGCAGAGGCAGAACTTATCAAATGGGATCAGCCCTCTAGGAATTCCACCAGCAGGGTTCAGAAATATGTCAGTCCAAGCCAGAGGTCTTGAGTTTGGTAATAACTGAATGGAGCAAAGTTGTGTAGAAAATGAAGGAGTTAACACATTTATAATCATTTTAATCCACTAGCGAAAGAAAAATGAGTAGTGAAGAAATTATCTATCGTGCAAGCAGCAGATTTATTTACAGAGTCTTATTTTATTGAATGTGCCATGATTAATCTCTCCAGACGTTACACGATAACAGATGTGAGTGCTGCTGGGTAGGCCATCAGGTTCATCAGGTGCACAAAGAATAATGGCTACTTGACGATGGATATCACGACTACAGCATCAAAAAAACAAAAAAAAAGGAAAGGCAGATTTGTCTTTGAAGTCAAGAATCATTGTGTGTCCCTGTAGAGTATCCCAACCCATATCATTAGGTGGCTTTATTTCGATGCTTCAAAGGTTGTAACCAATGTGGTTATGAAGATGGCTGATAGCAGCATAGAAGGTCTTCATCCTCAAATTGTTCTTACTTTTCACAGCTAGAGTTTTAATGGCACATAGGCTTTTTCAGTTGACACTAGTGGAGCATCATTCTTGTGTTTTGGGATACTCTGTAATCCATGTCACACACAGTAAGCATCTGAATCTGTGAAATAGGATTCCACTTCCTGTATTGTCCTTTGGCTTATATAATACATCTGCAGAGGTCACAGCGCCTTTTTGTTGCCATCTGTGCATTTAAGCTGGGTTGTTGGTTGTAAGCGGCCAACATGCTCTTCACTCTTTGTGTAAGTGACTGTCTTGATTGACTTCCCATTTTAAAATTGCCTGTTACACTCATTTCTCGATGGTCAGTTTCACCATCTGATTTCACTGCTTAATTAGTCACACTGAGGCAGTGTGAAGTGTGATATTGGCTTACGCTGCCTCTCAGCTCTGCTGTAAGTCCTCTGTGCAGTGTGGTGTGTCACCTCCGGCAGTGACTGGTTGCAGAGTGAGGTGGCCGATAACAGTGGGCTGGGGGTGACTTACAACCGATACAAAACGAGACAAGGATTGCAGTGTCTTGTTGTGCATATAGATGAAATAAAACAACAAAAGCACAAAGAATCTTGCACAAGCATTCCTTCAAAGTATGTATTTGCTTTAAACATGCCTTGTATAAATAAAATGATTGAAATAATAAGTTTATATTCCAGTCTTTTTGCAATTTTCAATCAATAGCAAGCCATCCCCAAAAAGGAAAATTAGCATTTCCACGCTGTTTGTTGCTGTACATGCTGTATGAGCTGAATATCCGTGTTGAACTTTTAATCCAAGAAACTGTGGTCATGAATTCATTGGTTTAATTGTTAAATTTGGTGGGGGTTAGATATTGATTGCAATTGAATGTGACTGCTTCCTAGCCATGAGCACTGAGTGTCTGTAAAAGATGAATGTGGCCACTACGCCTGCAGCGTGAAACCCAAGCAGAAGTGTTATGTCTGTCCTGAAATGAATGAAACGATTTAGTCCACAAGTCCTATATGATGTTATTATTCAAATTTGCTCCCCTTCATCAGATGATGGTGGTTCTTCAGAAAATGTATGGAGGAAAATATAATGTACTGTATAGAACGCTATCATTGTGAAGGTGGAGTGCCTGGTCTCAGCCTACAGAAAAGGGGCAGAATAGGGTTTTATTTATTCAACTGAAGAAGAAACACTTAATCCTTCATATATCATGCAGTTGTGTGTAGGAGTGGTGGTGACTGCCCAAATGCAGATTCAAAACCTGGAGGCTGGCAGGTTGAGGAAATAAGTAAACTTTTATCCGCAAAAATAAAACTGAAGGTGTTGAAATAGCAGGAAGTCTAAAACACAAAAGGTCCAAAACATAAGACAGAACGTCATAACGACATACTAGCTTGAAATAAGGAGGCAAAAATGGTGTAAAACAAAGACAAGGATTTGGCACTGATGAAGAAAAATCTTCAAGGATCTTTCCTTGGTAGGATGGGTCATACTAGTAAAGTCCTTTTTATCTAAGGGAAGTGTCCTATTTGCATTTGCAAAGCGCAGGATGGCATCGTCCCAATAAGTGGGTATACATCACAGCAAGAGTCTTTGCATTGGTTACACTCATTAGTTACACTCCAGACACAGCAGCTGAAAAACAGAAATAACTGATGAATAGCTGTTAGCTGGATACCAAACAGATATTTATATTGTCAATTTGTACTTTGCTGTGTTTTATCAAATCTGATATGACGACAAATTTAGGAACACGAGACAGATGAAAACTGGGCAGGGTTCATGTGTGATACAAGTCAGCTATGAAGGTTCCTGTTCATTGACTGGCTCCCCTTATAGTTTTATCTTTGATTTGCTGAAGCTTTTCCATGACAGTGATTGATGTTGCATTTATTTGCCTGCTTAGTATTTGTTAAAGAGCTCAGCATTTTCATCTGGTTTCTACAGAGCATTTTTCCTAAAATCTCTGGAACAAACCATCTGGTGAGTCAATACTCATTAATACTGATTTGAAGAAAAATCACAAAAAACATAGACTTTATTCAGTGCTGTAGAATTGTGACCTACAGAAAATGTCAATTTTTCTTAATGTAGTCTTTTTCTGGTAGATGGCTAAATTGTTGTTGTTTTTTTTCCTTCTTTTGTTACTGTTTTGAATCAATATTTATCATATTTACCTTTGGAAATAATGAAATGCATGTCGCACATACAAAAGAAAAAGGTCACCTATGCCCTCACGAACCATATGTGCTTGGACTGGATATTTTTGTTAGCCTCAGTATAAACACACACAGTTTTCCGTCACTGTATACATGCAATATTTGTTTGTTTTTTTCCAGTCTGAATTTGAGATTTCTCTGTCCCCATCTAAGTAAGGCCGTGTCACTATATGAACATCTATACTTTTTCATCTTTATCTGAATATATTTCTCAGGTTTACCAGCAATTCAGGCCGGTGCATTCCTGTTTCCTAATTGTACCTTAAGCATATTTTGTAGTAAATGGAGAAATTACAAATCTGGAGCAAAATCTTATTGAGGTGAAACAAAATTTTTGATCTCACAAATAATCTAAAGCTGTTAATGTATGAGTTTAAGTACACAATACAGTGTGTTCAGTTTTGTGTGTTTCCTCTGTATCTGCCTGGACACACAGCATGAGGCGCAAATAACAGTGCTTGTTTATCTGTTTAATGAACGATGTCAGCCCATTTGATACATTGCTTCTAAAGGCATATATAACCACCAAGGTATTTTGTTTTTAATCACAACTCTAATATCAAGGATGACTCAGTATGCTGTTTGCTGCTGACATATTGGTTCTCATATTTATTGATGACTAATATTCAACCTTTCCTCTTAATTTATTCGCCTTTCCAACTGTCATCTCACCACAACATCTCTCTCATTTATTAGGTGGTCTACAAGAATAATGAGTTTAGACTGGAACTGTCACAGCTGGCTGAACAGCGGGACCCCAGGATCAGTATCCATGGTGACCTGATATTCAGCTGCGAGAATGTGGAAGCCTTGGAGCCTGTCACCTTTGACACACCGTCTGCGTACTTGACATTGCCCAGGTGGAACACAAAGAAGACAGGTGCCATTTCTTTTGACTTCCGCACAACAGAAGCCAACGGTCTGCTGTTGTTTAGTCACGGCAGTCTGCAGGGTACTCTGCCCGACAGGAAGCCCCGAGCTGATTTCTTCGCCATAGAACTGCTGGAAGGAGTTCTCTATCTTGTGATGGACATGGGCTCTGGCAGTATTAAAATCAAAGCTAGTAACAAGAGGCTGGATGATGGCGAGTGGTGCCATGTGGACTTCCAGAGAAAGGGGCGCAATGGTAAGATAATTTTACGGGTTTATAAAAGTACGGGAATCCTTCTTCCTGTATCTATGCTTCTCCAGTTTTAGCCATAGAGTTTAAAGGGCTCCAAGCTGTGAAATCGCCATATGCCAGCATGGATACAGTCACATCCGCACACTCTTGGCACTCTTTATTCACTGCAGTGAAGCATGCATGCATATTAGCTTTTAATTATAGTGATATTTTTAGTTGCTATTATCTGCAAATGACATTTTAAATCTGTGTTAACCTATTTCACAAGTGGGCAATTATATAGTCAACCGGTCCAAATTAAATTGGGAAATGTCTGCTTTATTTGTAGAATGCAAATTGTCTGCCTTCTTAGAGGAATCAAAACTATTTCTTCTATTTCTTCTCATATTATGACAATGGGAATTAATCATTTATACTTCTGAATTTTTTCGGTTTCTGCTTTTGCCAACAAAAATAACTCTGAGGCACTGACAGTGCTGCTTCCTTCTTTGGACTTTTTTAAACAAGCAGACTGGTGCCCACTTCCTTCTCTTCTTGTTTTACTTTTATTCTTGCTTCTCACTTAGCAAACCCACACACACCTGTCTTCTTTCTTCTCTGCAATAAAAACATTGTGCTAGTTCAAGTTGACTCACTCCTAATGCCTATCCCACAGGCTTTATCTCTGTGAACAGCCAGAGCATCCCCTTCACTGCTAATGAAGGCAGTGAGATCCTCGACCTAGATGGAGACATGTATCTTGGAGGTTTACCAGAAGATCGCCAAGCCCTTATTCTCCCCCCTGAGGTGTGGTCAGCTTCTCTTGGCTTTGGCTTCGTGGGCTGTGTCAGGGACCTCTTTATTGACGGGCAGAGCCGGAACCTGTGGAGGTTGGCAGAGGTTCAAAGTGCCACAGGTGTCAGCAGTTTCTGCACCAGGGAGACTCACGTGAGGTGTGCCAGAGACACATGCGCCAATGGTGGACACTGCAGAGAAGGTTGGAACCGCCACATTTGTGACTGCAATGGCACCGGCTATCTAGGTCTCAACTGTGAGAAGGGTAAGAGTTTCTAAAAAGGGTGGTTGTGGATGGGGAGGATGGTTTTAAAATGCTGCTGCAAAGCTTTTAACACACTTTGGGTGGTATTTTATTTATAAGCTGAGGTGTAAAGAGTGACTGCACAGATAGAAATAATGGAAATACAGAAAAGAAATCATCCTCACACCTAATACTCATGGCTCCCAAACAATAATAATTTCATTTGTAAGTGTAGTAGGATCATACTAACATAATCTCATATTTAAATAAGTGTGACGCTCTCACCTCAAAATTATGTATTATGTCTACAAAGCAGTTTGATGATAGTCGCAGCACAATGGAAAAACATTTTTTTCATTAAAGCCATCCAAAAGTAAATTGCAGTATTTTTCCTACACTGTAGCGATTCATTAATGGATTGTCAGTATTGTGAGGTTGCCAGTGCTATGAGTGTTTCATTTGAAATGCAGTGGTGCTTCAGCACAGTAATTCGACCTGAATCACTCTGCATTAACCATGCAGATGGTTTTCTCACAGAGAGGCCAAATTACGCAGATCCATTGGCAGCTAATAGTATGAGGGATGTATAAAAATCCCTCCTGCTTCGCACTGGGATGGGTATAAATCCTCCAGAAATTTAATTGCGGCTGCAATCTTGCCACTGTCTTTGTCTGCTCCAGGCTTTTTCTGCCATCTGGTGTGACGGATGAAAACTGCATTCTAAAATTATATCATGCAATACCAAAGATAATCTCTAAAGAGAGTTCAGGTTCTTTACAATAGAATTTATTTTGCATTTTTGATTTAATGTTGTAATTTTGTCTAAGTTTTGCTGTCTGCTAACATAGCTTGCTGAAATCTACAGAGGCCACCACAGTGAGCTACGACGGCAGCATGTATCTGAAGGTGCTGCTGCCAAGGACGCTGCACACAGAGGCCGAGGATCTGTCCCTGCGCTTTATGTCCCAGAGGGCTTTTGGATTGCTGATGGCTACCACATCCCAGCAGTCAGCAGACACCCTGCGTGTGGAGCTGGACGGAGGCAGAGTGAAGCTCACTGTGAATTTGGGTAAAACTGCTACAGCAGATATGAGCAGATATTGCCACTTGACCTTTTCAGACGCGTCACCTAGAAGGATAATATACATCTGTTTTGTCTGAGGCTCTCCCATTCCCATCTACATACACAGCACCTACAGTTGCCTAAAAAGATAAGCACCTCTCGTTTGTTCTGCTAATCTATTTTCTTTTTTTTATAATGAAGAGTTACAAATCATTAAGTCAAATGATGACTTCAGAATCTATTTGAAATTGATCTTAAAATGTTGTACCTGATATGTCTTCAAGTAACTCATTGTATTCCCATTCAACTAAAGATAGGGTCATTTTAAAGTGCTACATCTTTGGATGTAATTTAGATGAAGAATTAAATAAGATTTACTCCACTTTTGTGTGTAAGGGAAGTAAATATTTCCCAAGCTTTTGTTTGGAAGTTGTATGTGACATTTTCACATCTTACTTAAAAAATACAGTATTATGTTGTAATCAAACCCCCTCTAGTCATCTAATTATTCTAAATAACAATAACACAGTATATTCTTTGACATGCAAGTCGCCAGGTTATTAATGTTATTCTGTTATAATATCGTACTCTGACATTATGATATTACAATGGCATTCAATGTGTTCATTGATTAATCTGACATACACTAGACAGGTAGCATTAGCTACATTAATTGGATAAGCAGTTGAATCCTTTGCAATACGTTACCTGTGGCTTTTCAAATAAACAGTAAACTGAGATTTCCAGCAACAGACATAACATGCTGTGGGTTTAAGTATTTTAGGGTATACATGAAAAAAAAGAAAATTCCTTACTCCAAAAGCTCTTCTTACATATTGCCTTCATTCTACAGTGACAGTTAAATAAATGCAACAAATGGCAAAGAACAGAGAGAGAGAGAGAGAGAAAAAGAGGTTTGACATTTGACAAAAATCTCATTGTTTCCATGGTAACTGAGTCATATGAACCCTAGATCTCACCAGAATTCCCAAACAGCACAGTTGTTGTTCAGACTATTTTGAGCTTGAATAGAAAAGCTTTAAGCAAAAGAAAAATTGCGTGTTTTAAGAAAAAACTATCTGCATGTTTATCTTTATTGAAAAACTTGATGTAAAGGTTAATATTGGGGGAAAGAGGGATCTAAAAAAAAACAACAAACCTTATACTTTGGACAGCTGCAGTAATGTCGATTGTACACTTCAGCATTTGGCTAGGGAAACTCCACAGAATATATATATTTTGCCATTTTAAGCACAGAATGAGTATTACATTTTCTGTTGTTTACACATAAAATTCAGAAAAAGAATAAACAGTTGAAAATATAAGGAAATATAAGGAGTGCAACATCTTAATCTAAAGTTCATTTCTAAAAAGCATTAAAAAGAGTTTTTTTTTTACATGCAAAAATCTTAAGAAAGAACAAGGGGTTTAGTGCCTTTTTATGCAATTGTGTGTGTGTGTGTATGTTTATTCTGCCTTCTCTTTGTCTCTGCCTCTCTCTCTCTATGTCTCTCTCTCTCTCTCTCAGTTCATCCCAGGGTCGGGTCCCACCTGACCGCCTTGGCTCTTTCAGCCCTTCAATGGCTTGTCTGCAGTTCAAGGAGAGGGCAGTCAGAGACCTGATCCATCATTACTCTGAAATATCACCACTTAAACTACTCACACTGTAGATGGTCCCATTGTAGTTCCATCCCCTTACATTTACTGGGCCGTCCAGTTTAGAGCCACTTCACTGAGCAGCAGGTGCTGCTGATGGGCGCGTTCACGCACTCACACACACACCTGCAGCAGAAAGTCTCTGGTCTCTGGCTGTCCATTTCCACTGCTCTGTGATGGTTGACAGCTTGAGAGCACTCCTCTGCCACATGACTTACACCAGTGTATTCTTGTCAGCTAAGCCGGTTTAATTATTCAATACACACACGCGACGAGTGCTTGAATCCATTTAAGGGCAAGACATTTGAATATTTCAAATAGATTTACAAGATATTCACTATTTTAGATTTGAAATAATGTTGGCAAAGCATCACATATGTGCTTTGGCCATTTTCTCAAGGTGTAAGTTTCATTGTAGCTGCAGGTTGTGCAAATCGCCACTTTCCCTCTGTATCTAACGTGAAAAATATTATGACATCAATCCTACGAAATAAGGAGGCTTAATAGCAGGACATTTTGAAGGTTTTTAAGCAGATGTGCATCACTCCAGAAAGTGTGAAACTGAAAAAGAAAAAGAAAAAAAGATTACCATCAACAATAATAATGACAACAAATTTTCCATATTTTGTTGAATGTGGCTTTTTAAGATACATTAACAATAAAGTTAATATGAACTTGTGAACTCAAATTCTGCATAATTCTATCAGGACTGCATTTTACACTCTATTCATTTTTGCTTCTTTCAGAACTTTTAACATGTTTTCATCAGGATAAATTTTCATTATTATCTGTGCATGAGATGCTCAAATCTAGCACATGCTCCATTTTCTATTTTTGTTATCTGCTCCAGACGACTTTCCTCACAGCAGTGAATGTTTGCTGAGTTACCCCAAAGCACATGTCAGGAAAACTATCAGTCACGGCATCTCAAACAATCCAATTTCGCCAAAACCAAAGTAGCCGTAGCAGGGCTAATATTGATGCAGAAAACACAGCAATACAGGTGCACCTTTGCTTTCGTGATCAATAAAACTCTTATTGATCCCACCTTTGAACTGCCCTGCTATGCCTCCAGCAGTGCCCGACACACTGACGTTGTTTTTTCACTCACTGGTCCTTTTTCCTTCTTCTAATGTTGCGAAGACTGCAGGGAGGAAAGTGGCGGTTTAGACTCTCGAGGCTGTCCCCGGATGGTGGGCTCTGAAAAGCACTGAACTGTCTGCAGAATGTACCTTGAAGGATGTGAAATATTCTCCTCTTTTTGTGCTGTTCTTTTTTCTTTTAATCTCACCATCTCACTCTCTCTCCCACCAGATTGTATCAGGATAGACTGTAATCTCAGTAAGTGTCTCCTATGATTATCTACTGTACCATCATGTAGAGAACATGCACTGTAGTATATTTATGTGCTTCTTGCCTCTATTCCTTTGTGAAACAACATTATTCATTCATTCTGTGCCGCAGTTCTTGTTTACTGTTTCGGTTATCTTTCTCACAAGGATCCTTATTAAGATAAGACCAAGAATGAGACCTCACTGTGGCAAACAGCTGCAAAGTTTAATATAATTGGATCCTTTTGTGGTACACTCACCAAACCCAGCAATCTAAATTAGACATATTCTTATTATTTCATCGTCTAATGTAGCTAGAATTAATATACAGTAATCTACTGTTTTGTCATTAATTTGCCTTTCACTAATTACCACTTCATGATAAATAAATGGGTTCAACACAAGTATAATCAGCAGAAGTTTTTCATGAGGAAAACAACTCACAGTTTCACTTTAGAGAAAAAAATGTTTTGCAGGGGAATAATTACCCAAACAACAGAAGTAATGACATTAACTTAAATATTTCAAATGTGATCAGAAGATTAGTACGACACAAGAACATTGACTATCAAAAAGACTAGTTGCTGCATAAACATTGAAATGAGTGGATAGGGATTGATTTGCTGCAAATAGCTATTTCCTTCCTAGGAGGGGAACTGTGGTGGGGTGTAATTGTGTTTGTGTAAATCTAATTATCAGATCCCAGTTTTCATATTGAACATTTTGAAATGCAGCAAGTGGCTAAATGAAAGTATTCATCACATAAAAACAGACACAGTTTTTTCTGATAATGACTTGAACTGCACAAGTAAGATTAATGAGCTAGAGACTTACAAAATGTCTAGAATCATTAATAATAATCAATCAGAAGAATTATAGTAAAATTTGCTACTCATTAAAAACTTGGACTGAGTAACATTGCAATATAAAACAGAACAATCATCAACTAGACTTCTTGAAGAATGGGCTACAAAGCAAGATCTTCCTCTGGACTGAGAAAATAGATTTTCTGGTATTCTCTTGTGAAATGAAGCAATACTTTAATTCACAGAACAATGACAGTGGGATTTGTGATGCAGATTGTGATAAAACAAATGATTTGATTAAATGTTCTTGTTCAGTCTCTCACTAATCTGGAGAAACTGCAACTATTGTGTTTTTCTGATCACATGAGATGGAAGGTCCAACTGAATAAACTGTTAATGTACTCTTAAAGAAATTTCAGCATCAAATAATCTATAATTTAAGACCCACTCAGCCACAATTTGTTATTCTGTCTCATGCTAATCTGTTGATCTGAGGTGCAGCTTTGAAGGCTTTTTATTAAATAAGGACCCATGCTTGTAAGACAGATTCACTGCACATGTACACGCTCAAATCAACTGTCCATTGTATTGAACTGATTGTCTTTTTTCTGATGAAGGTGAGTAGTGTGTGTGTTTGTGTGTGGAAAATCTCTTTAGAAACAATTGTAAATCTTTTTTTCTCAATCACAAGTATAGATTATAAAGGAGAAAATACTGTAATTGGCTAAATGAAACTAGATGGGTTCATTTTATACATTGGATCCGGTCAGATATCTGTATTCAAAAGTCCCCTTTCTACCAGTAGATGGCATTGTACCTTCACACACTGACTGTAGACAACATTTGCCTCTGTGTTAAAAAATAATCTTTTAATCAGATCCGTTGCAGTGGGTGAAAGCTGCACAGGTGGGTTATGGAAAAGTTTAACTCATGATGATGGCTTTATTGTTAATGTATTTTACTGACAGTCATCACAAACGAGCGCTATGGTGCAGTTTGCATCATCATCTTTTTGTGAATTACAAATATATTTGTTCAATTATGTTGATGGATTAAACCACAACTTGATTGCAGGATTGATAATTTATATTTTTCAAGCAATTGTAGCTTTCTCCTAAAGGAATCGGAGAGGTAGCCCCTCTGCATCGACTGTTTTTAAACTGTCCATAACCAGATACAAAGAGGGAGGGTAAAAGTTGTTAGAACAAATGTTGCTGCAATGCTCCTGATTAATTCTCCTGCAACTGGGGAATAATGGTGCCCCACGCACTTTGAAAATAAGGTCCACCAAATTACAGAATTACCATAACATTCTTTAATTAACATGCAGATCATGCATTCAGGGTGTCAGCTCACACACAAGCCTGACGTGTATATCTGCACCATGCCTTTGAAGTTGTTTTTGTTTGAAAGTATTAATCAAAGTCAATTCTAAGTGAGGATCAAACTGGACAAACAGACCCTTAACATGTGACGCTTGGTCTTAGGTCTCTTGTCAAGTGAAGACATTTTGAAAGGAGGCTTACAGCATTTTAAATGTCTGTGAGAAAACACATAATATTCCATAATTCCAATACCCCCTGCAGGATTAGAAATAAATATTTATCCCTAAAAGGAAATGCTGTTTCCTTAAAAAATAATCAAATTGATGCAGACTCACAATTTCCCATTTTCAAAAACTAATAAAGTGACGAACCTTGTTGTGGAAGATGTACAGTATGTCTGGGCCACCAGCCTCAGGTAGAGATCAGGAACAGGCTACAGAGGAATAGCAATCTTTTCTTTTCTTTTACTGTCCCATTTGACCCCCAGCTGATGCAGAGTCAAGTTGGAGCCACAGAGGATTTTATATGTTAACCAGGCATTGCCACACAATTAAGTTTCAGTCCAAGCAATAGCAAAGGCAGCATCACTCATGTCAATATCAATAAAGATGCTTTTAATTGTTAAAAACAACTACTATAAGAAGATGTAAAGAAAATATGTAGAGAGTAATGTATTATTCAAAATAATTTATTTGCCAAGAATAGCAGATTTCCTATTTGTGTTCTTTGTTAATATTTAATCACAGGCAGACTTAAACAGTAAACAGTAATTTTTCTATTTTATACCTTTGAATTAGTGAGTTCATCACTGCATGTATGAAGCCTACACAGTAATCAGAGGAAGAAAACACACAATAAATTCTATATTAATAAAAAAAAAAGCAGCATAAACAAGTTTTAAAACCTGTGGAATTTTGCCTTTTAATATATCTACGTAACATAACGTTACCTGTGTCACTTTCCTTTGCAAGAAATTGTCTTTTTTTCTGATTTGCATTAGTATGCTTGGGCGTATATGCCTAGTTAGCAGGGTAGCTTCCCTTTGAGAATAACTGATTTGATTAATAGGCCCTTCTATTCGGCATCCCTTTATCTTTTCTGTCATTACAGTTGTTCTTGTCTGATAATCTGGTTACATTTTAGTGCTTTAAAATAGGTTTGGTTTTTCTATATCTAAATAAATCCATCAAATGTCAAATGATCAGGATCTGATGTTATTGATCAACCCGGTGTGCATTGCCAATATTCAGCAAGTGGATGGCGGCATCATGTGGTGTACTGTAGAGACATTTAATATGCAGCCATGGTCAAAGTCTCCATATAGGCACAGTTTTATTTCCCCAAGGATGAAACCGTAAAGTGTTCGGAAACCAGTTGATGTTTTTCATTTATTGTCCTCTGTGTGTCCCCTGTAATTCTCATGCACCCTGAGCTCAATTAGACAGACAAACCCCTAAAGGCACAGTCAGCTTAGGCATGGCCAATTAGTTTCCCAAGCGATGTCAGAACTCCTTTGAACTGCTGTGTCGGCCTGTTGCATAGGCACTGATTCGGGTTGACGGTGCTGCAGTGGCAAGCCTGTGCTCTGTGACCTATTTTGAAACCAGTGAAAAATGCATATGGATAGTGGATAGTGAAGAAATTCTTAAGCTTCAAGCCATATTTTTGAGCCATGTCTATAGATATTACCTAACAGGTTTTCCCCAACAGACATCACACAATTTACTCTTTGATTAGACAGCAAATGTCATGCTGTTTCAGTGCATTTTATATTACTTACTTTTATATTTACTTTAAAAATAAGTGCTGTTGTAGTTGTCTACTTTACTTTTTGCCATGAAGTGAATGCAAAATTATAGTTTGCTGGTGAATGTATGGCTGTCTGCGTGAGTGATAAGTAAATGAATGCACCTTGAGAGTTCTTTTTAAGTGGAGAGCTTTGTGTGGAAAAATACTGCGCTCATGTGGTATGATTGTCACTAGATGCTTTCCTCCTCTCAGGCAAGGGACCAGAGATTCTCCTTGTAGGTGAGAAGCTGAATGACAACGAGTGGCACACAGTGAAGGTGATGCGACGTGGGAAGAACTTGCAGCTATCTGTAGACAATGTGACAGTGGAAGGTATAGTAGTGACAAAGAAGCTATGCTAACATAGATGCAGATGCTCAAGGGTTTTAGCAGTTTTAGCTGAATTTTGTGTTTTGTAGGCCACATGATCGGAGGCCACACCCGCCTGGAGTTCAACAACATTGAGACAGGGATCATGACGGAGCGGCGCTTCATCTCAGTGGTGCCTTCCAATTTCATTGGCCATCTGCAGGCCCTTTCCTTCAACGGAATCCTCTATCTGGATCAGTGCAAGAATGGAGACATCTCCTACTGCGAGCTGAATGCCCGATTTGGCATGAGGCATATTGTTGCCAATCCTGTAACTTTTCTAACTCAAGCCAGCTACCTTGCCTTTTCCACTTTGCAGGCCTATGCTTCCATGCATCTTTTTTTCCAGTTCAAGACAACCAGTCCCGATGGCCTGATACTTTACAACTCTGGAGATGGTAGCGACTTTATTGTGGTGGAGTTGGTCAAAGGGTAAGTACTGGAGTGTTATGAAGCTATAACCTACATACCTACTGTACCAGTCAAAAGTTTAGACACACTTTCCCATTGGATTTAATGGGAGAATGTGTCCAAACTTTTGACTGGTATTGTACCATGACAGAGGAAAGTCAAAAGGGATATGTGTAGTAGTCTTTTGAACATGAGTATTTCTTCTTTCCTTAGTTACACATTTTTTAGTTCTAGTTAAAACAAACACATACAGTAGGTAATTGTATCATGCCCTTCGATATGACCCATCCTATAAAGGGCTACCACTCCAAGCATCAAGAGAGAAATACAACTCTAATGAACGTCTCTGCTTCAGAACAGATGCCATTCTTGTCACCAAATTCCTCATAAGAAGGCAGTTCAACCATGAATATGTTGTCAGCTGAGCTCCAGACCAACATTTAACAAATGATTATTCACTTCAGTTACTTTCAATAACAAAGCACTATCAAAACACTTTTGTCCCTTGGTTGGGTTTAGGCAATAATGTTGCTTCATTAGGGTTTGAAAATGATCATGTTTAGGACTAAATTTTATCTCTTTTTGCAACATAACTGTAACCTTCCTGGAAACCAGTTTTACCATTCACATGCAGTTGCTCTCCTAACCACTAGAGGTAAGCATATTGTTCAGAAGTAATTATAGATCACTTTGCCCTGTATGAGCAAATTATTCATAAGGTCGCCTTTAGATAAGGACAGTCTCTGCTTACTTAATCATAAGTTGTGAACCCATGGAATTGAAGCGATGTAACAGAGTGACCAAGTGTCTTTAAATCATTTGTTCATCATAAATGTTGAAGGAGAAAACCCAGAGGAAGCATAAGTTAAAAAAACCTGAGTTGTTCCCACATGCAAGCACTTTTGGCATTTTGACTGCTTCACAAATGTGCTCCTCATGTTTTATTCAACGTAGATCAGTTTTTCCTACAGACAGAAAAGCAGAAAGAGGTTGTTGAAGCAGAGCAACAATTGTATCTTCTCACAGACAGAATATACAGACTTTTTCCCATTATGCAATTAGTCAGCAGGAGGTCTTTTTCAGATCTGGAGTTAGGAACAGAAGCTTACATAGACAACACAGACGAGAAATGGTTTCCAACACTTCTGTTATTGTTTTCTGGCTGCTCTGTATTATGTGTGAAATGTTGCTGTTATTCAAGATGGTTGCTTGAGTCAGAAGTTTTTTACAAGATGTACTTTTGCTCCGTCTTATGGTTACATTTAAAAACACATTGGAATGACTACACCCTGGATTGGTGTGTTTACATACATTTACTGATTTTCATTCAGTGTCAACAAAAGACTTAAGTACACTACAGTACTTTTCAGCCTCTGTTGTGGTATCGAAAAACAGACTGGTAGACATAAGTCCCCTCAGCTACGTTGCTTTGTATGTCACAGAAATGATTAAACTATGCTGAGAAGCATTTGTTTGAATTATAGTACACAAAACTGACAATCCCAGTTTCTAACTGGTATGTGCAGATAAATGGTTATATTAAGAATCAGTGATAGTAACCAAATGCTATTGTTCTACAGGTACATTCACTACGTTTTTGACTTGGGAAATGGACCATCGCTAATGAAGGGAAACTCAGACAAGCCCCTCAATGACAACCAGTGGCACAATGTGGTGATTTCACGTGACAACAACAATGTACATATTCTGAAAATTGATTCCCGTACTGTGACCCAACACGCTAATGGCGCCCGCAACCTGGATTTAAAAGGTGAGCTTTCAATCATTAGCACATACAATATCCAAATGTTTGTGCCTAATATGTTCAACTTTTCCTGTGAAATGAATAGATAGATAAATGATTAATCCATGTATAGTTTTTTTAATACTTGCAGCAACATGCTCTGTGAATTTGCTGAAGCAGTTTTCTCTTCATCAACTCATAACTTACAGGGGAGCTGTACATTGGAGGTGTTGGGAAGAGCATGTACAGCAGTCTGCCCAGGTTAATAGCGTCCAGGGAGGGATATAAGGGCTGCCTGGCATCTGTGGACTTGAATGGAAGACTCCCTGACCTACTGGCAGATGCCCTCCACAAGGTGGGAGACGTGGAGCGTGGCTGTGGAGGTGAGGACACTAAACACAAGTAAATCATTTTTGAAATCTGATTTCCCTGAAGTCCAATAATGTGCACTCTAGATAAAACCAGGGGAATTAGTAGCTGCTCACTGAGAGCTGATTACATCCTGTTTTTTCATGGTATTAAACAGCTTTGTCAAATGCACCATTGTGATTAGTCAAACAATAAATTCTTTGGATTTATTATGTCTGATTATGCTGTACATCCTCACATGCATATAGGATCATGATGCTCAGCAGTCGGTGTTCAGCATCTGTTGTGGAGCCCTAACAAGAAAGCCCTCTGCAGAGTGTAATGTTATGCAGAGGCTCAATAATTGTCAAATAATCTCCTGAGATAGCTTTCACTTTAACAAGAGACCATGACAATAGCATAGTTAGTTTATACTTAGAGCAACTTTAATCATATCTGAGGGGAAACTGTTTTTCAGTAGTTAGTGTTCAAACAATATACAGTAGCACAACCTTACTACAAACCCAACAGGAGATACAAGAAATCACAGAGTAAAGAATGAAGTCTAGCGATGACACAGTGGAATATGTCACAGTCATTTGAAATATGAGTAAGAACAACAAAGATTAAAAGTATGTAATCTGGACATATCTAAAAAATATATGACTGTGCCCAAAATTTCTGAAACATTTTTCTCTTTGAAGAATAACTTTATATAGCCAAATTATCTCCTTTTATCAGTTTTTGCAATGCTGCATGTTCTGGACATGTAGTATTGTAAATAATCGTGACCAAGAGAACTGAGTTCCCCAGAGGAAATAAAAGAGTGATCGGAGTTCATCTTAAAAGTGTGATTGTGTGCAGGAAGTTGATCTGAAAATGACATCGGAGAGCTTTAGTGTTAGTTCAAATGAGAGAAAAGTTGGTCACGGTGACATAAAACAAACATTCAGAAAGTGTTGATAACCTCACCTTACTTTTTTCAGCTTCAATAATGAGCATCTTTTAATAGCCTGTCTCAGAAGCTTGAAAAAGATACAAAAAATAAATTATCTGTGGAAAAAGGACCCCTTATGCCTTTTCTGTAATTTTATTTGTACGTATGATGTTGCAATATCTGATTCCCATGATAAATACGGCTAAAATGGGGCAAACACATGTTAAAGAAATCTCTGAGAGAGAATATCATGCTTTGAATTGCTTTAAAAACTGTTCATAAACAGCATTCAAAATGGGGGCTACATCTTATTTCAGACAGAGGAGCTGGAAAAACAGCCAGTTTAAAGGAACATTGTGAAAGGATTACTTTTATCAAATAGAATTAGATAGCAACCATCTCAAATGCCTTCCACCCACTAGCACCAGATTGCATCTATAATAGTAAGTTTAATTATCTGTCAAATTGGAAACAAGCCCTTTCTGTATCACCCCAAACAACTTTGCTTTTTATCACTGATTTCTCATGTAATAAATATGACTTTCCATTTCCCATAAAATGCCAACCACAGCTGCTGAGTCTTCTATTTACTTCTTTTTTATCACCCTCTGAATACTACTCTTCTCTTATGTGCATTTTATGACAGTCACATGACCACTCTACTGTGTAGAGGTTCCTTCTTCATAAATGGATATAAATAGTGGAGCAAAGTGATTAGATATTAACTGAAAGAAAGTTTTTTATAATATAATCCAATGCCACCCCCAACCGGGTCAAGACAGATGGCCGTCCTTCCTTAGTCTGGCTCTGCTGGAGGTTTTTCCTTCATGTTAAAAGAGTTTTCCTTTCTCCCCACTGTAACATGCTGCCTCGTGTTTGCTCAGGATGAGGGTTTAATTTACAATTGGAAAGTCACTGCCACCTGAACATAAGTATTATGAACTGGGCTAATGTGGATTAGATAATAATTTTATTTAATTGTATTATAACTGTCTTACAGTGAATTTATTTGAATCAGACTGCACTGTATCTTTGTCTTGAAATGATTTTGTTGTGAATTCGCACTATACAAATGAATCTGAATCAAACAGAATTTTATTATAATTTTTTTTTTCCTCAATGATATTGGTGATTGTTAAACACTGTATTTTTAAGACAAGCATGACTTTTTCTGTCTTTCTTTTTTTATAAGAATCCTACATAGCTACATTAGAGCCAAAGAATAAAAGGAAAGGTTGTATTTTGTTGCAGTGAATTCAGAAGTTTGATCATGTTTCATTCTCATGCATAAATTAAAGTAAAAAGCCCAAGTTAATCTCCTGGCCCCTGCAGGTCCCAGCACAACCTGCACAGAGGACTCCTGCCATCATCAAGGTGTGTGTCTACAGCTGTGGGAGGGCTTCTCCTGTGACTGCACCATGACCACCTACGGGGGACCTTTCTGCAGTGACCGTAAGTAAAGGTGTATTATGCCTGCCTGGGTAAAATTTTTGGAAAAGCCTTTTGCAGGTTATCAGTGAGATGATACAGATCATATTGTTCTATCAAGAAAGAGGTCAGAATATATTAATTTAAAAAAAGTAAGAAAAGAAGAGTCAAAGGATTTTGACTCTTGAAAAGCTACACTTGATGTGTCCTTTTAGGTTATTCATGATTTCTGTTGTTGCTACCATTTTTTTCTGTGAATTGAAAGCAGTTTCTTACCGTTTGTTTTTGGAAGGTATTTAAGAAGGTTTATGTTTGGAAGGTTTATTATATGTAAAGGATGCACACACTACAGAAACCCTCTATAAAAGCAACATCATGAGCCAGAGCATTATAGATGACTTCAGTTATTTGTTCTTATAAGCAGTGTTGATAGTCATCTTTTATTGGAAAAAAAATACTGATGCATAAAATGTTTGATAACAAATTGTTTGTAAAACAGCATTTATCGAATAGCATATATAGCACTACTTTTTAAAGTCATCTTTTTCTAATTATAGCAACTATTGTAAAGAGCTCTATAATTTAGAAATAATGCTCAACTTTTACCTGAAGCTTTTCATTATTATAATAGCCAAAGATTACGTTTATTGGTCCAATCATTGCAAGCTAAGCTTCATTTGCTACAGAATCATTTATAATAACTGCAAGAATCGTGCCTTTGTGGTAATCATCAGAATATGCTGTTATGCTGCATTTTTTTAAGAGTGAAAAGTATTTTACACACTCAAAACTCTGCAGGGGGCTTTTTGATGATGATTTGGTGATCACACCACTGGTAAGAAAGTCATCTTTTCAGCAAAAGAAGATGTAAGAAGAAATAAATAAATAAAGCATCATCAATGATGATTATAAGCACATTTATTCACACTGGTTGCAATCCTGGGTCTAACTGGAGAATTTTGCAAGTTAAGGTAATGAATAAACTAAACTCAAGGTTATCTCCTTTACTTTGACTTCATAAATCTGTTCTCTGTCTTCAAGTTGCCTCATTAACTTGACTTGCATGATTGCAGATTACCATAAATATTTTGGATGGATTATATCTTTATTTAGCCTGAAAATCAGTAGTTCTTTGTTTACTTTATTACATGCCTTACTGTCCGAACACTGTACAGCTGAGTATAACATATGTTGTAGTGGCTGGTAGTTATTTGCCATCAGAGGCACAATGACAGCTTCTATTTATTCATTTATTTAATTAGTTACTTAGTTATTCTGTTCTTTGTTTATTTGTTATAATCATTATTTATAAGTGGGACTTCAAAATTGTAGCATAACATCCTGATCCATCCATCCATCCATCCATCCATCCATCCATCCATCCATCCAAGGTTGGGTTGCAGGAGCAGCAGCTTAACCCTTAAATACATCTGCTTTGCTGCCTGCTCCTCACCATCCGTCATCTTCATCAGAGGGGCTGTAATAAGAGATTTCCTCAAATTCTGACACTTTCTCCTCCAAATCACTATCAACCTCCTTATCTTGGAAGATCAGACCAAGGGTCATGTTGTCATGGTATGCTCATATACCTTTATAATGTTATGAACCCCCCAGCATCATCCTCCTTAGCCAAACTTATTCAAAATCCCTAATCCCTCAGTGCCCCATATGTGATCCATATGCCATTTCACTATTTTTACTATTTCAAGCTAACCACCATGTCCCTTGAAAAACCAACAGGTCTGTCTCTGTGTGCACATGGACGTTCTTGTGAGTGTCCAGGTCCCCCTTCAACTCTGTCACCACTGACCCATTAAAAAATACACAATTACATGATTTGTAGTGTTTCACAGTTTCAAGATTCCCTAAAACCATAATTTTCCTTGATTTAACCCAGACTGGCACCTCTAAAACCCATCTAAATAGATATGGGTCAAATTTGACCCAGAACAGCCTTTAGGAAAAGTCATCAAATTTCAGGCCAAAAAAATCATATTTAGGGTAATTTTACTGCTGTCAAATGTCAAAACGGGTCAAATTTGACCTGAATAGTATGTAAGGGTTAAGCAGGGAAGTCTATACTTCCCTCTTTTTGGCCACTTATCCCAGTTTGTCCAGAGGGATCCCAAGGACTTCCTTGGCCAGCCAAGAGATGTAGTCCCTCTAGTGTGGCTTGGGTTTTTCCCAGGACCTCCTACCAGTGGGATGTGTCCTGAGCACCTTAGCAAGGATGGGCATCCTAACTTCAATGCAGAGGAACAGTGGCTCTACTCAGAGCCCTTTCCAGATGACAAGCCCTTTCACTCTATCTCTAAAGGAGGGCCCCGACACCCTTCTGGCAAATTGCATCTGTTTTTGGTCACTACCTGCAGCTTGTGACCATTTGCATAGGAACATATATTGGTGGGTAAATTGAGAGCTTTGCCATTTGGCTCAGCCCCTTCTTCACTATGACAAACTGATGCAGAGCCCACATTATGCTGCACTGATCTCCTTGTTGATCTTCCCACACAAGAACAAGACCCTGATATACTTCCAGATTCCAGACCCATAGGGGACACACTGCACTTTTTCGGCTGAGGACCTTGGTCTTGGATTTGGACGTGCTGATTCTCCTCCCACTTTACACTATGCGGCAGAATGTTCAGTTCAGTTCAGTTTATTTTGCTTGGTCACACAATTTCATCAAATACTTCAATCAAACAATTAAATCAAACATTCCAGTGTTCCAGTGAGTGTTAAAGATCATAGACAGCAAATAGGACTAAATCATCTGCAAAAAGCAGAGACACAGAAATAGTGACAAAGGATAGCAATGGCAGAGTGCAACCATCGCCGCACATAGATCTGGACTTGTAGTTTTTCAATAGAATAAAGCTTTTTTGTTTACTGTGAAGTATTAGGTATGCTTTTTATTTTCCTTTTTAGCAACATGTGAATTGGACCTATTTTATGTAACATAATTTTTTCACATAAATATTTTGAAATATTTGTTAAAGACTCTTTTACATGTCTATGTTTGCTTGCCTGTATTGAGTTTCACATCACTTCAGTATCTCATAAAATGGACCCTTTTATGTTCACTTTTAATCGCTAAGATTTGTAGACAGGGAGGTTGTTTTTTTTTTTCATTTCTGTGTCTGCAGCACACAGATAATAGTTTGAGTCAGTTTGTTGTTTCTTAAAGCAAACAGACTTCCAGCAACTTGTCCTCTTACGTAAACAACAAAAACATGTTGTTGATATTTATTAACCTTGAACAGAATTTCAGCTGAGAGCCTTCCATTTGTATGTTGCTGTTCAACTCCAATTATAAGTTCACAGGAAAAAGCATGAAACTCATCCTGACAGACAGTACTGTAAAAATCCTTCCTTTTAGATTTTTTTTTATTTTTATTTATATCTGCTGTAATGTCTCATTTTATGATGTACATCACATTATCTAAGCTGCATTTCAAACGTTTGCCTTCGGGTACACCATTGTTTCTAAGTGTTACTGACTTACTATTCAGGAACATTTAGTTAACAGAGACAGAGGAAAGATCTTGCTTTCTAAACCATAATGAATACAGACCTCTGTCAATTTTAGTCATGCTGAATTACTATTTGCTCAGTGCATTTACATTTTATGGAAAGAAGCTGGCACATATTTAAAACGTTTGATTTTTGTATCCCGCAAATTCTCTGTGCTCATCTAGCAGTTCACTCAGATATGCATTCCTATCCATGCAAATGTCCTTGAAAGAGACACTTTTAGGAATACAAGAAGAACAACATTTTCAACAAAAATCCAATTTCACCGCAGCATTTTTGGTTTTCACCCCTCCGCATTCTGGGAGGACTCTCAATCATGCAGGTGGTAAATGGCATGACTTGCCAATATCAAAGGTCAAACCAATACATCAGTCCTTCTCGGGAGGACATAACAAGACTCATGCTTCACGTTGAGCTATATCGCTGAAGTCATTAAAACAAAAGGAAATGTGACTGTAATGAGAAAACACTAACAAATATGTTGGTAGGAAAGTGTTTTGTAATGGAGTCATTCAAGGTGCATTTAATCAGGATTAAGCCGGACAAGCATTAGACAGAGAATTGTGTGCTTCACAGATCTTTTATCATGATTTTACTTATTACAAAATCATAAGAGTAGCAACATGTAAAACCCCTCATTTTGCCTGGTGGGTTGCCCCTCATTTCACTGATATTCATATTCAGAAATCAATTTACCAAGTTTGCTATAAACATCTGTGCTTATCACCTTTGGGTCATTGTTTCATCACCAGAATCATCTGGAATGATGTTCAGTGCTCAATTTTCAGCACTTCTTCCTGCAAACATATGGAGTGTGTAATTATTGGTTAACCTCTGCAGTTACAGATAATTGTTTTGGCATATTCATTACCTGCTTGTGTATGCATGAATGTGTGTGTGTGTGTGTGTGTGTGTGTGTGTGTGTGTGTGTGTGTGTGTGTGTGTGCGTGCGTGCGTGCGTGCGTGCGTGCGTGCGTGCGTGCGTGCGTGCGTGTGTGTGTGCATGCGTGTGTGTCTGTGAGAGAGTGGTTTGCAACTGTTCAGTCTATGTGACCATGATGAAATTTCAAATTCATGCCATTTTTAAGTAAGTACCACTAATGTGCCTTTTATATTTAAAGAAAATGTTTTAACTTTCATTTTGTCCATTAAGAAAAACAACTGTAGTGACCATGGTAACAGCTGTATGACTTCCTATGATATGACATCAACAACAATGTGCTGAAAGGCATAATGGGCAACTGCTGATTATAACTAAGTGTGGCACAACTGCTCCTGGGACTCTCTCACCAATCGTCTTTTGTGTCCTCCCACTCTATCCCAGCCATGTCAGTCAACATACAATAAGCACCCCACACAGTGAAAAAACACATGAAATTCCACCTGACACGGCTTTACGTAACTGCCACCGTCAGCTATCTGCACGATGGAAGCCACCTTCGCTGATCATTTGTAAGCCAACATATCCTCTGAATTGTTCGGTTCTCAAGGAGCCCATACTTCACCCTCCAGGCATGCAGGCAAGGCAACGCTGCACAACAGAGCAGCTCTCCTCCTCTGCTTCTACATATGCCAATTAGCAAGCATTGTACTTAGCCTTCATTGTATTTGTGCCAAAAGAGCAGCTTTTTAAGTGTAGTTTGAATTATTTAGAAGAACGTGTAATTGCATAGACTCCATGGAGACTTATTTCAGACTGTATGTGCAGTTGTATGATGAAGTAAGTTGTAGTTTTGATTTCCTTATGCAATTATAAATATGTTACCTTTCAACTAGATTGTGTTGGATTATTTTCCAGGGGTAAAAGTTCCTCCTGTGTGGTTTCAAAGAAACTTGTGTGTATATCGAATCTGAAAAAAAAGATGTACTCTGTTGGAATGCTCTATAAAATCCTATTTTCCCTTTGACCTTCATTTCAGGTGGAGTCATTCACAATTATGAGTGTGTCCCAGAGGCCGCATGGATAATCCAGGATAGAGGTTCAGACTTAATCTTGCACCCCAGGACAGAGGCTCAAGAAAACATATTGCTGTTCATAACATGGTGACCCTCTAAGAAGTAGACTTAGGAGACACCACTGAGTCTTGACTATTTAAAGTAGAAAAACAAGAATCAAAATGAAAAAAACTAGTGATGCTTGGGATTAAGATGAACATTTTTTAAGAAATTTGACCTCTGTGTCTTCTGACCACATGATGAGAAGCATGCACATTTTTAGGGAGACTATTGAAAAGCAAATCCTCTCATTTCCATGTTTACTGTGTGAGTAGACTTTGTAATCACAGCATGCTTCATTTCATTCTCTTTCATAGCCTTAAATCCTTGACATGACACTGAGTTTGCAGACTTTTTAAAAACAGATATGTTGATGTGTATATTCCACATCTGTTTAAGTATTTCTGATTAGCAATAGTTTCCATTAAACAGTTTACAATTTAGAGATTGAATGTGAGTGAGAAAACATGGAGGCAGGTATTACTGACAGTAGTATTCATTTCACAGTTTCAACTAATCTAACATCAAATCCAGCACCCCTTGTGGAAATTGGTATCTTAATTAAGTTTTTGAAAAGATGGATAGCAGTCTGCAGAAAAAGAAACACATCTAAATGATTTGGACAGGTTGCAGAATTCCATTGTGGGATTTTAGAAATTCTGATTCTACCTTCAGTGGGTTAAGTCCATATTCTGACTGAGCTCACCCTCCTACTTGCATATAATTGCATAATGATATCCTACTTCCCCATTATGCAAAACACGCTCACCGTCTGCATATAGAAATACAGTCTAGGTTGAGCGTTATTATATGAAAAGGTTTACTTTCCTTAGGGGGATTGTCTGCTTTCCTTTTTCTCTTTCATGAGTAGATGCTTCTAGGTGGCTCCAGTGATTGTGCAACTGCCTTAGTCCATCCAGCCTTTCATTTTTCACTCTTAGATCACATTGATAGGTCTTATGGCTGGTTATTATAGTGCATAATATCAAAATTTTGAATATTTTTTAAACCAGTCTTCCTGATTTCAGTCAAGATAATTATTTGTGCACCATGATTTTTAAATCATCCATGACCTATTCAGGTGCTATATGAAATTATCCTTCAGAAGCTACTATTCTAATTTTTTTTTTTTTATCTCTCAAAGTTGATATTCATCACTTTAATTATGATATAGATAAGATTTCTATAATTAGCAAAGTATTGAAGTTCATAGTTCAACCTGTGTTGAGTGTACAGTGCACTGCAGAGTGCATATGAATACAAAGCTTCATGTACATGGATGATACAGTGAGAGAGATTAATTTATAATAACTGACATTTTTATATTAAACAAGCATCACTGATTAATCTGCATTGAAAATTTGCATCATGAAGCATCCTTTTCCATATATAAGATTTATCTGAATCCTTTTTTTTTTCCTCCAGTGGTAACAAGGTGACTTTGTCAGGTTTGTTCAACACTGAGACCCATAGTGTTCCACAATTAATCATCTCTGCCAGATTTCCTCTCTGAGAGTAATGTAGAAACACTGAGCCCATGACTGCACCACTCAGTTGCTTCAGTATTGTGGTAGAAAAGCTTTAAGAAAGTGTATTTTTGTTACTGGCAGAGCTTATGGGCTGTAAAGACTGACCACTGATTTCTTAAATTATGCAAAGTCATCTTCCGGTGAAACACATCACAGATTGGTTCTCGACCACACAGCATTTCACAACTTTTAAACCTTCATTCATGAGTGGAATATATTTGACAATTACATAGAAAAGACCTTAGTCACCTGAGGAAATAAGGTTCCTTTAAAGACCTATTTTGGCTTTTGTCCTTGCAATTTCTCACAATAAAACATTTAAAACAAAGAAAGCATCTTTGTTTTCCTGTGCAATGCACTTCATTATTTCGTTTTTGTTTGTTTGTTTTCAGAGGGCCTGCATTATGTCATTAGATTAGAGACAATAAAAACTGTAGGGAATATGACTAATTACTAATATGATATTTTCCCATCCATGATGTAGGAAGTTTTCAGAGTGACATCAATAATCAAACCAAGGTGGTTTTGCACTGTTTTCAGTAAGATTTGATCGGACACTGTACTGAGGCTTCGCCGTGACTCACACTGTTTAATAAGCTGCCAAGGAAGTAAAGCAGTTGCATGTCTAAAAAGGAAACTGATCATGCTCTTTTACCAACTGCATACATAAGATTATGAGTGGACACAATAAGAGAATTCAGTTTATGTAACCCAATTATTTTTGATAAATAGCAATCCTAGGATATGTAAATAGAAGAAGGGATTACTGAAATAGCTTCTATTTACTAAATTAAAACACATGCACTGCTGTTTGTGGTCGATATTAAATCGATAGAGCATAAACGTGTGTGAAATGTTCATGCATCAAACAGAGCTGTCAGTTATTTGAGAATTCAAATGTCAGAGGGTAGTTTTAAAAGAAATCATAAAATAATCATTGGATGAAATAATATACAGTGAAGATTTAAAAACTATGATTTCAATGGTTCAGCCGGTGTCTTTCTTTACAAATTTATTAGCGTTGTCTTTACACAGACCAATTGTGTGAGACACCACAAACAGGCTCAATAAACATCAAGTTTCATTTTACCTCCATTAACATAAATCTGTGGTACAATTACACAACTGCAGCTTACTCTGCTGCTCTAGTCCTCACTAAGACCAAGAAAGTGGACCACATCAGTCCAGCTCTGAGGTTTTTATACTGGCTACCTGCCCATCAGAGGATATACTTTAAAACTCTGTTACGAGTCTATAAAGCTCTGAATGGTTTAAGATCAAAATACATCAGTGACCTCTTGACCCAGTATGAACCTACCAGACCCTCAGGCCATCTGGATCCGGTCTTTTATCAGTCCCCAGAGTCAGAACCAGACATGCAGAAGCTGTATTAAGCGTCTATGCTCCACATGTCTGGAACAAACTCCCAGAAAGCCTCAGATCAGCTGAAACACTCAGTTTATTTAAATCCAGGTTTCAGACGCACCTGTTCTCTGCTGCATTTACATATATTCAAAAATCTAAATCTGGACTGTTTCTTTTAAGCTTTAATTTTTAAACTTGATCATGTTTTCAATACTCTTTTTAATGCAATGTCCTTTGTTTCCCCCTTTTTCTTGTTTTTGATTTTAAATTACCTCTGCACACACCGCTGTAATGCTTTTAATCTTTTATGTAATGAAATGTGCTACTCAAACAAACTTGCCTTGCCTTACAATAACAAACTTCAGAACAAAGGAAATAAGTAATTTTTCACTCTAAAATTTGGATTTTACAGAAACAGTCATTCACACCAACAAGTAGACTGCTGTCACCTCTCAGCTCTGTTATTTGTTGTTCAGAAAACAATGTGTTCAACCACGGCTTCTCCTCCAATAACCTTAACAAAAAACTGGTGGTGTGCATTCCTGTTTACTTGGGAATGCTTAACGTACCCACATTTTGTCCACATCTAGGTAGTTTTAAGATCCTCTTGGTTAATACAATATTTAGGAAAATGTTGCATGTTGCATGAACACATTTCAGTGTGTACCACCATTCTAAGTTTTTTAAAGAAAGTGTTTTACTGTGAGTTATTTTGGACTTTTGACCCCACTGAAAAGTGGTAGTGATGTAGAGTTGCATTTGATTCCCTGCCTCTATTTTAAGAGATTAATTCAGTGACATAGTTTTGTGGTTATTTAGTGTCATTTGGTAATCTGGTAACATAACATACAACATTTGGTAATGTAATTGGTACGTAGCTGCTGGAAGCAAGTTGTAGCCACATGAAAATGCAAAGGCTGTGATGATTTAGGGTGGTCCCCTCCCTGGGCCGCCACCTTATCGCGGTGGAGGGGTTTGAGCGTTCTGTCGATCCTAGCGGCTATGTTGTCGGGGGCTTTATGCCCCTGGTAGGGCCACCCA
>JBBBVU010000016.1:9632265-9651763 GCA_037177055.1 Atherinosoma microstoma
AGATAGATAGATAGATAGATAGATAGATAGATAGATAGATAGATAGATAGATAGATAGATAGATAGATAGATAGTTCGATCGATCTAAGTTGCACAGGGATCATAAGAAGTGAACCACAATTTGAAAAATATCTCTGTGGTCTCAAATTTCTGCATATTTCAGCCACCATGTACTTCACTCCTTAATGAACAGTCCAACAACTGTTGTATTATCCACAGCTTTCAGTTCAATTCACTTCATTTACTTAGCACAAATTTTACTACAAATGTCATCTCAAGGCATTTCAAAGAGAATGTAAACAAGTTCAGCGCAGTCCAATTAGAATCAGACCCAATTAATCCGATTATATGGCATAAAAGATTCTCAGCTCATTTAAGCTGGATTGCTTTTGCTCAGTTTCTACATCGGCTAAAGTTGCAAAATAATTCAATCTAGTCAGGAAGAACTCAACATACAAAAACGATCTCAAAAGATACAGACAGGCTTCATGTTGATTTGTCTAACCTGTGAAGCTGTTTTTGTAGCTGCAATAGCCATGTTTTAATATCAAAGTCTCTCTTTCTCACTGCCACGAAATTAAGTTAAAGCATGCAAGTTATTTATTAAAAGAATATTGTCACTATAATTTCACACTTTATCATGATATTACATTTCTGACCACAGAGATTTTTTTTTTTTTTCTGGTGTGTCACCTTGGATTATCATTGTTCACACTGAGTCACACAAGCAAAAAGAACTGCCTCACATGAAGTCAATATGAAACAATTGCGCTTGAACTGGACTATACATCACTTTTGATATTTTCAGTGTAAGATGGATTTCTATACCTGAGGTCATGACTATCTTTTCCCTTCAGCTAGAGAAACTAGCTGCTTTCTATTAAAAGCTCATGTACAAATCCCTGACTTTCTTCAGCCCACTTCTGTGGCCTATTAAAACTTACGATCCATATAAAATTGTCATTCAGCAGATCAGTTTAAGGAAATATAATACAAAAAGGCACACAGAAAGCTCATTTTGACTAAAAAGGATGAGCATTCAGCATTTCCCAATATGTTTGTTGAGCTATTTTCTTTAAATATTATAAAGTAATGTGCAAATATATTTGAATTGTTGCTTCTTTTTTTTACTTAAACTGCTCAAAAATAATTGTAAAATATACATTTCAGCAAATATAAGCAATACTTGATTTATCACATCAAAGAGCATGTTCAAAGACCCACCCACACATGTGTTATGAGTCAATTTGGTGTAATATTGCTAAGTGTTTATTCTAGATTATTATTATCTTTAAATTACATTCCCAGAGGATAAAAAAGACAACAAGAGAAAATCTGAATTTGTCACATTGACTATATGTAAAGATGACTGTTAAGATTCCTCAAAGTAACATCATGATGCATTAGGTAAAAACGTTAATTCTTCACAGTTTTACATGGTCGTTATGGATGAGTGAATGTAAGTTGCATGATTTTATTGGTAGAGAAAAGTGGGCAAATAAGTATATAATGAAACACACGCATCTAGGTTATATTTGCATCATGTTTATTTCTGATCTGCCAGAACTCACAAATGTGGGATGTACAGACAAAGAAAACCTTTGAACAAAGTTAATTCTCTCCTCATTTGTTGGTCTAAAAGATGCCACTTTGATCTCAGGATATTGACAGGATGCAGGGCTCGAACTCAAATCAATGTTGCATCCAAATGGATTGTAAGTTGCTGTAGCCCAGGCGTGTCAGTCATGTCAGTCATGTCGGTCTTGCCCCTGAAAAACTAATGCTGATAATATTTTTATCAGCATACATAAATATTCATGTAATTATTATATAATTTACAGGAAAAACTGAACTGAATTTAGTATATAAATTCAAATTGACTCAAACTGAGAGGAAAAATGAATTGATTTGGTGTCACTTGGAGCCCAGATTTTCTCTTTTTTTTCTCTCTTCTATCTTTCTTTCTGATCCAGCACCTGGTAACCTGATTGCATATCAAGCTGCTTCGCCATTTTGCAGTCTGCATCCACTGCAGCATGTTATATGAATTATATTCCTTCTCTAGCAAACCAACAAACTGTGTGTACTAAAGCTAGAGTTAATTTCCATCATAGTAACAATTTGTTTGAGCTTAATCAAACTATGTCTCAGAAACCAGGCTGCACATTTCACACACTGTATACATCTTGCAGATGTACAAGGAATCTCTCCAGTTCCTGGTTATATTTCTCTTGCACACACAAACCCTTCACTTCTTGCCTTTTTATTTCCCTTTATCTCCTCTCTTTGTCACCTCCTCTCTATTCCTGGCTCATACTCTGGTCATCGTACAAGAAAGCTCTCGTCTCTGCATGCTCAGCAAAAGAAAACCTTTATACTTTTTTTTCTTTGCTCCCATTTCATTTGATAGATTGTTCACCCTCTTTCTTCTATGTTCGAATAATAACGCAATCTGCTAAGCCTCCCTTCTATTGTAAGGTAAGCTGCCGTCCCTCATGCATATTTCCTCTAATGCAGTTGAAATGCAGATGCTGATATATTTGTGACACGTGTATGTATTCATTTGTCATTTGATCTGATTCTTTTCACAGTCTGTGATCAGAACACAATGAGTGCCACTGTTGTTTGAGAACAGATACAATGCTTCTTGAATTGACTTTGAACAAGTCACTCTGAGGCCAGAGTATTAAACTGATGGGAGCAGCTTTTATTTAGTTGTACCTTCACCTTTATCTAACAAAAACTTTACATTGAGATGTCATTTTTGTTCCCATTTACATCAGTTCTAGCATCCATGAGGATCTGTTTGCCTGTTGGAGTAAGAGTTAATCCACGCCAAAATACTTCCTCTTTTTAGTTTACAAAAGTCACACGTGTGTGATTCTACTTTCCTGTGGGCTATCACGTTCTAAATTTAATTTATAACCGTGCCAGATTCCAGACATGCTTGGTTTGCATCAAAGCTACATCAAAGGTTTTTTGCATGGTATAGCAACATGGCTGACAACCAGCTTTTAATGATAGGGAATGTTGTAAGGGAATATTGTTGGAGAGATTTAAAGCTTTTTCTCTCTTATAAAAAGCATAGCATGACCCTTATAGTTAAATACTCAATTCAAGATATCATAGATTTATGTAAATGTTTTGTGTTCAATGATACAGTAGAATTTATATATTCACCATGTTGTTTTTTTATTTTAATTTCTGAAGCTGCAGAAAGCAGCAGAAGCCTCCAGCGAGGACAAATGTTATTTTTGCCCTTGCAGCAGAAGGAAAATTCTGTGAGAATTTATGTGGTTCAGGTTTGATGGTTAATTATATGGTTTCTCTCAATGTCATCGTCATCCGGCTTTTTTGGTAATTGGCCCATAAATCATCATAAAAATGATCAGCTGTGTTATTAGAATCAGGTGATATCTTTTTGTTACACACAACAGTACTAGAATCAATGTTCAGTAAAATACAAAGTTTCAGCAACATTGGTAGAAATGCATAGAACTGAAATGAACATTGCAGTTCAGTCTAAGTTTTACCAGCTCCTTCATACTGACTTCCTACCATCCCTCATCATGTTGCTTTGATGAATGTTTTGTAATTTGAGTTCAGATTACAATTTTTCTCCACTGGTTTGGCTCATTTCTTGAAACAGAAATTACATTCTCATACCTCTAAGATCATTTGGCAAAACAGTCTTACAGTTCAGCACAACACCATTGCCCACTTGCAAAAGCTCATCTTTCTCCCAAAACTGTTAACTTGTGCTTCAGAACTAAGTTCCTTTCCCATGGCGATCATCAGTGCCACCAAAATGAAAAGATCCTTCTCAATTACTTTGTCTCATTTCTTGGAACATATTGGACGTTCTCAACATTATTGGCACTTTAACCAAAATAACCTGGATGGTTCAGCACAACATCATGTTTCACTTACAAAAGCTCATATCTCTCTCAAAACAGTTCATTCATGTGTCAAAATGAAATTTCTTCCTCATACAAATAGTCAATGCCCATAAAATGCATTGTCCCTTTGGCATTGTATAAGCACTGCAAGTCAAAATGTTTCGATGTTTTGTCACAATGGCAGACGTTGACATTGAAATATCCTTCATGTCCACCTCTCAGTCTTAGCCCATTCCTTCATTGACAATGGTTACTATACTCTTTTTTTTATCTAGCTAACAGAATACAATTACTTGTAAAAGGGAAAAGGGAAAAAAATAGGATTTTACAGTAAGAGAAGCCTCAAAGATTGCACATCCCATATTGCGCTTATACTGTAACCATTATTATTCACACACATAAAGTTATTTCCACACACTGCTAATAATAAATGCTGCCTATGACAAGCAACTTTTAACTAAAGTTTGTGTTTCTAAAACCATAGTATAGTTCAAACAACATGTATTTTTAAAGCACTAAAAAAAAGTACTGATTGATGGGACATTGTTGTGGGAATTTGCTGTCAATAGAAAGCAAAGAGGAACAGTTCCAACTCCCCAATTTTGTGGCACAGGGAATGCAGCATGAATTGATTGTGAAGTTGGGAGGAAATGGCAATGAGGTGGCATGATGTTTGCATATCCCTGCAAATCTGAACACCTCTCTGTATCAAATAGTTTTAGAGACCTAGTGGACACAAAACAAAATGCCGAGGTTATGGTTTTTCTGGGTTTTAAAGTTGGTGATGCCTTTAAACACCCTCTCAAGCTCAGAGAAAGTCATTTAGAAAAAATAGTATATTCTCTTTAAGTACAAAAACCATTTAAAGAACAGAGTGCAAGAAGAACAGTTAAGTGAAAAGTGAGTGTCATCTAGTTGTGTAAGAGGTGTTAGGTGAAGAGGTGTTTTTGGAAGAGATTAGCCTTCAATAGATTCTTTAAGGTAGAGAGGGTCGCCCCTGCTCTGACAGCATTCGTTAACTTGTTCCTCCATCTTTGAACAATAATTATGAAAAGTCTGGTCTGAGTACTGCCACAGACAACAGAAGTTGAACAAACATGAAGAGAAAGAAGAAATGTTGCTTATACAATTTTTTCTATTTGATTTTTCGTGCATCAGTTGCGCTTTACTATCAGTCTTTTCTTTTTTCCATAAGATGCATTTGTGAAAATATGGATTAATTTGTCACAGTACTACTGGTGTTATTTATTTTATAGGAGTTATTTCTTGTACTGTTTGTTTTACTCCCGAGAGCCTACCCATACTGCTCCTGGCAGCTAAGTACAATTATTCCTTTCACTCATTCTGGATAGATGACTTGTAAACTTCAAACTGAGGTCAAAGGGACGAATCATAATTCTTTACCCAATATATTAAACCTGCGAGCTCAAAGAAGACTTATAATGAAAAAGGGTTGTAGCATCACACCTGATATAAAAAGTTACCTTATCATAATGAAATGGTGTTAAAATGTTAATGGAGTTAACATGCCATAGATTGCTGTTGTGAAACAAAGGTCATATTCAGGTAAAAACATGGGAATTTATCATAATTAAGTTGCAATTTACTATAATGAGTTTTAATGATTTCTTCAGTTATTTCAGAGTATTTATTCATTTTAATCACACAACATTTATCATTTATTTCACAGTATATTATTTAAATAATTAGATATTCGACTCTCTGGTTTTCTTTGCACCACTAGCACTTTAACCAAATGCTTAACTAATAGAGTCATTCTAACTTAAGAGCAGACACAGATTACTACAAATATGTCAGCTCAACAAAGGTTTTCTACTTTTAGTCGTTTGTCCAGTCTGACCACATGGTTGTATGAATACAGAATAAAGGTGCATTCCCTTGAAGCCTGTCTTGGATCCTGTCCCTTTGCTCATTTAGTGGCCACTTGCTTGAATTATGGTGTTAATTAATGCTAAGTGCTAAGCTGAAGTGTAGGAAGGCATGACAAATTAATTCTGACACACATCACAGGGCATTGTCCAAAATCACTTGCTCTTTACCACCTGTCTAATCTAGTCCCTCACTGTGCTTTTTTTCTTTTCTTTTTTTCTAATGAATGATTTTACATGGCTCCAAAAATAACAGCACACCACAATGGTCAGTGATGATAAAAAAATCTATATAAACACGGGAGGGACTTTAGATGCAGCCCAACCTTTGAATGGTTCCCAACACAATAGTTTAAATATGCAACAAACTTCATGACAGGATCTGAACCTGTGGAAAGATCTTTACCACATATCCCTTAAAGCAATACTATAAATCTTCCAACCTTAAAACGTTGTGCTTCTGACTCATTTTGATAGCACACTGACATTTATAATACACATTCCTGGGGCCTTCATTGCCCTACAGCACTACAAATTTGTGTTCCAGCCCAGACCATCATGTGACAGCTGTGTTTTGCTTTACAGCACTGCATCATAAGCCAGCAACTGGATATCAACACACAAACATTCCTTACATCCCATTCTCATAATTAAGGTTTAGGGGACATTCACACCAGGATAGTCCGGGAACTCGCTCCAATTGTGCGGGAATTTCTTAAAGTTTTCACACCTTCCTTTGGTTTGGTTTGTGTTCAAACTGAATTTAACTGAAGCGGACCAAACCACCAGGACAATGTCACTGCTCGCTCGCTAGACAATAGTTACCCCCCCCCCAAAAAAAAAACAACCTAATTGATAATGAAAAAGCAGGAAGAACAAAACTTTCTTTCTGCTCCACTGGATAGTCCGTTTGCAAGTGAACCAAGACCCCTGCTTTCAAGCGGATCAAAGTCCACTTCTTTGGTCTACATCAGAGTGCGGTTGGTGTTCACACTGCACCAAACGAATCATACTATCTGTGGAAGCAGAGTGTAAAGTGTATACGTTCTTTTTAAAATGTACACTTTACTGTACAGAAGGAATGTGTAATGCTTGTATTACATTTCTGCCCTTCTGTCTTTAACTTAATCAATTAGGGGGAAAAGACATCTTCACAACACATGCATGCCCAAGCAAATAAAAAGTACAAAAAGTAGTTTTATAGCTTTAGGGAAAATGACCAGCATGTGCATCAGTATTTCCTTTGCCCACACTTCACTCTTCCACCAGGTTTAGTGAAATTAAACTCAGTCAATTTTATGTAATCATATATTTTAACTAACAAAATCATACCAAGGAATAAAACCCTGATAAGACATCTAAAGGCGTTTGAAGGAAAAATTAATTGATGACATTATCGGTCAGTTACCTTATCAGTTACTTTGATAAGATGAGATGGCAGCACAGGTTGTCACAATGATAACTGTCAAACAGACTCAATAAAACATGTGTCCAAACTTTTGAGTGGTATTGTAGTTTTGATCAAAAGATTGCAATTTATGAAGCAAGGTACGTAGTCTAAACACCAAAACAAAACTAAATGAGTCAATTAAATAGATTAAACATTGGAGCCCAATAGCTTATGCATATAAATTTCACCAATACTCAAAATTCAATACAATTGGCTAAAATGCTGCTGTCCTTTCAGAAGTCGAGACAGAATGGCTTGCAAACCTAATAATATGCTTTGGTGCCTCGTGTTTTAGAGGTTTGTTCCACACTGCACAAGGCATAGTCATGGCAACCGTTAGATGCTTTATGTGGTCCAGCTGCTGTTGTCTTTAATGTTTATGTAATGAGCAACACCAGTAGATTAAGATGAACCCAAAAGCAATTCCATGATTAGCTGCCTGCTGTGTTTTTTGGGGTTTTTTTAAGCTCTTTGACAAAATTAGGTGATCAGATCATATGGAACAAAGATCCCAACCAAACCAATATTTGTTATCAGGGGATTGTGGAAGAAGGTAGTTCCACCATTCCCCTTTCACTCTTTGGTTATATTATTGTTGAGTTTTTTTCCTGTTTTGATTAATTTGAGCTCAATATTTAAGAATTGTGGTTGTTCAGATTCAATAGACTGTTGTTCTGTTCCTTTTGTTTGTTGAATTTCTCCATTGTATACATCTCAGCTCTCTTCCTCTCCAGGAGCTATGCTGAGGGTAGTAAGCTTAGCTAAACAAGCAAATGGAATCTATTTTTGCCAGCACCATGTGCAGCCCAGTACTATGCAGCCTACTGTTGCAAGTACAGTCTTTTCACAGGAGAGCATGCCGTCTGCCAAGACACCAAAGTTGATTTTGAAAAAGAGAGAGATGAATGATGTGCAGTCAAGGTGTGAATATTGAGGGAGAAATGCTCTGCAGGTAAAGCTGTGCGTCCACAGCTCCACCTTAGACTGGTGCTTTTGAATAGAGATGAAACCTACTTCCCTAAACATCGGAGCCTCTCTTTTATTAACAAGCACACAACTGCAATGTCCATGAGATTCAGCTCTATTTATAGTGAAATAAAACACTAAATAAGTGAGCAGTTTTGGTTTGTTTTCTATTCTGCTTCAATGAGATTATTATCTGTGATCCTGCCAGTCACGTCTGTTGGTGGAGCTATTGTACATCACGGTGCCTGCTTTCGCCTTTCCTTGCACTGTCTCAGCCAGGTTTATTTTAGGTGTTGTCGCTTTGAGCTTAATGAAATCAACCAAACATCACAACTACAGGCCATGCCTTTCAGAGGATGCTCGCATTATGAGTAATTAATCTGAAAGTGCTATGATTAATCCTGCTACTTTACCCCCTGGGGTGAGACTGGATGTCTGTGAAAAATCATCTCTCACCAATCCTCCTGAGAACAAACATGCACATTTAGGTTTCTTAAGTCCTCAAAACACCGTACATGTCCTCTCAGATCATGTCATTTGTAAGTTTGTGATAAACCTCCTGGCTTGTGTTTTTTTTCCAGAGAAATGTAAAGTCTACATGTTCATTGCATCTATCACTACATATTTTTTTTTACAAACTGTGTTATTGTACCAATGCAAAGTTCTCCTAAAGCTCTATATGTGGAAAAATAATTTAAGATAGGTGGTAGGAAAATAGAAAATATGTACAAAAAAAGATGAATTTGTCTGGAATTGCAGAAATGACAGATATAGGGCAATCACTCCATTTTTAAATCTAAGAAAAGTCCATTGCAATACATTGGAAAATAAATCTAATCAAATATGCGTTCCATGTATATCCTGTGAGGGGTGTCGAGATGTGCATTAATATGAAGAGCTGCGTGGGATGCCCAAGTTATTAGATAACCAAGGACAACACAAGGTTACAGTTACTGAGGATTCTTCCGTTCCTTCTTGATGTTGAGCAACCACTAAGCCTGTAAATTGATGAATGACAGTCTTTCATTGCTGACAGCACTCACCAAGATATCATCACTGCCTAGAAAGATGATCGCCCGCTGGACAGCCTGACAGTCCAAGTCACCGATTATAAATCATCCAACTCTGTCCTCTTGTGCACAGACTTCAGAATTGCTTGAAATGAAAAGCTGGTTTTTATTTATATTCGCTGTGTGTGTTTGTTAGAAGGAATTTCAGACTGACAGAGGTTTTTTTCTTCTTTTCTTTTTCTTATGCAGTTCAAAACAGGACAAATTAGACAAACACAAGAAGACAGAAACACAACAGCAAAAAGGAAAACATGGCAGTGTTCCACAGAAGTAATAAAAAATCAGGTCTTTTCAGATAAATGTTGTCACAAAACACAAAAGAAAACATGACAAAATCGTTGAAAACAAACTAAACAATTCATAATTAAACAAAATATAATACACAACAGTGTTTCTGGACACTAACACATTAACACTTTTTTTTTTTTTTTTACAAAAATAGTTCACAAGACAAAATAACAAAACAGAAAGCACACCCTTTATAAAAGTGTTACTTTTTCATAAAATTACATACATGCATACATACACACATACATACATACATACATACATACATTTTCTAGGCCGCTTATTCCAATTCAGGGTCACAAGAGAACAACAAACAGACAACAACACAAAAAATACAGAATACACAATGACATTTTGAAAACATTACAAGTCACTAATCGATATTATAAAATATTGTTGACTTTTCTGTAATGTTCTATAAATTCTGTATTTCCTGTTTTGATGTTATGTTTTATGTATTTGTACTTTTGATATAATTTTTTTGTTGTTTAGAGAAAAGGTTTTTTTTTTTTCTAGAAGATTGTTTTTCCCGTTGGTCTTGTGTTTTTGTTGTCATATTTCCACTCCCAGGTTAGATGAAAAACAGAAAGTAAGCGATGCATTGACAGAAGAAAAAAAACGGCCTTTTTCTTAAGGAATTATCAGACAGTCGGTCACTGTGCTTGTCAGTGTGGTCCCTCACCAAATAGTCATTACTGTAAATTGATCTACAAGTAATAGCCAGGCAGTGTTCCGCATCATCACAGTACATTTGATTAAGACGACATGCTTTACTGAGGGACATATAGAAGATGATACATATAAAGAATTTTAGTCTCCACATGACTCAAAGGGGAACATTTGGGACAGTTGGGAAAAATATATATTTCTGCTAATTTTTGGACATAATACCAGCAGATGAACCTTTACATGCTGTTTGGACACTTGCAATCCCAGAGTATTGTGCACGTATCCCTCTGTTCTTTTTGTTCAATCAACCTCGTTCCCCCACAAGCACCACCCCCCTCCCCTGCTTGAGTAATGGCCTGTGTCGACTTCTTGTCACTATGAGAGGTGGTGCTGCATGGCTTGCCTCTGTCCTCCTGTTTCCATGCGTGTCCTTTCAACCGACTAGGCAATCCCAGCTGATATCTCTATCGACCGTGATTTAGCTGATACAGCTGCAGTCTCCCTTTACTTCTCCCCCCTGCAATTTCTCCCTCTCTCATCCTCTTGTTTTGGCTCCATCCTCTTCACCCCGCATCCCTCCCCTCTCTCTGACTGCCCTTACATTTCTTATAATGTGTTCATCCTGTCAGATGTCACTTCATTTTACTGTCACATTTCCCCGACCCAAAAATCTGAGCAGCTCAAACAATATCAGAATACCTCTGAACTGATCAGTTGTGGCTATGAATAAGTTCTGCATGGTTAAGCAGCATGAGAGCAGAGAGCTACAGAGCTCTCAAACAAAGGGGGGTCCTTGTATACTGATGTGAGGTGAACACATAAGGCAAAGGGATTAGACTAAATGGATTTGGAGAGTAAAAGGCAGCAAAGGTATGGAGATACACTGCTGTGAAAAGAGAGGTTTTAGATTGAATTTTGATGCAAGCTTTTGATTTATTCCAAATGGATTACATACCACAGCCTATAACTTCCCTGGGCTAAGATAGCGAGCCGTATTATATCATTGTGACAGGTATTTGTGTTCCTGTATCATTCATGCCTTTTGTAGCTCTGGGGTCTTTATGTTAGAAACACGTCCATACCAATACTCCTGTGTTCATTCTGTAACAGCACTGACAGCTCACCTAAATCAGGCTCCTCCTCTGCAGTATGATTCCTACGTGTTACTGCCAGGACCTGCAAGCCAGTGCGCTGTGAATTCTGTAGCATGTATTTATTCACACAACCCATTTACTTGCCTGACTATTTTCCCTGTGTTTGCGCCACCACTGACTGTTCTCTCTTTCGCTGTCTCTTCCTGTGTCTCCCTCCCTCCCTGCTTTCGCTCAACCCCCCAACCCCCCACCTCACCGTCCTCACTCATTTGCTCACAGACTCTTTCTCAGACGCGCACACACACAAACACACACAGAAGCACATGCTGTGCCTCACTGGATCAGAGCCCCTGACTACAGTCTGCTTTCAGAATAGCTCCTTTATCTCGCATTTATCCGACCACAGCTCCGAGGCAGGGTTGTTTTTCACGGGGCTCCAGGCTGTCCTGGAATTTCACTCATACCGGATTCGTTCTGATGTGATGCCGTTTTTGTTTTGTTTTTGTTGTTTTTTCCTTTAATTTGCATAATTCTTGCTGCAGCTGTCCAAGGCTATATTTCAGTCTCTGCTATCCAAGTCATCTGATTTGAGGAGAATCACCTGCCCTCCTCCAGAGAGACACTCGTGCCGTCACATTAAGCGTCCTCCGTCAGAGGCAGCAGATCTGGTAACGGGAGAGGATACAGGAAAAAAGGAGCAGCAGCAGCAATGAGGGGAATGCAGCAGTAGTCGTTGCTGCATGAGACTGAGCAGGTGGAGCGTGAGAGACGGAGCCTACATTCGTTTGAAACAGAGGCTGCTGCTGCGGCGGCATTCTGATGGATCTCTGCCACGCCAGAGGCTGCGGTTTGCTGGATTTTCGGCGCCTGTGAGACTGAATGAGGAGCTGCTGAGAAATTATTTATTTATTTTCAGGATTTTCTTCTTTACTGCTGCAGATACTGCTCAATCTTTCCCCTTCTCTATCTGCCCCCCCCCCCCTCTGCCTCGTCTCCCCCTCCCTGTGTCTACTACCCATTCCCTGGCTAAAAGGGAACAAAAGGGTTTACTCTAGCATCACCATTTATTGCTGCACCCTCTTTTGGACATATTTTTTTGTCAGCTTGATTTTTTTTTTCTTTTTATTAATGAAATGATCTATTTTCCAACAGATGTGAGTTACATCTTTTACTGCGGTGGAGGGGTTCTCTTCTTAGTGGGCAGGCTCAGCTGCCCTCCAGCTCTACCTGTGGGCGATGGAGACTCTTATCAGGATTTTAATCACATGAATCTCTGTCCTGCCACTTTTCATGCCTAAATATAATGCTGGAGCAGCATGGCTGTTTGAAGTTACAGTTGGATCCATCCCCAGTCTTTATTTGGATGTGTGTCTGTCCTTCATGTTGGATACACCTGGTCCACCTTTGTAAGAATGTGCTCCAAGATGGTTTTTAAATAGGTTTTAATATTGGCTTTTTTTTCCCCCAGCAAACATTTTGGCATGGCAATATGTTAATCAAGAACAAATAAGTTGGTATCACTTCAAAAACAGTTGGATTTAGTTTCTTCTTTTGAATTTATCTGAGCTATTTTTCTCTCTAAATTTGAGAATATTTTTTTAATCTGCCAACACCTGCATCAAACCGAGGGATAACAAAAAGAAATGGGCCCAGATTGTCGGTGAGATGGCCTGCTGTCTTCAAGCTGAACGATCGGACGTCAAAGCTTGGCCAAGTTCTCTGTCCTTGGCTCTTGTGGATCTAACACACATGGGTAGACTCTCTGCAGCCACCTCTGTGCTTGGACGGCAAAGCAGCTTGTTTCAGTTTAGCCTAGGCATGGGCCTAACTTACTATTCAAGACTAGCATTTTGGTTCACACTGCTCACTCTACTCCCCATCCAGACCGGAACAGCACGTGTGTCTTCAAGTCTCAGTACCACACACCATGTCCACCACTTCCACAATAAACATGGTACTGTTCCTATTGCTATCAACAGGATGCCTTTTCTTACCAGAGGGGGCCATGGTAAGACATTTCCCTCCAAGATTCTCAACTTTTTCTTTGCTGAATCACTTTGTTCCACTGCCACAGATGATCAGATTATCGGATGATAATTAGAAAGAATGAGATGCAGTTTGCAGTTTAACATATTCAGTGCTCTGTAGGTAAAAAGTCTTGTGTTTTTTCTTCTGGTGGTAAGAGAGGTGGCTTTCGTGTGGGATACAGTGGGTGGATGGACCTTAGAACTATGTATGTGCTGCAGTCTCTGTGCATCATTAAATCCCTTTATGTCTGCATTACTATTGGAAGTCGCTGCCCTTCCCCATGTTGTTGCTCAACATGCTAAGGCATCAGTGGAGCTGGGGGTTTTTTGTTTTGTTTTGGGGTTTTTTTGGGGGGGGAGTTCATAGTGCAGGTATAACAACAGTGTAATGAATCATCACTGTGAGTCCTCGTATCTTTTTCTGAGTTGCGCGTTTGAGTGAAAAAGGTACTATGGTGTTAAAAAAATGGTTTTGTGGCAAATGGATTTGACAAAGAATACTGTAAGAAGTCTTTCACCATAACATTAGCAAGCACGAACATTAAGAGAGAGTTGTGTATCATGAAAGATAATCATTAAGTTTTAAGTTAACATGTTTCACCAAATTCCCATACCAGTTTGATTAAGCATTCAACACTGTTTAACTTTAAAAAAAAAAAAAGTATTAACCTATCTTGATCAATCCCCATCAAATTTGCTATTCTACTTAAAGTGTCTCCATCAAAGTACTGGCACAAGTCATAGCTCCCTTTTACATCTCACTTTGAAATTTATTTCCTAAGAGTCACTTTAATGTTTGTTTGTTTTTTTAAATGGATTTGTAGTGTCTTTTTCACAGCAGCAGTTATGTCAGTCACAAAAAATGTGATGAATTATATCTGCACTGTTTAGCCATATCATTATGGAACAGGCTTTTACAAGCATGTCACAGCTTTGGCTCAAACAAGTCCATAAAAAAGAAAACACTTCAAAGAATTCACAGATAAATTTCCAATTACCTATATTGTAGATTTTTTTATTTTTTTTTACTGTGGATTATTATGAAGTATGTGCTTCAGAGCAAGAAATTCAATTTACTGTGACATAAGTGATGCAGACAGCACTCATGATTTACAAGTCATTTCCACAATACCCTAATACACTATGTAGTATGCATGCTCAGATTTTGGTAATGACTATGGCAACCCTTTTTAAAGGTGCCAGTTAACCCCCCCCCCACCCCCAAAAAAAGCTCATTTTTAGTCATGGATGTTAAATTTGAGTTCATTCTTATTTACAAGGGAAAAAAAGACCCCACAAAATGAATTACTGACTTTTAAGGTCAATGAATTTTCGCTGTTTTTACCATGTATTCTGTGCCCCAACCTGATATCCAACTTTCAACATGTGCATATGGCATATTGATTTACTCAAAAATTAGGGCTTCTGTGACAAAAAGTTAACCCTTACATGAGTCAGATTCAAAATGGTCTCCTCCATTAGTTATGCAAATGGATATCCATCTAGAGAAAAATTGTTGGATTTTGTTTAAAGGTCCATTAAAAAGTTAAAATAACGTGATGTATAATTTCCCCCCCAGTTTAGATGTTAGGCTTTACAAGGTCGATATATAAAAGACAGTAACTGTGTCTGGATTGCTAATAAGGGCTCACTCATACTTAGTCGAGGATGCACATAAACACATGCAGGCACTGTGAGCATGCATCTGTTCCTATAATATCAGGGAGTTCAAGCAACAAGATTTGAAAGGATGGCTATGGTCTTTATGACACACAGTGGTCCAATTATACGTAAAACATTCCTTTAGTTATATCCCATCAATCTACTACATGATCAGGTCCGGTCTGCCATTCCTTGAAGTACATGAGAAGGTCACAGTTAACTGTACGTTACTATCAGAATCTTTTTTTTTAGAGATTGTAAATATTTTTCATACTTACATATACCTTGTCATGCTATCATATATTTCCTTTATGTCAAATATAAACAGCCTCATTTTTTCATTTCATAGAGATGTGAAATTCTGAACTGCTATTGGAGTTTATTGTTAAACACATATTAAGTATTCTCGGGTTCACTTCATAGACATGTTGTAGCCAATATGATGCTTTCCACAACTAAAGTAGCTATTGCAAGAGTTACAGTATTGCTTAGTGATATCTGACTTTCAGTGTCTTCACCATGTCAGCTTAAAGTTGCTGTTGTCTGATAGGTGGATTGTGTCCCACACCACCCCTCAGGGAGTCAAGTCAGGGAAATAAGACCATGCAGACACAATTAATTGCCAATCTTCCATAGACACACCGATAAGGACATTTACAGACCTCGTTGGCGTCTCACAAACTCATACCAGGAGGTATTCATTTGAACACAACTAGTATTTCATCAATTTAGCCTTGTTTCACAGCTCTGCCAGCCTGTGTGTACATTTAACTGATTAAATAGCTGCTCCCACCATTTCCTCTAACATTTCTCTTTTCTCCACTGCAGTAGTTTCCTTTCAGTTTCTAACACAACCCAATAGGTTTTAGTCGTAATTGTTTGAAGTCTATGAAAAACTTGGACACAGCAGCATAGAAACTCTGTTGCCAGCTAATGTTTGAACGGTGTGCCATGCAATGCAGACACTTAAGTCCAGAAGTGTAAATGCCAACAACTTCATAGGCTAGTTGCATAGGTTCCTTTCATGACTGCATGCATTTGTTTGTTGTAAAAAGTATGAATCAAGTTTAAGACTCCAGGAAATTAATGGAAGTGATTGTAATGTCCTCTGTCATGGTCCGTGTAAGTGTGCATATGTGTATCAGTCTTTGCAAGGCTAGCCAAAGACTTCTGAATGCCCCTGGGCTATTTGCTATTTATAGGCCACCTCTGCCTCTACAGTGCCTCTCGTCTCTTATCCAAGACAGAGGTTATTGAATGTATTGTTACATTACCAGTTAGATGGCACACTATTACATGTTGACAAATGAAGAATCATCCAGGTGTTACAACATTCTAATACCATCTAGAAACACCATTCTCTGCTGCTAGCCTGCCTACAGAATGTTCAAAAATGGATGGCACATTATTTTTAAACTAAGTGAAGAAAAAACAGAGGTGTTGCTCATTGGTTTTTGTGACCACTCCTCTGGTGATCTTCATCTCCTAGCATCTAAACCGCTCTGTCAAAAACCTCAGGGTAGTTTTTGATAATGATTTAAGTCTTGACTCACAAGTTAAATCAGTTGTCAAAAATGTCGCTTTTACTCTGAGATCTCTTGCCAAGATCAAGCCATGTCTTTCTTTTCATGATTTTGAGAGAGTTATGCATGCTTTTATTTTTTCTTGCCTAGATTATTGCAACTCTCTTTTTGAAGGCAAAACCAGTCTTAGCTTAACCGCCTCCAGTTGGGCCAAAATTCGGCTGCTCGTCTTTTAACAGGCACTCATAAATTTGAGCACATCACTCCAGTCCTGGCATCTTTTCACTGGCTGAGGATTGATTTTAAGGATTGATTTCATGGTTTAGCTCCCATAGATCTTTGAGTTCCTCTGGCCAAAGACTCTTGGTAGTCTCCAGGTATAGGCTGAGCCAGGGGGTAGGTCGTTTCTTTGCAGTTGCTGCCCCCAAACTCTAGAACAACCTCGCCCCTCATATCAGGGATGCTCCTAACCTGGACATTTTTTAAAGTTTGCTAAAGACGCATTTTTATTCTTTAGCCTATCCTGATGAGCAATTGTTGACTTTGTTTTATGTTTTGTGTTCTTTATTTTTAGTTGTGTTTTTCCTTACATATGTTGTGTGTGCATTTGTGTGTTTTTGTTCAGCATGCTGACCAACATTTTCTGTTTTTAAATGCGCTTTATCCATGTTTGATTCGGATCATGTTGATATTCTGGATCTAGTAATCCCAAAGGTTCAATATATAAGGGGTACTGGGTGGGCTCTTTGGCCTTTTGAGGTTTTTTCAGGTGAGTCACCCTATGGCTTGGCAGAGGTCTCCGCTGAGTGCTTCTAGTTAATAATGGTAGCATCATGTTAATATAAACAACACTTATACCCAGGAAAGCCCAGAGCCAGTCTTGCTTCTCACTGATAGTTTTGCTGCAGTGTATGTTTTCCGTTGAGTTTATCTTGAAAGCCCGACCACTACATGAGTCAGCCAATACCGTGACCCCCCAGAGCCAAAGGCCTTCTACTCTCTCAACTGGAATTCAAGAAGGCTTGCACTGTAGCTGACCCCTCATCTCACTCCCAATGCATCCGCATGTTGAACACACTCAGTAAAAATCTGCCGCACTTCATTCTCCAGGGCCTCAGCGTTAGTGTTAGAACTGTCTGGTTATGGCAAGGCATAGAGCAGCTAACGCCTCCAGAGGGATGTCTGAAGTGGAGCAAATAATTTAGCATGATATTTCAAGGATGTTGTCTTTGAGCATGATTCCAAAATTGAATATAACTGAAGACAGGTAATGCTTAGATCAATGCGTTTGTGTTAGAAAATGCTTGTCTAGAGGCTTTTTGCAGTGAGGTGTGCTGCAATGTTTATTTTAGCTGCAGAAATGAAAAACAAAGGGACGGGGGCATCAGAGGGTCAGCTGGAGAGGGCTCAATTTCCCCTGGGTCACATATTACATTACCTCAAGAGTGATGGTGAGGCAGGCTTGCACGCACATGCACACAGGCAGTCATACACACAAACACAACGTTATAAACCTAAAAAAGCTGCAGAGGTTCTCTCACAGCATGTTTTGCTCATGTTAAAAATTGTTATTACTCATTATCTGATGATCATATATTGCTGTTCTGTAACTTAATGCAATATTTTGACTGCATTTATTTTTTGTTGAGAGAAGACGATTAAGTAGAGAAGGAAAAACAGCATGTAATAAAAGAACTGAGAGACCAAGGTAACAACTGCTCTGCATTACATCTGCACCAAAGCAGAACAAACAGGAGAATGAAAACATGAACTGGAGTGAAAAATATAGACACAAAAGATATGAAAAACATTTTTTTTTCTAGAAAAAAGAACAACAGTAAACTTAGGTTACATCATTTTACATGATCATGCAACTCACTGTAGTGCCATTGCACCCTGTACTGTTTCTAATTTGATCGTTTAAGACACACTAGCAAAGATGAGATATTGAAACAATCATTCTGGAGACAGAAGCTAAAAATCTAACAAGGTCATAGCAAACATAAAAAGAAGCATCAACAATTACACACTGGTGATGCTCTCTACAGCTGGTTATTATCTCAATATTGCTGTCTTTTTTTTTTTATGAATCCATTAAGCAGCACTGCCTTCAGCATATTTTCAGGTGTATATGGAGGCTGTTAAGACACCACCATCACCCTGCCTATATATATATATATGCAACATATTCAAATGGAAGAAACAATCATAGATCACAGTGAACATCACCAGCATGCTGTTACCATCCATGTTGATCTATGTAAGGCCAAACCTGCTGTACCAGTATATATCTCTACCTCCATTCCCGTCCTCTCGCTATAAAGACTTTGGAAGGAAAACAGTTATTTTTTTGATCCCTCTTTTATGAAAAGGAATCAAATGTACAATAGCAGGAACTTTAATGAAAAATTTCTCAAATTTATCTGATAGAATCAAGAAGTAGGACCACCCCAGGGAGAAGCAACTCCTGATATTTTTGCAGAAAGTTAGTTCTTAGTTTTATGCAAATTTAAAAGAATTTGATTATACTAAAATCCTCAAAGTTTTTAGATAAGTAACCTCTTTTTATAATTTGTTTCTTCTAGGCTGCAAAAGAGTGTCATGCGGTATCCTTTTGTGATAAAGGTGTATTAGAAGTGTCTGTTATAGCATTTCACAGCAAGTCCTCTCACCCCAAATCCCTTCAGGCAGATGGCTGCATTTCCCAAATCTGGTTCTGGTTCCGGTTTTTTTCTGTTAAAAGGGGATTTTTCTGCCATCCATTGCCTGTGCATGCTCAGGACATGGGACTGGATCACAGTGAAGAGTTTATTTGCCCTGATGGCCTCCTTAGCAAGATACCTACAATGAATTGGCATTATCTCTGATTTGATTTCGATTAAATCTAAAGCTAGAACTAAAACACACGGTGAGGCCTCGTTCCAATATTATGGGCCTCACCTGTGGAACAGCCTGCCAGAG
>JBBBVU010000016.1:9654337-9670832 GCA_037177055.1 Atherinosoma microstoma
TCCCTGTATGCAAACTGGAGAGGGTCCTCAGCCTGCTGAACTTGTGGTCTGATGGAACGGGCGACCAGCCGCTCCATGGTCTTCATAAGGTGGGAGGTGAGTGCCACCGGTCTGAAGTTACTGAGTCCGCTGGGGTGTATCTTCTTGGGGATGGGAATGAGACACAATGTCTTCCACTGGCTGGGAGCAACACCCAGACGCAGGCTCAGGTTGTAGATGCGTTGGAGGGGCTCTCCAAGCTCAGCAGCACAGGCCTTTAGCAGCTTTGGCGACACCCTGTCAAGCCCAGCCGCTTTCCTGGCACAGAGTCTCTTCAGTTCTCTGCAGACCTGCTCAGCAGAGATGGTGGTGGGGGGATGGGGGTGGTCAAGCACCATGTTGTTTGGGGGGAAAAAAATGAGGATGGGTGGGGGGAGGTGGGGCAGAATGGTTGAGTGAGAAGGGGGCTGTGGATGGAGCGGTGGAGGCCGAGGGGCTGGGGGGCAGCGTGGAGTCAAACTGGTTAAAGAAGGTGTTGAACTCGTTGGCTTTCTCCTTGCTCCCCTCTGCACAGCTGGTTACAGCTTGTGATTTTTTTTAGGCCGTTCCAGACTTCCCACATGTTGTTCTGCTGAAGCTTCTTCTCCAGCTTGGTCCTGTACAGCTCCTTTGCCTCCCTCAGTATGAGCTGGAGCCCCCATCTGGGTGCTCTTCATCTCCATCTTGTCCTTGTTCTCAAAGGCCCTCTTCTTCCTGTTCAGAACAGCCTTCACTTTGCAAGTGATCCACGGTTTGTTGTTAGCAAAGCAACGAACAGTTCTGACTGGAATGTCAAAGGGGGTTGGCTGTGTATGCATCTTGGATATTTGCATACAGCAGATCAATAGTCTGGTTTTTCCTGGCCAGGCAGTCCACAAACTGATGGAAGGCAGTGAGAGTTTTATCCAGGGTTAAAGTCCCCAGAAATGACAATAAATGCCTCTGGGTTATGAGTCTGTAATCCCGTGATGGTTGAGTGGATAGACTCACAAACTGCCTCCTCATTAGCCCTCGGAGCAATGTAAACACATACAGCTATCACGTGTGTAAACTCTCTTGGGAAATAATATGGTCTCAGGCTAACGGCTAAAAGTTTGAAATCACAGCAGCAAAGGGTTGATTTAACCATTACATGACCAGGACTGCACCATCTTTTGTTTACGTACAGTATAAGACCTCCACCTTTACTTTTCCCGCATGCCTTCATGTCTCTGTCGGCTCTCATAGCGGTGAAACCCGGTAGCTCCACATTAACATCCGGCGTGAGGCTGATTAACCACGTCTCAGTCAGGACACATAAGCTGCTCTCTCTGTAGCTCCTATATGTCTTGATCAGCGCAGACAGTTCGTCTAGCTTGTTCGCCAACGAGTTGACGTTCCCCATCAGTACTGAGGGAATTGAGGGTTGAAATCTCCGCCTGATGTTGTGTGGTAGCCGAGCTTTTAGTTTAGCTCCAGCCTGGCAACCTCTTCAACTCCGCTGGAATAATGTGATGGATCCCGGCGTGAGCATTTCCCCTCAGGGTCACAATATCTTCCCTCGAGTAAACAAGAGGGATCCAACTCGTAATGTGATTATCCATCGTAAAAAGATAACCAACAAGTATAAAAATAAATGAATGAATAGACAACGTTGGTACAAAACTAACAAAACAGAAACAGGTTAAAAAAAACACTCAAGGAAACACCGAGCTACCAAACTCAAGAACATAAAAAAAACTAAAATACAGAAATACAGTACTATGAAATTTTAACAAAGAAATTCAGTAACATTCAAAGAAAGGCATTTTTTGTATTTTTGTTAGTTTTTTTTTCTTTTTTGCAAAAAACAAACGGAACAAAAACACTATTTACCATAAAACACACAAACACAAAAAGGCAGACTTACATGCCATCCACATACAAGACCAAGTAATTTTCCCCAGAGCATATATCCACATAGATAAAGAGAAACGAGTCATGTGACCCAATCTGAAGGTCAGTATGTGGGAAAAACATAATCAGAAGAATTGTAGCTTTCGCAGAATAGTTACAGCACTGAAAAAAAAACTGCCGTCAGTGCAAGAGCACAGCACACAGATTCAAGGACACATAAAAATCTGATTCTCATTACAAAATTGTACCATTTTTCAGAATTTTGTTCCAGTTTAATTTCTTTAGTTATGTTTTGCACCTTGGGGCTACTGTGCTGTAGATAAGATTAGAGATGCAAAACACTGTCAAATCTTTATCAAAGATCATTAATGTAAAGCAGTTAACTTCAGTAATGTTGTACAACTTGCCAATTTTTGTTTCAAGAACTGTCCATTTTTCAGAGAAAAGCCCTTTTTCAGAAAGATATATGAATTATCTCACCTCATCACATTATGTGAGTAGTGTTTAGAGGTCTAGAAAGGCTGTTTTTAATGTCAAAACATTACTCTTTATTTAACCAAACCAAGTAGATGGATGCGTAAAAGTGGTGAAAATATATAGTTGGGAAAAAAACTAAGAAAACAAAACGTAGATAATGTCTCACGTGCAAGGCCCCTCACTGGACTTGATCAGAGGCCCTCTGGATTAACGCTTGTTGATTTGTTCAATCATCACCCTGCCAACATTTAACTATGTGTTTACTTGTTGATAAAAATTGAGATTATACATATTTAAGGTTTTAGAAATGCAAAATGTGGCTTTTGAAATAGGATACAGTTTTAATCCAATATTTCAAAATGGCAGTTGAATCAAAAGAGTTTCACCACAACCCATTATCAGCTAAATTTTGAGTTGGAAAAGGCTTTAACAATAATGTAAAAGAAGAGGTTGTTCGAGGTAACCTGATCTGCAAACATTCAATTTAAGAACTGGCAGCCTGGATACATCTTGCTGAAAGAAGCAGAAACAGCAGTTCAACCATGATAAAGCTGAAGTCAGCGTGTGCCAGCTGCATGTGTGCTTATTTAAGATTCATAAGACTTTCACTTCAGCTTTTGCTTGGTCAAATTTAATTGATTTGATTGATTTTTATTCGTTAAGTCTGTGCACACTTTACTAAGCATATGATGCCACTTTCTAACTCAAATGCCATACATTGGCTTGAGAACCATATGTTCTCTTAGACAGGCTGCACTATTCATTTTCATCATTTCACTGAGCTGTATTTAATGGACTGTGGGAGAAGTGTGCTTCAAATACTGTAAGTCAGACGACAAATATGAACTAATATTTCTCCATAACTCTCTCTTTCTGCAGAACAGCTCACAGTTGAGAAATGACAGTCGTATTAACCAGCTTTGTTTAACGTGCCCTCATTGCCCTTCACAAACTGTCTCCCTGATGCCTCTGCAGGGTGCTGTACACACTTGGATACTTTTTGCATTTCTGGAGGCTGGAAGCCGTTTCGAAATATTTATTGACTGACAAACAACCTCATCCATAAACAACTATAGCTCCACACCAGTGTTTAAGCCCTGGTCATGATCACTAGAAAGCATCTAAAATGGCTCTAAGAGTCTTCTTAGTGTTTATGATGTTACTGCTGTCACAACTGCTGCTGCCATTTGTGTGGTTCATCATTGTCTTTAACCTCCTATAAGTCATGATTAGAGATACTATAAGTGGTAATACTCAGGCCTCTGTGAATGCAAGTATAGGAGGTGTGTTTTAAAACCATTCCACATTTAAACTGATACATGTGATGCAAATTATCACCAGCATCTTAGTATATTTTGCAAGTCTTGTGAGCATGTTGCATATTCTTTTGCACATTCAGCTGGCTGTGAGCACAAATGAAAAGGACAGGATGTTTGAGTGGGTAGCACATCTTGGCACAAGGAAAAAATTCCATACTGTTACCTTATTGTATAGATATGCAAAAAGGCATGGCATACTCTTGTGAGCTTCAGTGAAATCATAACATGTCATTTAAGAATCAAATTAAGCACAATTGCAACTTGACCTTGTTGGTCTGTTTATTAAACTTTAAAATGGTTTCAGTGTCAGTAAAGAAGCTGCATGTATACAGTATGTTACACGATTCTCATATAATGTGGCAAGCATTTAAAGTATTATTCAACTCAACTTTATTTACATAAGCACATAAGATCAACCCAAAGTGTTTTACAAAATAAAAGCAATATAAGCAATATATTACAATTGCTGCAATTACAATGCATGTGTACATGATTATCTTTTTTTAGTTTTCAAGGTTGACAGCTAATAATGATGTGATACATTCCACATCTTGCAATTGAGAATCTTCAAGGATGTCTTGTTATTCGAGCACAGATGCCTCATACGGCCATGAGAGGAGAGCAGAGCGCTCCCATGAGACAGCTGGCAGAGCCCAAGCACCGAGCCGTTTCAAGCTAGCAAAGTGTGTTGTTTATAGTAATCATCTCAACCAGCCTAATTTACCGCCAGTTTTATCTGATGCAAGTCTACCTCAGACAAGAAGAGTAAAGCAGAGATGGAACAGTGAGGCAGAAAGGTGTAATGAAATGCCTTGATGTCATTACTAATGCAAGAAGAGATGCTGTCTATAGATAGATGCTTCCATGTTTTCCTCCAGGTGCATTAATTTTCCATATTTCATGATGCACATAACAAGGGTCCATGTTACCCACATTCGCTCTCACTCTCTCTCTCTCTCACTCTCTCTCTTTGTATTTCCATAATAGCACATTAAACACCAGCTCTGTGGCAGCTTCCAGAAAGCTCTTCACTTGACTGGAGAAATTATTTTTATTAAAATGATATGTTACTGATATTTTTCGTGTTTAGTAATGTGAATAAAAGAAAGTGCAATCACTTTCAATGCTAAGGTTTTATGTGCCTTTTGCTCTGATGCAACTTTGCAAACCTAAATTGTGCTGCTAGGAAGGTTTCTCCAGGCAACCCTTCCAAACAAGCCATAATTATTCTGTTCTTATTCTACTTTTGCTGTCATAAACTTTAGCATTAACATGTTGATTGAAGCCGGTGCAGTCTGAGATGTAGCTTTTGGCTCCCTAGCAATTTCTCTTAGCACTACAGTGTATGACTTTAAGATGAACTTATTTGGATGTCAACTTGTATAAAAGTTGGCAACTGTCTCGAATGTGTTTTAGTTACTTTTAAAGTATCTTAAGGCTCCTTATTAACTCACAACCACTTAAAGCATTTCCAAACTGTGGCTCTACTGTGATAAAATCCTAATTTTATTGCTGCAGCACCATCTGACAAAAGCATCATTAAGAAGTTTAAAAACATCTGTGCAGTGAATTTGACTATACTAAAATGTATGATGATCTCCCAAGGAGAAAGTTAGAAGCAGCAGAATGTTTTGAATATTGTTTCACATAGTGTCCATCATCATGGCGTCAAACATACAGTACATTTACCGGTAATCACTAGATTCCCCTGTCATTCCTATATGCTGAGACAAGGACAGAGGTCCAATAGCCAGACTGAAGTCTAACTGTTGCTCATTTTTGTTAGTAAGGTTATTGTGTTGTTTACAGAATTTACTTTAATTAGCAACATCTGAGATAACCAGAGATCTACATCATTCATCCTTTTCACTGGTGAAAAGAGCTGTCTGGACAAGTTAAAAGGGAGATAACATATGTACATATACTTAATGTATGTGTCTAAACTCATACATTTAGACACATACATTGTAAGTTCAGTTCAGTGTTATGTCCATTAGTAAATACAACAACTTTGAATGTATGTCAAAAAATTTACATTTGCAGTATATGGAATAGTGATACCTACCCGTGTCCACGGATATTTCAGTCAGTGGCTGACATGTACTAGAGTGGATGGTTGGGAACCAAATCAGCAAACCTCATTTTAACCATGATTTATTTTTCTAACATTCAGTTTGAAAAAATATGAGGTATCAGCAATCTAAGTCAAACAAATCAAGCCGATAATTTAACAATTCTTTGTGCCAAATTGTGCTTCTGTCTGTCTGCAGGTCAGATGGACAGTGCTTTTTATAGCACAAAGATTTTTAAACTAAAGAGCACTGTAACATTTTGGTTGTTCTCACACAGTCTGCAGTGCTGTAGCTGCACCTGACTGTAATAACTTCTTCAGATTTCTTACATTTTGTGTTGTTGTTTATATTATCATAAGAGAGAGCACCTGTGCAATCAGTAGTGTTGCATAGGAGGAATAACTGGTTGACATACGGGGGCAGTTCAGTATTATTTTAACAGAAATAAAATTTACATTTTTCAAATTTCCGCTCTAACAACACGACGTAGGAGATTTCTTTTAAGGTTGTCATCAATCGGAGAGAGCTTTGCATGTGGCAAATGTATGTTGAATATGTAGAATGACGAGTGGTATTTATAGATTTAATAAAGAGCTTTTATTTGCAGCTGAACAAGTCAATGTATGAACAGGCAGGTCCTGCTGTACATTTATGGTGGTGGCAGCTGGCTGATAGCCTCAACTTTCTCAGGGTCTGGCCTTACCCCAGAGCGGTCAATCAGGTGACCAAGGAAACCTCAAGGAGCACTTTTCTTTGTTGAGCTTGAGGCCAGCTGACTCGATGCGATGCAACACTTTTTCCAGACAAGCATTGTGTTCTTCCATGGTGGCCCCGTATACCAAGATGTCGTCCATGAAAACTTCCACACCCTGCAAGCCTTCCAGAGTTTCCAGCATTTTGCGTTGGAAGATTTCCGGCCCGCTTGTAATGTCGAAAGGTAACCTCTTAAAACAGTACCTGCCAAACGGTGTTATGAATGTTGTTAGCTTACAACTGTCTGGATGCAGGGGGTCTGCCAAAATCCGCTGGCAGCATCAAGAGACAGGATCACTGTGGCACCGCTCAGTTTGGAGGTTATTTCATCACAGGTTGGCATTATGTAATGCTCTCTTTTAACAGATTTGTTCAGTTTAGTCGAGTCCACACAGATCCGGGCGCTGCCCGTGTGCTTTTTTAGGACCGTGACCATGGAGGCACACCATTCTGTTGGTTGTGTCACGCGTTCAATGACACCATTCTGCTCCATCCTCAACAGTTCGTCTTCGGTGTGTACAGCATGTGACACTGCGTCCTTTCTTAACTCAATTTTAACTGGGTCGGTCTTTAGGGTGCCATGCTCCCCATAGGGTTGTTTGCTATCCTGCTGTAGGTTTGTGTTGTTTGAGATCTCATCTACCCTTCTCACAGGGTTAATTTCCACCGACAGGGAACGGCTGAGCAGATTGTTGACCTTGTGCCCACGTACTACATACATTTTGGACGTGTAGTCTTTTCCTCTGTAGCCTAAAGTCACATTGAAGCAGCCAAGGCAGAGCAATTTATCCCCCGGGCTGTCTAGAGGAAGATCTGATGGCTGTAACACCTTTCCTTGGCTGAGAGTGTGGAATGTGTCTTCATTTATGACATTAACATCAGCTCCTGTGTCAATTTTAAATTTGACCGGGATAGAATCAACTTGGAGCATCACTATCCACGAATCAATTTTATCTTTTGCATTGCACACTGAACCAAGAAAGTAAGAAGTTTGCTCACCTTTCTCTGTTTCTGTGACTTCATTAACAGACCTGCCACTACGGCCCACTCTGGCCCAGTGCCCCATATTGTGGCACTTATGACATGTAGCTTTTGAAGCTGGGCACCTTTCATCACCCCTGTGCTGGGATTTACCACATCTTCCACACTTTTTCTCAGCCTCTCCCCATTTTCTGCTCGTGAATGGCTTGCCTTGTTTGTGTTGTGGTTTCCAGCTTGCGTTCTTATTTTTGTGCCGCACCTCTTGTACTGTTGCCGCTGTGTCCCCTTGTAGACTCACTTGTGCTGCGACCTCCTCAGATTGCCTCACAGTCTGGATAGTGAGTGCCAAAGTGAGATCAGACATTAGCTGTAACTTGCGCAAGAGCTCTTTATCCTGAATCCCGACCACGATCCGGTCGCAAATGTGCTCATCTCTAGCTGCCCCAAAATTGCAATGCCCAGACAGTTCATAAAGGGGTCAGATAAAACTCTGCCTCCTCCCCTGGTCGCTGGACACGGTGGTGAAAACATGCTCTCTCGTGTATCAAATTCTTCCACGGGAAAACATAGTCATCAAATTTAGCCAGAACAATCTTAATGTCATCTCGGTCCTTGTCCGCAGCGAATGTGAAGGACTTAAAAATGTTCTCGGCTTTCGTTGCCCATAGTGTAGATAAGGCAGCTCACCTGTACTGTCTCCTCATCTTTGTCGAGCTTAGTGGCGATTCTGTAGAGCTCAAACCGCTGTTTCCAGTCTGGCCATTCTGACGGCTTATCAGAGGAAAAGTTTGCGGGTGGATTAAACTTAGCCATGGCGCTCACTCCTCTCAGTTTGTCCCTTTCAAATTGAAAGTCCGGTCCGGGTCACTTCTGACACCATGTAGAATGGTGAGTGGTATTTATAGATTTAATAAAGAGCTTTTATTTGCAGCTGAACAAGGCAATGTGTAAACAGACGGGTCGACCGATACAACTGAACTTGCTGGCTCTACCTGTCGTTCATCTGGTAGGCGTTGCCGTAAAGTAGTGTAGTAAAGAGCCGTGAACAGTAAACAGTACTTTTGTGCATCACTACATGACAGAATATGATATGTGTTGTTTAAGTGTTATGTAAAAATATTCAGTAGTTGTTACTTTGGCACTTAGTTTCACTCAGCAAATATATTAGGTGTAGTCATCGATGACGTCTGGATTTTGGGCTTTTGAAATTCTGTACAAGAAGAAAGTGATGAATGGATGACTTTTGCCTTGGCGGAGGAATAAAGCTGAAAAATCATGAGTTGTTGTACAATACAATCAAATGCTGTATTTTGAAAAGCAACGTGAAGCCTGCTATGTTGTGTTCTCTTATAAATCTGTACAATCTGTACACGTGTATTAAAGCAGGGCTGCTAGACTTTTTTAGATTGTGCATGGGTTTGTGACGTTGTACCCATCCCTTATATTTACAAAGACATGAAATGTTTCCAAAATTTCACCAGTGTAAAAAGTAAAGAGGTTTACTTTCATGATTCTGTAAAGAAAAGTGTTTAAGATTACAAAGAGGCCAGTTTTAGATAACATCCACTTAAAGAAAGAAACCACTCAAACTCCCCAGCCACTAAAACTGGGACATTAGTCACTTTTTAATGTGACTACTGTCAACAACTCACATTTGACTGAAAATCCCAGGCATTAATTAGTGAGAAAATAAGTAACTGAAACAATCATTGATAGTGAGCTCACCCTTTCAATTAAATTCAAAGTTATGGGGTCTTTTTAATTCCCTGATAGCATTTAATGTTAAGATTCAACATTCAGACACGCGCTTTTAGACAAAAGGAAACGTGGATTACACTGATCAGAAGAGTCTTTGCTGACAGAATTGAGGCAACAATTTAGTCTTCTTTGCTTTCTCTGCTTCAAAGTACCAAAAAAAAATCCCAGCCATAAAAAGAGCAGTTTTCAGCTGCGACAGAGATCCCATAATAACAGAAATCTGTGCAACACTAAGAGAGACAATTGTTGTTTCTGCTGCTATGTATCATGACAACTGCACATCTCTCGTGGGATGCTGTCTATTCTGCAGTCAGCACATGCAGTCCCAACTTAGATTTGACATGATTTGAATTTGCATGGATTACATAAAATGGATTACAGCTCTGCGTGTGATATTCTCTCACAAATGACAGAATTTGGAAAATATATGTTTAATTAACAATCTGATGGATAAATCACCTCATATCATGCAAAGGTGTCTGATTTACAAGCAGATAGATTTGAAGACATGCCTGGGTGAATCTTCTGAGGTATTTCGGCAATTCGAGCAAGACTAGTAAATGACAAATTAGCATCAATATCCCTCATTTATCTCAAGGAGACAGGTATCGTCCTAAATGCAGAGGAATAACTTATGTGATCAATGTTCAGGCAGGCAGGGCTGCTTTGCAATGCTCCTGCTAGATACTGAATAAGCCGGTGGATGAATTTCAATCAGGTTTAAATTAATTCCTTTGAGTTAGAATAAAACACTTCTATATTTTATATAGAAACTCCATTTCTAGAAAATCTTGCGAAATACAAATCTGATGTTTGTTCATTCATTTAAATCTTTATGTAACAGACATGAGTACAGAGGAAATTATTTTCAGCGTCTTCACTGCATTAAGAAAATCTAAAAAAAAAAAAAATTAAAAGAGAGGTCTGATCGTGTTATGTCTCCTTTCCTTTTAATTACCCTGTTTGGAAACTGTTCATCTTTTCTTCAGAATTCAATAGATTATTTCAACAGAAAACAGATCTGGGATACAACTAAACACATATGCTTTGTCTATGAAGCCATGATGTTGGAAGTTGTACAAAATGAGGTGTCATGTGGTCCTGCTTAAATAATGACTTATCTCCTGTGATAGGATGGCATTTTCATGGAAGCATGCTCAAAATTCTAATATGTGCCTTTGCATCATTGGCACATTCACACAGATGCAAGTCACCCATGCTTTGGACACTGATGCAGTCCACACAACCAAAGATGCTTACAGTGTTTTTTCCCCAAAAGCAGCCGAGGCATGGACTTGTCTCACCACAGGACACATGTTCATAAATAAAGGCTCAAAATAATTAAGAAATGACACATTACAATTTTGTTGTATTTCAGATAGCTTTCCAATCTTTCTCATGAATGTATTAGACAATAAATGTGTAGTCTTCAATATATTTGGAATTTTTGGGGCTAAACAGGTAAATGCAACCAGTGAGTCAGCCATGTAAAACTAATTATGAATTGCATATAGAGTAATCATACAGAAAAACAATTTTTATTTTTAGGTTGAAAGTAAAAAGATGAAAACAGTTCAAATTATTGCATCTTTAAATATCTTGACAATGGTTATGAGTATTTAAGATATTCTTTTTTAAAAAGGAGAAAGAGAGAGAATTAAGTTCAGAATTAAGTTATATTCATTTTTACATTTATTTTACATGTCCCATCCTGTGTTATGTGCTATTTATTTGTATTTGTTTCATATTCTGTAAATCCAGTGTAGGGGAAAACTGTGATATCTTTATCTGGATTTCCAGTGTTGCAGTGATTTGCAATGATGTGATGTGAAGGTCAAGTTATCTACTATACAGCCTATATTAATGCAGAATCATAAAAAAAAATTTTTTTCAAAAGAGACATATTTAGATTAATCTCTTCCTTGATTGGAGATTTTCTTCCAAATGATTAAACATAATATCAAATATATTATGTGAAGAGAACTGTGTGGTGGAGGAGTTTAAGAGGAAAATCTTCATCTTTAACTTTCATGCAAAAAAGGGTACTAAAAAGATTTAAAAAGACAAAAGTATGAAATTGATAATCTTGACATGCTCTGACCAGCTGAATTAAACATTAAGCGAGCTAATAAAGCAATAACACAACCAACTGGCTGGTTTATAGCTTTCAACGGCTAGTTTCCTAATTACTCTATCTATATAGTCTATCTTCTCATCTTTGTCTTTCTGTATCTATTCCCAGCTGGGACCACGTATATCTTTGGAAAAGGAGGGGCTCTCATCACGTTCACCTGGGCCCCCAATGAACGGCCGAGCACCCGAGCCGACCGGTTAGCCATGGGCTTCAGCTCTCAGCAGAAGGATGCCATCTTGGTGCGAGTGGAGAGCACCCATGGACTCGGAGACTATCTTCAACTGCACATTGTAAGCGCTCTGCGGGCAAAAATAACTTTTCATATGATGGTCAGTTTTGAGATTCTGGGTCATCTTTAGGCCTCTGAGTAGAAAGAAAATACACATTTAGGTGTTGCTTTGGATAGATCTTGTTTGTGGAGATTTATGCAAATCATAGCATGTTTAATAGGATAATGCCTCCTTTGCATATTCAGACATAAGCTATTAGTTACAAACCTTTCACCCAATTCACCTGTACTGTTTTGTTATAGCCTAAATGTCACAACAGAAAAAAGACTGGTGAAGCAACACACTGGTATGTGTGGTGAATTTTAAACACTTAAAGGAAAATAAAAAATGTGGCAAACTAAAGCTGGAGTGTTGCAGATTTAACTGCATTTAACTAGCTGTCATATTATTTAATATATATAAAAAGTACATACTTTCATGCAAAATAAGGAAATATCACCATTTCTTAACAGATTTATTGGTGGAGGTGTCTTATTTTCGCAAATATAAATTTTGCTCACAAGTCACCATGGTTACACATTAAATTAATATATCCAACTTCTTATGGTTCATTTTTAAATTGAGTTTTAACTACATAATCCTTTTTTTTTCTTTGTTTTTGGCACTGAAACATCACAGCTTGTATGATTCACTGGTTTGTGGCAGCTGAGTCCAAAAACTGAGGTAAAATGGGAGTAAAATATTGTAGCCACAAAAAGATGGAGAACTGATCAGTTCACTAAGAGATATTCTCTGCTGGTAGAAATGTGTTTGTTGATTGACACTAAGCGAGTCAACAGCTGCCTGTTTCTTTTATGAGGCCTGTTTGATATATGGTCACAGGACAGATTTGCAGTGATGACAACCAGACGGAAGAGGTTTGTGTCGATTATCTGTGAGGGGTGGAATAATTGAAAATCTGACTGTTATAAAAGTACCAGACAGCAATTTAAACCAAAGTATACACACTGTATTGCTAAAAGCTAAAACATGCAACCTAAGATAACGTGATCTATCCTTTCCTTCATATCTGTGATTCATCACATTTTAAGATTTTGAGCTTTTTTGTGCAAAATAGCTTCTGAGATATTGTAAATATTTAATAAAAAAAAAGACAATGTTTCATTATCATTTACTATTCCTAAATCTAAGATGCAAGACATAAAATGTTAATTTTAGGATTACCAATTGAGGATAAAATGCAGCCTGATTGCTTCCTTAGCAGGACAAATTTTCATACTCAACTTTTATGAATAGTATTGAACTAAACTGGACTTAATAGGACAGAATATTTTTTACGAGTTGGCTATACATGAATAAATTAACTGAATTAAATTTTCTTTATAATTATATGAAAACACAGTCTTGCAGTAGAAGTCAAATTGCATGGCAACCCCATTATCATCATTGGACAGAAAATAAATACCCAAACAAACAGACATAAGGAGAGCATTCAGACTCCACACAGAAAGGCCCCTGAATTATTAATGAAATATTGTGCAGAACTTTAACTGTTTGATCTGTTTAATTTGAATCGGGTGTGTTGAAGCAGGGAAAAATGTAAAACCTGCAGGACAGTGGCCCTTTAGGACCAGAGAGGCCCTTCCCTGATCTACAATCCATTGTTCTTTCTTTTGTAAAAATAATACAGCAGATCTTTGTTAAGATTTCACTGTAAGTATAAATCAGTGGTTTAGTTGTATGGTTTTGAAATAATATTCAAAATGTATTAAAACTGAAACCTTAAATGGACTTGTGCTGTATAACATTTAACAAGAAATGTTTCTCTGAATTCGTAGTACTTTTGGTCCAAAAAATTCTCCCCAGTATGGATGTTTTTCAAACTCTCATTTAAATTGTATTAGTTTTTTTTTTTTTTTTCCAAGTGCCTGACCTCGCCAGGTTTGCAAGTTAGAGCATAGATTGCAGTGGTGGTGCAAAGCTGGCTTATTTATTTTTTTTCCTAGCATCTGCCAAGTCCCTTCCACCCTGACAGATTGCTTAGTTTGACATCTTGTTACCGCTCAGCATAGGAGAATCCAAAACAGCTCAGAGGGTGTTGAGTTGTCTTTTTTAAGTTCCTCTGCGAAGTCTTATGTCACTTCTTGGGATTTGTTTGTGTTCATTATTAACATTTTATCACATTCTGTTTATTCCCTCTAATTGCCCTTTGAAAAAGGCTGTGAAAACTAGGTGAAGACAGAAAGAAGCAGTAGCAGCACTACTGGCCAAAATAACACTGGCCACAAGGGAGAGTTGAAAATAGTAAAAGAAACAAATGATGTATGACTTTTATGCTGCAGGGATTTATGTGATTCAGATGAGGTGCCTTAGAACAGAAATCTCTAATTACAATATTTACTTTTTATTTAAAATTGCAACATGAATGATTTCAAGGCTCTTCAGACCAACAGAATTAAAATAGTCACATGGTTCACTGCAACGGTAACTTTGAACGTGGCACATGTACCGGCTCCAAAGACCAATTATTCTGCACAAACTAAACAAACCATCACCATATTCAGCAGAGAACACATTAGAGGGGTTAATGCTGATCTCAGATGGTCATGCTTTTAATGAGAAACTAAAATATAAAACAAAAAGGACATTCATTGCACAAAATGATGACAACTGCTGAAGTAGCAGTGCTGCACAGCCATGCTTCAAACCACAAAGGAGCAGAGGATAGACTTATTCAGTAACCAGATGGGGTTCTGGAGCTGATACATCAGCCAAGTCATGAGCAAAGTAAGCTGGATTCTAGGATTAAATTAAAACACGAATTTCAATAAATATTTTACGTAATTCTGTTGGTGACTTTTATATGCACAATATCTGAGGATCACTTCAAATATCTAGCTAGATAAGTCAGGTACGGATTTGTTGACGTGCATGTCTTTCATCATTATCAAATATTGAAATTTAAAATAGAACATCCATTTTAAATGTGATCTCTTGTCAAAGTTGTACTGCCGATGATGTGAAGTTCACAGTAATAATTTATTTGCACAAGGAGCTTGTTCTAAACAAAATGCTTGCCTTTGATCATTTGGGAAAAGTGTAACAGATGAAAAGATGAGCACTTAGAACACTTTTGTTTTTTTGTGTCATTTCCATCAAGTAATCTCCTAGAATAAAAAGGGAGTTTAATCTCCACTCTCACCCAAAATTGTTTACATTACCACACGCCATACATACTTATTACTGTGCTCTACTGCTTTTTTTATTTCTGGGGGGGAAGAGAGAGAAAGAAGAGCCTTTGAATTCCAAACAGTACTAAGGAGATATCTTAAGCAAAAAGCTGAGTAAAGTCAGGAAGAACAGAGAAAGACAGCTGACTGGTGACAAACAAAGACAGACAGATATTCTGAAAGAATGATGATCTGTCTAATCTATGCTCTGGTTAAAAATGTGTCAGGTTGAGATTATGTCTCATCACGGAAGTGAAAGTCCTTAGGGGTTGTACTTTTTTTTTCCTTCATCTGATCAAAGATAATTCCTTATAATCATAGTGTATCCTTATAATGATGAATCCTCCACCTTTGAAGTAAATTACAGTAGAGCGAAGTTCAGTTAAAAATTGACACTGAAAACTCTGGAGTATTTAATCAGAGCTGTCAGAACAGGGATTTGGAATTTATTCATGAAGATTTGTATTATGCTCAAACACAAGCATTAGATTTTTTTTTCAAATCATGGAAAATAAACTAAAAAGGCCAAGATTTCTGCAAGCAGGGGCTAATGTTTTAGCAGAACAATCTGACCCTGGACATTTCAGTTGTTGCCCACAGGACCAGGCTGTGTTTGACCTGAGGTCACTCTACCCGTAGCTTCCGAATGACTGCTTCATCTAAACAGTAATTAAAACATGGATAACTGAGCACTCAACCATAAAGGCTACATAACACAGATAAAGATATAGAAAACTCAACAGATAGTGTAAGGGTGATTAATTATGCATTTGAAGAAGTGATAATAGCTTTTGCAGAACATGCGACTTCACATACTAAGACCCTACTCTATTCCTTAAAGGTACAAACACTGACTTTGATTAGATGACAGTTTCATAGAACTTAAGAGTGGATAGATATGCTAAATGAGTTTTCTGTGCATCATAAATCATTTCAAACAGCTGTGGTTGCCTCTTTGTGTTTTCATGGCAGCTTTGAGGCGATTCAGAAATCAGACTGATAAACCAAATGGGCTTTTTAAGTTAAAAGTCTTTGTCTAAAGCTTAGTATATATCTTACCAATGGGTCATGCAAGTTTTCATAGGAGTCTGTGCAGTTCAGCACTTAATGCCAGCTGTGTCAGCATGAATAATTGTTTCAATTTCTTTAATGATTTTACATATAATTAGGGAGTAAACGCAAAGCACAGAGAAAGGTCTTACGTTAAACAAAAGCAATCATTGTCATCAGAATCAGTTTTATTGTCACTTAGCCAGCGTCCCAGTACAATGAATTTTTTTTCAGAAAACCAATATTGGAGGTAAAATGAAATGAAATGAAATATACTTTATGTATCCCTCTTAGAGGGACATTATTGTTGTAGCAGGATTTTGTTTGTTTGTTTGTTTGTTTGTTTGTTTGTTTTTGTTTGTTTTTTTGTTTTAAATAATAATAATGATACAAAAAAATCAATTTGAGATGAACATAGGGATAGGGCCTTGTTCCGGAGGGTGATGGCTGCTGGCAGGAATGATCTCCGGTAACTTTCCGTCTTACACCGGACTTGACGAAGCCTCACACTAAACACACTATGTTGTTTCTTCACTGTGTTGTGTAGAGGATGTGAAGAATTGTCCATTATTTTGAGCAGCTTGTGCAGCATTCTTCT
>JBBBVU010000016.1:9678309-9692781 GCA_037177055.1 Atherinosoma microstoma
GCTCTCCAGATCCTTCCATGACAAAGCAATAGCGCATGCTAAATCCTCATTTAAATACTGCTGTTTGCACCTGTTATCAATTGCGTGAGCAATGTTACTAGATCACCCGCAAATCATGGAAACACGACAGGCGCTAAATAATTGCGGGGCAATTTATTTAGCGGTCGTTATTTGGAATCTTCGTAAATCAGGGCCTGAGAGCGCAGACCTCCACCAAGCCATCGTCATTTTTTTCCTCAGTGATTGTGGGCATTATTTTTCAATTAGAAACTCCTAATGGCAAAATTATCCCTATCCTCACATAGTAAAGTTCCTGGATGCAGGCAATGATCTGGATCACCCCCAAAATCATATCACTTTCCTGAAAATTTTGTCAAAATCCATCCATAACTTTTTGAGTTATGTTGCTAACAGACAGACAAACCAACGCTGCCGAATACATGACCTCCACCTTGAAAGAGGTAATGACTCTGTTAAAACTATGAGAAACATATCATCATATCATCTATTCTACAACCAAGAGATAAATAAATCTGTCCCTTTTCCAACGGATAGTTTGCTAATTTATTCAGTGATATTTCAAAATTACTTATAAAACACCTAAATAGAGTTAAATAGACTTTAAGCCTTTTGTTGCATGTGTAAAGTCAAAGTAATATACTTAATGCTAACTAATGTTCTCCCTCTAAAGCTAACATCTAATTCAACTTTTAAACTAATGACTATTAATGTCTATAATCACTAAAGCCCTTCTGGTTCAAATTATCTTTTTTACACAAAATCTCTCATTTTGACTTCTCCATGTCTACTCTACCATCTTGTCCCCTTTTCCGTCTTTTCTTTGTCTATGTGTCTGTCTAACTTCAGGGAGACAGTTGACCATCTTTAACAGCCAAGCAGCCATTAAAATTGGCGGTAATGACAAGGGGCGACCTTTCCAGGGTCAGATTTCAGGGTTGTACTACAACGGTCTCCAGGTGCTCAAACTGGCGGCAGAAAACGATCCCAGCGTACAGGCGGAAGGGAACCTGCGTCTGGTTGGGGACTCGCACTCCATTTTGACCACAGACACAACTTCCGCCACACCGTTGGCCGTGTCTGATATGTCTACCACGATCATGGAAACCACTACCACGATGGCTACTACCACCACTCGCAGGCAACGATCACCCAGCTTGAGGGAGAGCATCTCAAAGGTCAGAAAGTTTAAGGGGATATTTGAGAAGAACTGGGTGCTAATTTGCTGTGATCTGGGAGTTCATTGGCTTAAAACTCAGATGAAGGTGTGTCTTCTAATATCAGGAGGTCAGAGTTATTCTATAATGGTTCAATAACCGAAATAGAGGTGAGTTTGTCTATAGAAACAATGCTATATGTCTTACTGATTGCATGAGCCCAAAAATGAGTTATAACGAAGACAGTATAAAACAAAGAGTTTAAAACTATCCATGTGTTTTTCAAACTTACAAACTAAATGTGGTTTATTTTGAAGCATTTTTACATATTTACAATTGTTTTGCTGGTATTTATCAGACTATTCTTCATTGTCATCTAGTACATAAGTCTTGTCCTCAAAAATACAAAAATCTGATTATTACAAAACCAAATTTTCCAAATTTCCTATTATTTGTACATGTGTACCATGCCAGAACAAATTCAGCCATCAGGCAACTAAAAAAAGGTTCAATTTTGTATAAATGAACATCTTGTGAGTTGTACGACAAGGGCTTTGGATCTTTCATTCTTACTCAGTTCTCTCATAATACTCTGTAAAGTAGGATTTTTTTTTTCTACTCATGCTTTATTAATTTGCGCATTAAAATGTAATGTCAATTCTAGCCCTTACAAATTGAAGAACATAATTTGTAAAAGAAAAAAAAGGATAAAAGCATAATGCAATAAAAAATTTACCAGCCAGTAAAATTCTTGACAAGTAAAAAATTTGGTTTTAGGATTTATTTTCTTCTTTTTGTTTCAAAAAAAGAAAAGAAAAAGAACACACACACACACACACACACACACACATGTACACGACCAAGAAAATCAGATCATACATTTGACTCCATGGTTTCTCTTTACACTTGCAAAGGTCATAGCACTTTAAAAATAAATCCCTAGTTCTCTCATCAATGCTAAAAAAAAAGAGAGAGAGAAAGAAATCTACTTACTGTAAAAGCTGTCACTCAGAGTACTGGGGGGGGGGGGGTTCTTTAGTTTTTTTGTTTGTTTGTTTGTTTGTTTTGGTTATCAAGATGTTGCTATTAAAGCTTGAGTCTCAAGCAACAAATGTCCTACAAAGATACGTTTGAGACATCAACTGTTCCTATTTTTAATTGCAACATCTCCTGCCAATGTGGTCTCAAAGCTTTTCTCAATGAAATCAATAATGTTTAGACATTCAATTAACAAATGTTTGAATGCTAGCACCACCTCTGGATCCACATCGATATCAGAAGTGAGTGTGCGCTCTACCTTTCCACCACATTTAATGAAGATCTGTCAAGGAGTTTATTGCTAACCCATCTGACAGATGAACAGACAACAAAGGAAAACTGAAATAATGCAACCAATCCATGTGATAAGATTTGGTCCTACAAATTATAGCAAGAATTCATCATAAAATGTCCTTTCTTAGGATAATGATAACAATCAGCTTCATTATGTTGCTGTTCCAGTGCAGCTATTTTACACATAAAAGCAGAGATTTCATAGAAGACATCTGATACATATTTTTATGTATTCAGAAATTATCATATTAAATCCAGAAAATGAGCATTAGTATTTTAGATTAGCTCATTTGAATTCAAAGGCTGAATTCTGGAAAACTTAGTTATATTTTAAGGTCTTAAAGAAACTTAAAACCTCCTCTGATCTTCCTCTGTGATTTTTTATAGGCCTAGATTTCTTTTGTCCGTAAATTTCCCATTCTGCTTTGCTTTGCATCCTACTCTTTGTTAGTCATATACTTTTTTTTTCAATTGATATAAAGTAATAGTTTCAAAAGCAAATCATAAAGTAAAAAGTGGAAACACTAAAATGACATTTAGCCTAAAGGGAATCTATCAGTAATGTTTATTTGTTGTTTGTACATACAGCACATAAAAACAACCACAGGGGTAAAGGATAAAAAGCAGCTGCATATGTGCTCATTTTGAGCATGAAGTCTTATTAGAGTAGCTCTGAGCAAAAACACTACAGTGGTATAGTGCTGCGTTCTGCAGATTTTCCTCAAATAGAACAGTCAGCCATACAACATGCTCCTAAAAAAAGTAACTGCAAATTTAGATGATTGAAATGTGTTAAAAACAAATTTTTTAATTTTCTTACAGCCCCAGAGCTCTGATGATATTTTGGTGGCATCAGCTGAGTGCCCAAGTGATGATGAGGACCTGCAAGAGTGTGAACCAGGAACAGGTGGGTTGCCTATGATAAAAAAAAATAAAAAAAAACAGGAGCAGACTGCTTATTAAACACACCCAGGATTGAAAACAAAATGTACGGGTTTCTAAAAAATTATCATTGTCTTTAAAAAATTAGTCTTTTCCAGGTTTCTGACATAGTCTTAACCCATTCTGGCAAACAGTTGTCCTCATTTTTGCAATTGGTGCAGCCTTGTTTAGTGTTAACTCATCCTGTGTGTATGTGTGTACACCACTCAGTTTGATTTAAAAATATCTATGTGGAGTGTGCTACAGGCATTAAGACAGGATAACAGTGTATCAGGTTTGTGACAGAAACTAGCCGTAGAACTTAAGAATGAGTTTGCCCTTATTATGGATGCCTCCATTATTAATATGACCTTATCAGAATTGTTTGTTGTTGACCGGCCTTCCAATGTGTGACTCAAATAATAATGAAAGAAAACCTGGCAGCCAGAAATATCTGCATAACTCCAATATGAAATGTTCCTTTATTTTCCCCCTGTAAGGGAAATTCAGATTGGCACAAAAGGAAGTATTAACATCAAAAAAGAAAGAAATGAATGAAAAATAGTAGCAATAATATGAAAGAAATAGGTCTGCTCAAATGTGCATGCACAACAATACTGTTTGAATATATACATTTGCAAAATCTATAATTACTGCAATTTGACTGTAAGTTGTGGGCAGGTGTAAATATTACATTGGAGACTAAAATTGCATATGCATTGAAAATATATTGGGAGTTCATATTTTGTGGACTATATCCTAGCAGTAATTAAAACTGGCAATAGTACACTGTTTGCTTTCAGCAAAGTCACAATATTTGTGTGAGATTCCCCTAAATGATAACCTGTTTGTTCTCTTGTCATGCCTATACCCCTACCCAATGATGTGCATACAGCATGACAATTTAATTTACTGCTCTTTTATCTAATATGTGCTTCTCATTCAGCTGCAGCCTTTCCTGGGTCCTTGTATGTTTGTGTCTGCATTGTGAGCTCTTTTATGTTTCTGATCTTTTGTTTTTTTTGTTTTTTTTTTAAATTTTTATATAATTAGATATTGTTATTCTGGACAACCACATACTGTATATAACTAGTAAGATCTGCATACCTTTAATAGTATAGTAATATATAATCATATTAAAGATAAGACAAGTGATGTTTGTGTGATTCCACATAATCAGCAGATTGTACCGCCACCTTAATGAGCACAATTGATCAGACAGAATCTCAGCTCTTCTAATTTAGGATCCCTTACCTTTTCTGTTTTCTTTCTAGGAGGTGAATTAGTGTTGCCTATAATAACAGTGGATTCCCTTGAGCCCCCATCCATCGCCACCCGTTACCCCGTCATCCCTCCTCCTCCTACCCTCCTTTCCCCTCTTGAAACCACCAAAGAGTCTTTGATTCTCCCTCCTCACCCTTCCTGCCCCCCGGACCAGGAGGACTGCGGTGACCCTGTGGAGGTCTCAGCCTTTGGCTCCGGGGAGATGACGGAATCTGATGACGAGGACTTTTACAATAATAACTCCCCCATGGTCACTGACAGGACAGTCCTTCCTCCACCTCCCGCCGCTGGTGAGGGTGGAGTCCAGAAACCTCGTCCCTTACCTCCTTTTGTTCCCACCACCAACCCCGACCAGCTCCACATTCCTGCAGGCAAAATGAACACCCGTGACCAGGTGCTTCTGCCCCCTGCTCCTCCATCCTCTCGAAACACACCAGGACTAACTTACCCCCCCAATTTTCCCCATGTGCCCACAGCCAACCCCACAGCCTCTGATGAAAAGAGCCAGCCTGGTGCCGTGGAGGTGATCAGGGAGTCCAGTAGCACCACGGGGATGGTGGTTGGTATCGTGGCTGCTGCTGCACTCTGCATTCTTATCCTCCTCTATGCCATGTACAAGTACCGGAACCGGGATGAGGGCTCCTACCCAACAGACCAGAGCCACAACTTTGCCAACAACTCCACTGTGGAGGGCAATGGAGCAGTAGTCAAAGACAAAAGCACAGCTACAGCCTCTGTGGCAAAGGCCATCACAAAGGGCAAAAAGAACAAAGACAAAGAATACTATGTCTGAAATCAGAGAAGTAGAGTAGGCAGGTGTGGACTGAGACAAGAGGATGAGAGAGGATGTTGTTGTTTTGCTACCCGAATTTGTCACGTTGACTATCAGAAAAAAATTCACAGGCCACATAAAAAGTTAAAAAAAACAAAACAAAAAAAAAAACAACTACTGCACAAAGCAAATATATATTGCTTTTACATGTTTCCAAAAGTGAAAGTCGCCCAGGTCCCAGTACTGATAAATTCTTCTCTGACACTAGATCTGACTCATCCTCTGTGTCAAAATGTGCACTCAGTCTGCATTCACCAATTCTTTGTTAGTGTATCCTTTTTTATGTTTCTAACTAGCTGGGAAGGGGCCTGTCCACTTTGGCTTTGTATATAGCATGGATATGGTACTGTGAAGAAAGTGCTGAGAACATCCAGTTTCTTTGAACTTCTTTGTAATGCTCTATCCTGAGTCTCAATGTCCCCATTATGATACATGAGGCAGAACAGGGCCAGTTATTGAATTTTTATGGTAGATGAGCAGAGAGAGCACCCCAGCAGTCATCATGAGCACACTCAAAGAGAAGACCTTTACTTGGATAAGACATCACTTCAGCAGCCTCCATGTTATGTTATGTGGTTATGAAACTCCCACATCACTCTGCGTCTGTCCACAAGGGATGATATTATGTTTCAGCTGGAGTATTGTACTTTAAATGATGCAAGCTATCTAGCTCTCCTGGTGAAAAAATTAAGCATCTTAAAGTGATAATAAAATCACTCTCTATACTGCGGTCAGTGAATCTGCCAGTATGATGGATCAGAAACATTATTTATGTGAGACATATCGCAGTAAGTGTGCCATGCCGTTTCAAGTAGGGATAATTGTGAGCCAGTGAACACCAGAGAAGGAACTTCTCTAAATACTGCTTGTACTGTATATATTGGTTAGCAGATTTACAAAACATCCTGTAAGCAGGCAAGGTGTGAGGATGAATAAATGTCTAAAATGTTTGCCCCCTCCAACCCACAGCTTTCATGACAGCATCAAAACTGTTGCAGCCCGAGGAGCTTCGAGGAGCACAGAATATAATTTAAGGAAGATTTTCTGAACGCTCCTTGGAAACGCACCTCACCTGAGGCTCAATCTTTCTTTTTCTCTAAACTGTCATTGGATAATTCAGAAGCACACAGAAAAGGAAAACATATCTTTGAGAAATAGATATTCCTTGTAAAGCAACCAGACATGTATTTTTTTTTTTTCTATCATTTATCAAAAGACTATTCTATGAAATGAATAATTGAAAATTTGTGAATTGTATTGATATTTCTCTGCTATTTCGATGTATCTTGTTACCACTCTTCTTAACACGTTACATTTTAGATTGCCTTCTACTTTAATCTGGACAAAAAGCACACTATCCTCTGATAGCTGCGAAGACCTTCTGTTTTTGGGTTATTTACCATTCAAATTATGCAGAGAAAACATAAGGATGGAGCAAACCAATGTTTTGTTTTCTTGCATTGTGCATTTTATACGTACTGAATCTGTTACTCAATGGATCTGATGATATAAAGCCATTTCCTCTGTTGAGTTATTTATTCATGCTCTGTGATTTCCTGTTATCTTTTTTTATGAAAGTGCCATTCAACATGAGCTGCTCAGCGCTCAGAAAATATACCATTCCTCACTCATTGCTATTGTATAGTGTTCATGTGAAATGGATCTTAATATGTGTACAGAACGTGGATAAAGATGAAAATACACTTGATTATATACTTTGTACATGCCTGTGTCATGTGTTGCTTCTTATAGATTCACAAAGAAGTTACAGTTTCAAAGTTAGGACAATTTGTAACACAATATGGCTGACTAGAATAACGATTTATGGTATCAGTTATTTGTATCAGGACAAAAACAGCTTATTTTTTAATTAAGTTAATGTACGTATTTCCTCATTCTGTTTATTCTGTTAACCTTTGGAACTTGGGAATCATTTGAGGAAGAATAAACTAAATGTATCCAAGCTGGATAATAATGCTACAAATAGCACACTTTGCCAACTAGATAAGTTACTATGTTTAACACGAAGAAATAGCATTTCACACAAATTGCAGGTCATAAAAAGTGTTGAAAATGCTTCTTACACCCGAGTTTCATCATCATTTTCTCTCTCGTCCCTTTTCTAACTCCGTCTCTTTTTTGAAGGTTGTATATTTTTGGTGTGTTATTAACACCTAGGTGTCTAATATTTATGATTAAAAAAAAGAGGAGTTCTTTTTACACCAAGTTTCAATCAAAATAAAATGCTTTGATTTCAGTTTGCCTCATTTAGACCTATAATGCATGAATATTGTTAAAGGTTCTTTTCATTTGCTTAATGAAACCTGGCCCCTCAGATTCAAATGATTCTAAGCAGAGGGAGCAGTGTACTTAAAATGCTTTTTTCCCACATGAGTACAGGCTTTAAGGGATGGCCGAAAGGAATACGTCTTGAGAGCAAATACTATAATTTTCCGTTCAGTGATGTAGTCCAGGAGGTAGAGTGGAAGCAGGGCGAGATTAGTTCTGTATATTAAAATATTCAAATTTTTTCATCTCAGACCATCCAACCTGAGCGTACAACATACAATGATCGGTAAGGGTTTTAAGGCTTGTGATGAGCCTCAGTACAACTAGGAGTCTAGCAGAGTTCACAGAGTATACCCACTTATATTTCAGTCAGCACTCAGTATTCCCATTTTAAATCTCTCTGATGTGCAGTAGAATGCTCCAAGTCAAATATTTATATTCTACAAAGGCAAAGTCATAGCATGCCTCTCACTGGCTTGGCACTAGATAAATAATCACAGTTGCCTTCACCAGATAAGTTAATCAGGTTAAGGTATGAGGTTTAGGCTTTAACTTCATACTGATGCTGACGCCCTGAAGCTAACTACAAGGCAGATTACAGTGCTGTGTTTTTGCTGGAGTGCAGTAAATATGGCACAACAGATTATTCATCGTTTGCTGAATGGGCTGCTTAAAATCACAAATATCACTTCCATGTTGCATTAGAAAAAAAATCTCAGATTTTTGTTGGGGCAGCTGTGGTTTAGCAAAAACACACCAGAAATGGTGGTTCAATCCCCAGCTTCTACAATGTGTTACAATGTCCTTGTTTCCTTGTGAAGGCACTGAACCCTGCAACCCCCCAAATATCAGTGGGTCATTTTACAGGAAAAAGCACAGAATATAGCATATACATTAACAATATGAATATAGTGTCATGGAAATGAGAAAAACATTTTGCTGTGCTTCATAATGTAGATCATTTGGGCCATTTGTGCAAACCCCCTAATGGACTGTCAACCCCCAGCATTTGTCCTGTGGCAGCAGAGAAAGATGCAACCAGAAGAGGGAAATTTGGCTGTAATAAATGAATGGATGTGATTGTCATCCATTACAGGATGCTGACATGGTCTTTAGTTGTTGTTTCATTTGGCCTGTTTAGACTTTGTTTTGGGGTTTTCATTTACAATCATTCTGATTTTTGGTATGTTCATTGTTTTTTCATGTTTTTTCTGGTCCATTTTCCTGTTCTTTCTCCCTAATTTACTCATCAGCATTCTCCCATCCAGTCATACCTCCCAGTACATGTGCTTTTTGGATCATAATAGTTAAATTATCTTCTGCTGATCCAAGAAGTTGTTTGGTTGGTTTGAGACTAGGATTGTACAAACATTAAATTAAAAGATATGTGGACAGTGAACAAAAGCAGAACCCACATACTGTATTTTGTTGCACTTCCAGATCAATTCAAATGTTCAAAATTAGTAATGTTAGTAATCTGCCATTGACTTAGGAAGCAGATTCAGTTATTTCCCATACTTTTATTTTCAATACAACATAAAAAAAAAATAGATCAGAAGTCACGGCTGAAACATTTTACCATTTTGAGGAAAATATTTGTTCATTTTGAATTAGATTGCTGCATAACATCTGAAAAAAGTTGGAACTGGGGAAAGAAAAGACTGTAAAAGTAACTGGCACAAATCCAAAACAACTGGAAGAGCATTTGACAACCAATTAGGTTAACTGGTAAGTAACATGCCTGGGTAATAAAAGAATATTTTAGAGAAGCAGAGCCTCTCAGATGAAAAGACGGGCAGAGGTTAACCAATACAAGACAAAATGCATCTAAAAATTGGAAAACAATTTCAGAAAAATGTTCCTCAATGTATTGCAAAGACTTTGAAGATCTCACCACAGTGTATAATATCAGTAAAACATTCAGAGAATCAGGGGGAATTTCTCAACGCAAGAGACAAGGCCGAAGTTCAATATTAAACATGCCTGTGATCTTCAAGTCCTAAGGAGGCACTGCTTTAAAAACAGCCATAATTCTCTGCTGTAAATAACTGCATCAGCTCAGGGACACTTCCAGAAATCACTGCCTGTAAACACACAGTTTGCTCATAAATCCACAAATGCAGGTTAAACCACTATCATAGAAAGAAGAAGCCATATGTGAACATGATCCAGAAATGCTTTGATCATTTCTGGGCCAATTTTCATTTAAAATGGTCTGATGCAACATGGAAAACTGTTCTGTGGCCAGATTAATCAAAACTTTAAATTATTTTTGTATATTTGCCATTTCCTGTTGACTAAAGAAGAGAGGGGCCATCCAGCTTGTTATCAGTAGACAGTTCAACATCCTGCATCTCTGATGGTGTGGTGGTGCACTAGTGCCTATGGCATGGGCTGTTCGTATATTTGTGAAGGCTCCATCAATGTTGAAAAGTACATAGAGAGGAGTCCAGGTGCTGAACTGGCCTGCCTGCAGTCCAGACCTTTCACCAAAGGAAAACATTTTGCACATCATGAGTCACATCATCAATGGTAAAATGTCTAAGTTTCAACATCCAATATTATGTTTATGTTCTACTGGGAATGAAATATGAGTTTATGAGATTTGCAAATCATTGCATTCTGTTTCTTGTTTACATTTTACATAGTATCCCAGGTTTTTTTTAGGAATTTAGTTTGTATTTTGTAAGAGGGAGGTATAACCAACATCTAATCATCCAAAAAAGATCAATACTATTTTATAAAGTCCCATTTTGCTGAATGAAAAAAAGTCCATGAAATGTAAAAAAAAAAAAAGAAAGAAAAAAAAGAACAAATATCTGTTGGATGCTTGACAGCAACACTATCTTCTGTGTTGTTTGACCCCCCCTGCTGAGATCATAAGGAACTGTAGCTACTGTAGCTATTTCAAACCATCAGGTTTACTTGTCCTGTCTGTCTGTTTGAGCTCAGATGGATAGGAACAGTCCTGTGAGACACAAAGGTGTTGTGTCAGTGCAGGTGAGGTCTGATCTGTACTGACAAACTCAAGTGCTACAGAACACAACATGCTACTTCTGAGAATTGCTGAGATGTCACTAAAGCCCCTTTCAGACATGCTCTGGAAAGCGGTAATGTTGCGGACTTTGTCTTTTATACCGGTGCATTCAGACAAACGTTCCGTTCTTGTACCTCGGAGCTGTAGCGGACATTTACCGGCTAGCCCCCAGTATGGCAAGCCCAAAGGACAAATAATCGGACATGAAAGTACAAAAACATATACTGGCAGAGGCTTACAAGTCGAGACTAAATAAATAAATAGATAAATAGATAAATAAATAAATACAGCAGTGAAATATATATTTGATTGATTGATTTTATTCATTTCAGTGTCATGCACAAAAGTGCCCAGCAAGAGGTACAAGACACTAGACAAATTAGACAATTCAAAGATAAAGGCAATATTTCCTGTAAATTTTATATGATAATCAATTGTTATCTTTAAAATAGGTAATCAAATGTCAGTTAAACGTGACTGGTGTTTTATTGTTCAAAAGTAACAGGTATAGTGAGAGGAATGTTATCCCAACCCTGTTACACTGAGTCTGACTGAGACCGGAGCAGAATGATGGTGCCTATAGATACTTTCGGTCCTTCGCCAAGGATCAGCCATCTTCTGGTTATGTCTGTCCTTGCAGTGTGCTGATTGGGTACAATGCCCTAAAATCTAGTGGCTGAGCACTCAGCAGAAAGCCTCTTGATGATAAAATATGCATAAAACGCCACCGCACGTTATTTACACCACCACACGGCTTTTACGTGAGCGCACGTAATTTACACCACCGTGCATTCACATTTACAACGCGTTAGCGCGAAAATAACGCCACATCCCGCTATTTACGGTTTAGAATGGGCCGTTGATTTACGTCCGATTATTTGTCCTTTGGGCTTGCCATACCCATGTCATAAGAGCGGAAATGTTGCGGCACGTCGTTTCGACAACGACTTATCCGGAACATTTCCTCATGTGTGAACATAGCCGCGACGTTAAAAGCCTGCGAGGAAGCGATATGTTTGAAAAGACAACTCCGGTTAAAGAGCGGATGGACTTTACTGCACATATTCCGCAATGCAAGTCTGAAAACGGTATAAGTTAATTCAACAAAACAGCCATGAGAAAAGAATCAGATAACAGCAGTTGTGTTCTACCCAACCTGGTCTCACAAAAATACGTGAAATAAGCACCAAGTCATTTCGACACCCTCCACTTAAATGATCAAAATTACATGCTGGCCCAACGAAAATAAGGGACATGTAAAGTCAATGGGGAACTTATTTTGTGACATCTAACGACTTTCCTGGTTCCACAAAAGGCTTCATTTTATGTTTCCAAATGAAGGAAAAATTGTTTTTGATATGTTTATTTAATTTCACTAAGTTAACACTGGTCAAGCCGTTCTCACAAATAGTTAATGTGACTTCAAGTAAAATAATGCGCGGATATTCCCATATATCTAATAAAATCCTGAGCACGATCAGGGCTGATAAATCATTTGTGGGTCACGTTGTCTGCGGGACTTTTCTGGTTCCGAAACAAAAAAAGGGCTGAATATGCTGGAAAATAGCCCCTAACCCTATTCTAAAAAGCCTATGTTTATCGGAATTTCACTTCTTTTTTTTACACAGCCTAATCAGATGATTTTGGATCAAGCGACACAAAATCTGTTTCGATTACATGATTTAAATGATCATTTTATTGTCATGTTATCAATTCACCTCAACAAGAAGAAAGTGGAACATATGAAAGGGTGCTGCGCATCGGAAATAATTTTCTTCCACTTGTCTGGGTCGAATCCCGGGTCGACAGCTAAAACTTTAGTGGTCCAGAGCCGTGTCTTCCTGTTCACCTGGTATCCCAGTTATGTCATCCCTCCAGGTGTTTCCCCAAATGGTCCACTGTCACATCAGTTGGCCACTGATGGTGTTGGGCAAACATCTTAAATAAACCAACATAATTACTTTTTCTCTCCACAGATCATTTAGTTAAGCTACTGAGTAATAAAAATTTCTGCTGTACAATGTTTGAAATATGAAGGAAGTGTGTTTTAACAAACTTCTAAAGTGGAAAAACCGGAAGGACTGCAGCCTGTGCCCTCTTCCTGTAGCCTAACAAAAGATTATAGGCTGCATCTTAAATAAATCCATCATATTTACATTTTATCAACATGTTTCATCTAGCAGTAGTGTAATCGCTAGCTCAGTTTTATTAGGTAGGCCTGATCTAGGCTACGTAACCAATGTATTGTTTTAGCTCGTTTGTTAAAGAACCACAATCATGAGCAATTGTATTTTTTGCAAAATAAGAGCGGTTTAGCATCGAATTTAAAGTTTCAAATATTAGATTAATAATCGACCAGAAGGTTTAAAGGGGTGGTAAACGCAGCTGTGGATTCAGATGTTAATTTAATTGTTAAACGGGTGAAAATGTATTTTATCCATAGGCCTATCATGTATAGGCCCCCAGTTGGTGGTTATAACACATAGGTTATCACATGACAGCTCGGGTCAAGAGCTCTCTATAACACTTGGTCACATGCTTCTATCCCAATTTGTTGTTTAGATAAACCTTCAAATATGCACAGAGGTTAAAGTGCAAAAGTCAGTTTTTCAAAGAGATGGACAGACAGACAGACTGACCCCTCATCCGGGGGATGAGGTCAGAGCCGGCAGCCTGCAGCTGAACATGCTCCTGTGACTGACCAGAGTCCCGTGGGGAGTCTTATAGGGTCAGTTTTTCTGCCACTGACACCAGAGACTCCAGCTCTGTGCCTAACCCTCCTTACCAGTATGTCCAATCATCCAGCATCCTCCAACAGACCACAGCAGAAAAGAGAATAGTCGACACAGCTGACTGGTAAAACATCATTAACAGTTTCTTGGAAATGTTCAAGGACCCTAGTCTCCTCAGGAACTACAGACGACTCTGTCCTTTTCAGTGGATGCTATCTGTGTTATCGGACCAGTCCAGTTTGTCACCCAGCTGCAGTCCCTGGTATTTATTGGTCCTGATCAACTCCATGTGTGAACCTTCAATGGAAATAGGCTAGAGATGGCCCTCTTCCTCCTGAAGTCCACCACCATCTTCTTAGTCTTGGAGTTGTTCAGCTGCAGACCTGCCGCATCCCACAAAGTTCTCCAGCAGGCCCCTGCACTCCCTCCCCTGTCCATCTGCAGCACATCTAATGATCGCAGTCTCATAATTTGATGTTATTCTTCAGATGAAGATCTTTAAATGATTTATCTGGTTTAGTGAAAGCCAAAGTTTTTTTTCTCATTTCATTGAGACCCCTTCAGAGACAAGGTATCAGAGAGTGCTTGACAGAGTAGAAAAAAATTAAGCTTTTTGGTTTTGTCCCCCTTCAGTTTTATGGAAAGTATTTTCCCAAATTAAGTCACCTCCTAAACAGATTAGCCCAGAGCTTCTTTCAAATGAGAAATGTAGTCAATTTGCCAACTTTTTTAGTGAAAAAAATAAAACAATTAGACAAAATATTAATGCCACACAGTTAAACAAGAAAAGTGATCTGTGTCTAAAACCAAGAAATAATCCTGGTGTTATGTCACAATTTAATATGGTTGATTTAAAAATCCTTAAAGAAA
>JBBBVU010000016.1:9692881-9703101 GCA_037177055.1 Atherinosoma microstoma
AAGTAAGTGTGATCAAAAGTTTCCATCATGACATAAAAACCAGGCCAAAATATTGAAGTGCTTTATTGTTGTCACTGGAGACTACAAAAAGAGAAAAAACGAGGGGAAGCCTTCTGTATACCGCTGAGATATACATGAAAATAGACAAAGTCAAGGCCTATGAGCTCCCAGGGCCGCAGGATGACTGCCGTTTGAAATGGAACCTTGCCTTTCTACGCTGGACAGCTTTCTAAAAAGAATTGGAACGTGTCCTGCATGCAATAATCTAACATGTTGCAGGTCCACTGGGGAAGAGAAGCAGCTTTCTCGTGGTTGTTTTGCTCATAGTAACAGTTTAAATGTCTCCATTTCATGTTGGTTTCCTTTAAAATGCGCCGTAATGCTGAGGATTTGAGTTCTGCATGCAGACTGGATTCCAGTCAGACTGGATCGGGAGTCTTCCTGTGTCAGTGCCGCTGATTCTGGAGTCAATGCGATCGCATTTAATGTTCAGTGTGCTACATGTTTCTACCAATATCAGCGGTAAATTAATAAAAGGAGGATAAAGCTGTATTATCAGTTACGTAAATCCAACCATCCAGGTATTATAGGAAATGGTCTGATGACATAAACAACACTATACATACAAATGAAGGTTATTAATCTTTAATATTGCAGCATAGTTTAATCAGTAAAATTATGATAAATATATTTAGAATATAATATAATTGTTGAAGTAATTCATCCTCATTTCTAAACGTGTCTATTTGTAAAATATAGTTCAGGTACACAGTTTGTCCAAACCAAAATGTGTTTGGATATGTAAATCTTTTAAAAGGTTAGCTGCAAATTCAAAATACATTTACATTTCCTGTATACCGTATCCTGTATATTCAGTAACAACCTCACAGAAACACATTGTTCACTAATTGTATAGAGGTGTTTACAACTGTGACCCTGAGGTGTGAAACATGCTTGGTTGTTTGCTTTCATTGGTGAGATTCTCACCATAAACATATGTATTCTGGCTGAGTCCTGACTTTCGATAAAGACAAAGTTAAATTAGCAATATATAGCCTTACATTTTTTCTTAAAATGGGTACGATGTGTGGACATTGATTGCAATGGCTCTGAATGGTCAAAGCCTCGGGCACCCTGTGCTCTTTGGGGGACCCCCATGGGGATTAGATGATTGCACCCTGACAGTAAAAAGGAAAAAACAATACATATTGACTATTAGCCTACATTTAATTTAATTGCGACTGTCAGGGGCCTCAGTAGCATGTGGATGATCCAAATGCAGCCACAACAGCCTGGCACCTCCTCCTCAAGCTGGTCACCACCTTGGTCACATTTTACTGATGGCATCCCATTACACAACCAGGAGTTGTTGAGGGTCAGCCAGTGTTTTTGTGTTGGTCAGTTTAGCACAAACAGCATGCCCAAGCTGATCACACAAATGATCAACTCACTGTGTGAACAAACCTGACAGCATTTGCGTCTCAAAACAAGAGTTTAGTTTACTTATTCTATTGAACAAGGACCATAGAGCAGGATTGATCAGAGAGGAAAATGTGCTTTGTACCAGACTGTAGCTTTCCTAGCAAAATTCCATCTGCAGCCCCTAAAACACACAGAAATACATAGAAGATACAAAGCACATTTACAGATAATAGTATTTTGAAAAAAGTACCTTGCATAGTAAAGTACAGTAAAATAAAAATAAAAAATGTTCCTGGTCAAGGAAAACACAACAAATGATCAAATTAATGCTGACATCTCTGGTTTATCAACAGATAATTTGTTTGGAATATTTTCTACTCTGTTGGAAGTTTGTTGCATTCTCTTTCTGTTTTAAGTGAGATGACAATTGTCCTAATGCTGTTTTCTCCTGGGTATGGAACATTAACCATTGCATGTTGATTGTGTTGTTCTGCTCATCTGTTCAGATGTTAATTCAATAATCTTTATAAGTTGTGGAGGGGCCATATTATTGATTATCTTAAAAAAAATGTAAATATGTTATATTAAATTATTTAATGTAACTTTGACAGTTTGACTTTTTGTGTTTTGATAGTATTTGACAGTGATATTATAGTGTTTTCCTGTCCAGCATCCTCAGTGCCTGCAGAGGGATTCCAGTGGTTTGATGGTTGTCTTGTTTGCCTGTCAACATACAAAATGATAAATGAGACAGAATCATTGCATTCATGTAGCCTATATATTTTTTGCTACCTCTATTGTCAATTAGTTTCTAATACACCTGAAATTGGACCTGTTGTATTTCAAAACCTTTTAATATGGTTTTTGAAGCTGAGCTTAGGTTCTTAAATAATGCATTGGTATCTGAACAACCACATTTGTAATATTTTCTCCCAGAGCAGTGGGATGGATTTAGTAATTTTTCCTTATTAAAAACATTGATGCTGTTTTTCCCACATTTAATGTAAAAAAAAAAAGTCTTTCAACCATTTTGCAATTCTAATCATTACTTGTGATAACTTGGCTGTCACTTGCTCTGGGTCCTTCCCATGTGAGTAGATGACTATGTCGTCTGCATACATTGGGGCATCAATATCATCACACACAGGTGGAAGATCATTGGTGTAAAGGGGGAACAGTAGTGGTCCCAGAACAGCACTGTGTGGTACCCCCATAATGCACCCTTCCAGTTGTGACACTGTATAGACAGACATGTTGGGATCACCCATTTAGATAGGACTGAATACCAACAGAAGAACATTGCAGGGGATTTTGGCACATTTTTTTCAGAAACACTACTGACATGTTCAGCTGTGTCGCTCATTCCACAAATGCATGATACTTACAAGTTGTAAAGGTGACTAATCTGGCTTTCTAACGATGTACAACACAACACCAATTGGTTTATTAGGCTAAAGAGGAGAAATAACCAAATACAAATTTGCTTACTTTTTGTGCTGTTTGTTAGTTTTTCTCCATTGGTTTGGTTAATTTCTTGAAACAGAAATTACATTCTCAAAACATGGACAAACCTCCAAACCACTTGGCTGTTGTTCAAAACCCAACTGTATTTCTCATTCATTTCATAAAATTGCACATGTCTCAATGTCTCCGTACATCTTTGCAAATTATTTCAGTTTTTCTCATTTCTTGAAACAAATTACATTTTCAAAATGAAATGGACACAACTCCAAACCACATGGCAATTTTTCAAAACAATTATATGTCTCATTAATTTCATAAAATTGCAGATTTCTTTGGTGTCTCAATTTCTCAGTATATATTTGCAAATGTAAAAGTACAGGTAGCCTACGGTTAGCACAGTTATCCTACATGTAGCACAATTTCCAAATGAATAGATCTTGTTGATCTAAAGTGATTGTTGATTCTCAGTCTAATGGTTCTCCAAAACATGTCAGCATAATTTCATTCTATAAGTCATCACAGGCACAACAGTCTGTTCAATTGTCAAAATTAATCAATACTATATGTGAATCTTTTGACAAATTACAGTAATTGACAGTCAAGTGTAACGAGAACTTGACTGATGAAGTTTCACACATCTCAGATGACCAAACAGTACGTTCCAAATGATGTCATTGTGTGAGACAATGAATTTTCGCCTTGGTCCACTCATTGGGGCCTGGGTCGCTACTCATCCAAGGATGGCCATGGTGTTCCCATTCTGTCCTTTTTGCAATCCTATTGGAGTTTTTCTGTAATGACTTTAGTGAGGGAACTCAAGGACGTCCAGCAACAACAGAATGAGGTAACGGTAAAATTAGTTTGACTTGCACACTGGCTGGGTGAACAGGAAGGCAGTTCCAGAGTTATATGAAGCGTACAAAGCTAGAACCAGGGAAATCCAATAAGATAGCAGCACTAACCCAAAAAGCAAATTCAGATTGAATCAACGTTGAAACATGATACAGAAATTACGTTGATAGCTGACATTGAAAGTGCTTGTTATGATCAACATCGAATAAATGTTTGGTTGAGTTAATGTTGATGAAGCGATATTTATTCAATTATCTTAAAAGGCATTTTATATTTTTTCCAAAAGGTTTAAGAACTTTTTTTTTTTTTTTAAAGACAGAAAATGGGACTTCAATACTTCACATTTCATTTAGAAATGTGAAACACCAAAATTTACAATGTCACTCAGTTCCTCTGTTTACACAGGTACAGCCATATACAGCACATTGAAACAGTGTTGATTAAAATTTAACTGTCAGAACTCAACCATACAATGTTGTTTAAAATTATATATTTTAAACATTTATCACTTTAAACTAAAAAAACATTTTCAACATTGAATTTACATCTTTTGCTATCTGGGAAGCCAGTGAGCAGAGATGTATTGTAGTCCAAATCTGGGAGAAACAGATGAGGGCCAACAAGTGGCTGGGCAAACTGAACAGTGACAGAAGTAAAGCCAGAGGTTACACAGAATCCAGATTTGAACAATTCGATCCAGAATCCTGAGGGAGTAATCCAGGGCCAGTAGTCAAACAGACATGAAACCATAATCCAGGAGAAGGTAGACTCCAGTCCAAGGTAAAAAACCAGGCAGGCAGTCCAAGTCCACAATTTTAAATCCAAAACAGGCAGGGGTCAGATATCATGAAAACTCATGTATCCAGAAGGGCCAGAGGCAGACCACATGGTCAGGTCCAAAACAGGTCAGGTAAACAGACAGATGCAGGACCCAAAATGCTGGACCATTGCAAGCTGACAGGCAGGTTGCAGACAATCTGGCAAAGCCCTGGTGTGAAGCTCCTGCTTATGAAGAGAGGAGAACAGGTGAAACTGACCAGAGTAATCAGGAGCTGATTGCCATGAGCAGAGAGTGGATGCGGCAACAATAAGCATGCCCAAAAAAAGGCATGAACACAGGAACTGTGACATTTTCTCCATTTGGAGGTAGTATGCGCATCAGGTTCAAAATTAGTGTTCAAAATCATCCTTGCTTGTCATTGCAGCACAAGGGAGAATGTAGGCCTACGCTGTGATGTGGGCGAGAATCTGTGGTCAGACGTATAAGAGCCTGTGGACGGCCAGGATGGTGAGGACAGTGACCAGGGAAGAAGTTTTAGTTGTGAAATTCCAGCTTTATTTACAGCACTGTAGGCTACATATAAATGTTCATGTTTTTTGTCCAAGTGTGTATATTACAGTATATTCTGCTGTAAACATTTTCTTTTTACTCCAATGCATGGAAGCTAGTTTATGTGTGTAAATAATAATGGTTACAATTTCCTTGGCAGTATGAGTGCAGTGTGCTATCTCAAATCTTTTTTTCAGTTTTATACATAAATGTATTCTGTTAACTAGACAAAAAAATGAGTACAGTAACCATTGTCAATGAAGGACTGGGCTAAGACTGAGAGTGGACATGAGGGACTTCTTTTCATTTTGGTGGCACTGACTATTTACATGGGAAAGGAACTTAGTTCTGAAGCATGAGTGAACAGGTTTGGGAGAGAGATGAGCTTTTGCAAGTGGGCTATGGTGTTGTGCTGAACTGTAAGACTGTTTTGACAAATGATCTTAGAGTTTTGAGAATGTAATTTCTGTTTCAAGAAAAGAGCCAAACCAATGGAGAAATACTGTAAGCAACTCAGTGAGTGTTGGCTCTTAGAAGAAAAGCTTAACTACGAAACTAAAAACCCGACTAAGCTTTAGAAATAATGAAATATCACAAATTCCAACTTATTTTGATGGCTTCTTTAAATCATGGTTTTTGTTGTTGCTTTAAGGTAGGTTACTTGAGTTTGGAGAAATGCTTAAGGTTACTATGAAATTGCGTATTTTTCATTGTTATGTTGTACAACTGAAAACTATCTCAATTTTATAATTGCTAATAATACCTGTTTTATTTCTAATTGAAGAACTTGTCAGTCAGATGAGATATTTTGATCGTTTTGAAACAAAAGGGGAAAAAGTCCTCTCCGTGATGTCAGTGCAAAGGGCCAATCAGAGCCATGGGAATCTCTCTCTCCTTTCCCTTGCTTGGCCGCAGTGTGCGTCCGCGCGTGCGTACGTGCGTGCGTGTGTCAAATAGTTGTTAGCTAGTGCTAGCAACTCAGTGAGCTAGCTCGTGAAATGTTTTCATACAGGTTCCGTTTATGCCAAGAAACAGTTCACTATGAGAGGAGTTCGCCGCCGTTATAAGTCTGTCACAATTTAATGTCAAAGAGGATTGAGGGACTTTGAGAAAACAATGATAAGTCAACCCCGGTGACAACAAACAGTGAAGCTACAGTTGAACAGCCGATTGCCTTTCTCGCTAGCATCCTGAGAAGGAAAGCTCTGAGATTTTGCTAGGACTGGATGCGGAAGGAGGATATGGGGCAAGCTGGACAGCTAATGCTAACTGTAAGCTATGCTGGGATCCAGAATCGGAAAGCAAGTTACTGTGAGCACTATTATTAAATCTGTCAACCCAAGCGTAGCAAACATTAGCTAAAAGAATTCACCAACCAACCAGTGGTTACAGTAAAGTTGTCCTATTTTATATAACGTGTTACATTTACTCCGCTAATGGCAGGGAAATTACCCTGGGTATAATGCTGACATATGCGGCCTAGCAGTAGCAGGTAACTAGCGTCAAGAACTACAATGATGTTTAACGTTCGTCTAGCACGTTGAAACTGTGTATTTATTGTGTCGTTTATACCGTCGCATTTCCCTTGGCTAATGAAAACATTTGTGGTTGAATACGTCGAAGTGTACCTTTCAGACATACAGACAGATTTCCATGAGCAACGCTAAATTGTTGGTTAGCTTGCTAATGTCAATATTAAAACTTAATCTAGCTGGTACAGCATTGGCCTGGACGTGAAAATTTGAGTTTCAAGCTCTGTCATGCTGTCGGAAAACTGATATGTATATCAGAAATATTATGGGCTGGTTACGTTTGATGAAAGACGATTACTTTCACACTCATTTTAGTGATTGCCTGTGTCAGCTTTGTGTCATTGTCATGGTGTTGCTTTAGTGATCTCTATGTAATCAGTTGCAGTTACATAGTAACTGGCCTAATGAGTTACCGTTTGACTCATTATAGATTAAATTGGAAAAAGCACACGCGGTCGTAATTAATTGATTCTGAATGAAACAAACTTTAAATCGAGAGACACATAGTGGTGGTCATCTCACCAACTGAAATCTGTACATAGTCACTTGCAGATTTCGAGTATAACAATTGTTATTTTTAGGTGTAACTTTAAGATTGGATTATTCCTGCACAATTCTCTGTTTACCACTGAATGTAATACTCAGATTTTGATTTGTCTTACAGATGAATGTTTTGTCATACATTCAGTGGGATACCAATGTGCCAAAAAGTCACATTCCTGATTACCCACAAAGGATTAGGCTAGAGGAAAACCGTGTTGGTGCAGGACGGGTACACATACTGGCACAGGAATATGCAAGGACTCTTGACCTCAACTAAAATACATCGATATCCACCACACAGAACTGTTGTCCTTGATGAAACAGTCTTGGTCATTATGCCATCCCCAATGGAAGTGCCATCGTAGACACAAGGTACCGTGGCTCAAACTGCCACAAAGTTTTTTGAGCTACAGTCTTGGAGGAAGCATTGCAGCATTTGGTTGAACCTAAAGGTGGAGATGGGCTCCCAAGCTCTTCAGATATTGCGGCAAGGGGTGTGGGCTTCACTCACAGGTGGCTGGTATGTGGACCCCCATCAGAGCACGTTCTCCAACTGCTTCCACCTCTACCTATGGATATTTCTCCTGGCTTTTCCCTTTCTACTGTACATGGTAAGGATATTTTTACATCAGCAGCTAAATTCAACCAAGCTTTTCTTTTCAAATTCCTCAGTGAAAATTTGAATTTTACAGCCTTTATTAAATGATTGCAGGTTTTCATTATTTCTGTTGACTTTTTTTTTTCTTACTTTAAATCATTTTTGTATTTAGTCTTAAGATAATTGTCACTCCCACAGGCTCTTCCTCCGAGCTTGGTGGTAGCAGGTGTGTACTCTGCTGTGGTGGCAGTCTTTTTCACTGCCATTAAGGTGGTGAACTACCGGCTTCATTCTATGTTCGACCTTGGTGAGATTGTAGAGAAGAAGCAAGCCTCACTTTCAGCTGATGCCCCCAGGATAGAAGAAGGAGATGACGGTTCAGGAGCTCATGATGGAAATCAGCACAGGTACAAAGATGTTCTTTGACTGATTTTAGGGAAATGTTATTAATTTACAATGCGATCAAATTTTATTTATTTTTTGTTATTTATTTTAAGGGATAGTCATGTTGGTGTGGAGATGACTGTGTTTCGGAAGGTTAACTCAACTCCCCCGGTGCGCTGTAGCTCCCAGCACTCTCTGTTTGGGTTGAACCTGGTGTCGGTGAGAATTTGTGTCTTTTAGTAATTGCACATGGTCTTCACTCTTCCTCATTTGTTGTTTCTAAATTTCTAAATTAGAAAATATCAACCATCAAATTTCATAATAGTAGATATGCTTTAAACAGCAGATTACCATAGCTTTAAATTTTGCCAGACCAAAATTTTAATTACATCCCACCATGTTGTCATGGCCAAGTTAACAAGTATTGAATGAATGAATTAACTGTTTCATCTTTCTTTACTTTTTTTTTTCTTTTTCATTCAGGAGTTCTTGCCCCAGATGGAGGATGCAGGGGGTTCAAAGGGTAAGAATCACAATTTTGTGTTGTCAGTCTGCATACTAAATTGTTAGATTTTTCTGCGTATGTACACGACTTCCATATTTGCTCGCACTTTGAGTGTCATCTTTCTTTCACCACAGATATCAGGGAGTTAATGCGGGAGCAAGGAAGTAATGTTATTGTGACGTCAGCCCACCGTGACATTCTACGGCAGAGTTCCCAGGACGCCATAAGTAAGTCTGATGCTATTCAGTGATCAACAGTGAGCTTCATTACACATTGATCAGTGTCTTATCCTCTTCAAGAACAAGGTTGTTTAGGGCTCTTGTACACAAAACTAACATGAAGAACCAGCCTCAACAAGAGGTTTCCTGCTGTATCTCCTCCCTTCACTAGTATCTAAACCAGCGGTGGGGAACCTTTGCCGTAGTCCTGGAAGTTTTTGATGTATCCCTGCTCCAACACTCCTGATTCCAATTAATGAGTCACTTTGCAGAACCTGATAGGCTGTTGGAGCCATTTGATTTGAATCAGGTGTGTCATAGCAGGGAAACATGAAAAACTTGCAGGACCGCAGCCCTTGAGGACCAGTGTTCCCCACCACTGATCTAATCCAACAAAATGGCACATAAACACACATTTATATATTTTAGTTAGTATCTTTCTTTCATTCCTGCCACCTTGGCTGTCCTGCACTCATTTGCTAAGTTTATCAGTTTGAGCACTCACATCGATGGAGGGGACACCTATTCTACAGGTCAAATTAGGGCTGGGCGATTAATTGAATTTTAATTTCAATTACGATCTGGGGTTTCAACGATCATAAAAACAAAACAAAATGATTAGATTTTTTTGCTCCTTCGCAGATTACTCTCGTGCTGTTTTCACTTGCAAATCGAGCTCCTCTGGCAAATTTGAAGCAGAAACGGACTCAGAATGGATCTTTTACATGGACAGTTTAGCTTTAAAGTTCTGCAAGATGGTTTTCTGAGCACCGGTCAAGGAATAGAAAATGAAACTTAAACTCATGATGACAAGAAGTTGTGAAATCTCGGAAATCACAACTCTTACAATACCTCACACAATGACAACTACAATATCAAGAAATAAACAAATCAGGATTAATTATGTCTTTTAAGTCTGTGTGGGCTTCTTAACAGCTTAAATGAGTATTATAATAATATATAATTGTTATATAAGTATTATAGGCTGAAATAAATATCCTGTTTAAAATATTTTAAAACAAAATAATAGAAAAAAGATTTTAAAGATTCTGTGATTAATTGCGAAGTTGACTCAGGACACTCATGCGATTAAACATTTTAATTGACTGACAGCACATATATACACACACACACACACAGACACAGACCCTTTCCAAAAAATTAGAATGTCATAGAAAAGTTTATTTATCTCCATAACTCCATTAAAAAGGTTAACCTTTCATAGATTATAGATTCAGGACCCACAATTCAAAAGGTTTCAAGTACTTAATTGTTTATTTTTACATATTTTGTTACATATTTTGGGCTTCCAGCTCATAAAACCCACGAAAACAGGAATTCAAAAAATTAGAATACTGTGAAGAAATCAGCA
>JBBBVU010000016.1:9703201-9714836 GCA_037177055.1 Atherinosoma microstoma
TCATATTTAATACAAAGTTAATCAAATTTTTATTCAAATTTAAATATATATAAAAAAAATATATATATATATATAAAAAAAATATATAAATTGGGGATGTGCACAACTAATCTATTAGTTGGAATGGCACACAAAATCGACGCCTTTTTTAAAAAGATCAATTCCTTTTTTTCTGCGAGTTATGTTTCATTGTGCTGAGACACTGCTTTTTACAGCAGAACAGCGCCGCCCCTTTAAGAACAGTTGAGCTAGAGAGGAAAAGAGAGAGAGAGACTCAGTCAGCTGATTTGATGCACACTGGGGAGGAGGAGTAAGGGGGTGGGGGAGAAACATAGGAGCATTAGCTGTTTAGCTGTGAATTTTTTGCTACAAGCTTTAGCAATAAACGCCACACAGCTCGAGTAGTTTCATCAAAGTTCCCTGTCTGCTGCAGGGTAAAGAGAAGGAAGCTAATGCTGATGCTAGCTGCTGCTTCAGCCAGGAGGGACCACCTTACCTCTGCTTCCCGACCTCGGTTTGGAGGCGGAAGCTTGAAAGTTTAAAAGCTGTTTCTGTCTAAGTTTTCACTGATGGTGAAGATAAGTGAGCAGCACAGTTACTAACCCCTCACAGAATTGCTGCACTTCAGGATCAAAAGACCCAACGAAAAGACAGGGAAATATCTGTTTTTGTTGTTTCAGAGCGCTCCTGTAAGCGCAGTGTTTACTTCGCCATGTATAACAGCTGCCCCATAAACCCAGAATCCCCACGTCTCCCTGACCAACTTTCTCTTCTACCTGCTGTACAATAAAGCACCCTAGAGCCCACACAATGTTAGACATATAACAAAGTGGAAAACACTCATGTATGGAACGCATGCATACAAATAACACCTCACACATGTTTTACATTGCATTTCTTATTGATGACGTCACTACTAATCGCCGAATCGATTTTAAAAGGCCTGACTAATCGATTTCAGAAATCACCTTAAATGCCCATCCCTATAGTGTGTGTGTGTATCTGAAATCCTAGATGGCATTGTTTAAAAGCCGCTGTTAATGTTCAATAAATTCATGTTATTAAAGTTAATGAATAATCGTGTTAAATGATCGAGATCTCAATTTCAATCAAAAAAAATCAAGATTATTATTTTTGCCATAATCGAGCAGCCCTAGGTTAAATCAGACCAAGAAAAAATAAATAAATAGAGGCAGACCGAGTCCCAACACTGGCGAAGGAATGCTCACACCAAAAATATGAGAGAAACAGGCATTTGCTGATGTTCCAGACTTGTCCGATGGTCACTTGTCAGCTTGGTGTACAAGAGGCATTTTAACAGTTCTTCGAAGCAGAATTTGGTCACTGTTTTCAAAGTGCATTTCAGCCTGATTTTCTTTTTTATCTGCTTTACTGTACAGGGGCTCCCAATGTGGTCCAGTCCTGCCTTGCTGGTGGATTGGGGGGTGATTTCCATGGTCTCATGGGAGTATCTGGAGTGTCAGCTGGACTTGAAGAGCCTGGAAGCTGCTTGTCTATCCCCCCTTCACCTTCAAGTCAAGAAGATGGAGGCGAGAAGGAACCATTGGAGGAGTCACCAGAACAGTTGTCTCATCAGAGTCCTGAGGATAATGGGATGGGAGCTTATTCTCCTCTTGGCCCTTCTGGTGAATCCGAGAGCCTTGGTGATACTCCCCTTAGCCCTCTTATTAAGAGCAGCTTAAGTGAGGAGCTGAGTGAAAATCTCCTGGGTTTAGGTCTTGACCCAGGGGCGTTTGCGCCAGGGACAGAGCACCCAGGCAGCCGCAGTGGGGTAGCGCTAGCTGCTGGATCCACAGACAGTTGTTTCAGTGCAGGTGGAGCTACCACAGACCGTGAGACGCTAAGTACTGTAAGCAGTTACCGTAGTGAAAAAACTGATTCCACTCAGCTGGAAAGTCCTTCGTTCAGCCAGCCGCAACCTGCAGATGGACAGATGTCTGCCTCAGCACCAGCGATCGGTTCGAATATTCTCAACAACACAAATGATACAGGACAGGGTGGTAGTGATACTGACAATCTGTCAGATAGTGTGTTACTGCGCTCCCCTTCCAAAGAATTCTCTGTCAGCCAGGGGCTAGACCGGACGCTTGTTGAAGGAGACGATTTGCCCCCTATCCCCTCTGAAATTGCACAGTCCCCTCCTCTACAGAATTCTTCCCCTTCAAGTAGTGGCCGCTCAGAGGTTTGTGATTTAGACAGAAATGTCCCAGTTCCTCCTCTGCCCCCACCTCGCCAGGCCAATTCAGTGCCTTCAGGGCTGGCCCTTGGTCTGGTGTGTTCTGAGCCTGCTCTGCCTATATCCTCTACCCCATTCTTATTGTCTGACCAGCCTGTTCTCCAAGCCCAACAGGTTGTACGGCCTAAAGACTTGAAGCTGCTGCGGGCCAGCGGCAGTAGCATGGGCCACAGGCCAGGCCGAAGGAAAGCTCCAAGAAGGCGAGCAGGAGCAGGCAGCAGTAGTTTTGACTGCAGCTCTTACAGGCGTCACCACAATCATAGACAACACAGAGATTACATCCCAGTACGCAACCGATTGGGCGCCAAAGCATACAGTGAAAGTTTGTTTGAGGATTCCAGCGATGAGGACGATGGCAGCGACATGAGCGCTGGTTCTAGTCTGGGCTCTCAGCGCCGATACAGCTCAGACGATGACGACGACGACGACGACGATGATGATGACTCAAGTTCCTCTACCTCTTGCTACTCTCCAGACCTTGCTAACACTGGCATTACACCCGCTCTCTCCACAGCTGCTCAACTGCCCACTCCAAGGGAGGGCGATTTATCCGAAACTGCTGGCTCCTCTCATCCTCGTGCTGCTCAGCGCTCCTCTAGCACAGCTAGTGCTAAGACTCATGCAAGAGTTCTAAGTATGGATGGGGCAGGTGGAGGCCAGAGCAATACAGCAGCTGTGCCCTCTTCTCTTCTTTCAATGCCCTCAACCTCAACCCCAGCACCCCGCACTCTTACCATCTCTAAGTCGGATTTGGAAGCCCACACTATACATACTGATGGCTTCTCTGGAACTCATCATCATCGACTTGATTCTCTTGGAGGATCTTGGACTGGCAACCAGATGGGTTGGAGAGCAGGAGAACTGGTTGAAGAAGGAGCTGTTGGAGGAGGTAAGCTGGTTTAATAATCAGTGTGTTTGAAAATATGGGTTATAGAGGTACCCTCTTCCTGAGATGATGCTATATTTTCTGTATGTTTTTGAATATCCACCTAATTAAGATTTGTTCATTTATCATATAAGTAGTTGAAATGATTGATCCCTGCCACTGAAGTTTTTATATAAGCACTCTGTGGTCTTCTTGGTAGATTTTCACATGCCTTTGTAGAATAATTTCAATACTACAGTAGCTGTGGTTATTCCAAAACCGGGAAGTGTTAGTGATCATGTAACCAGTGGAAAGTGGTATTGTTTCATTTTATTTAAAAGCAAATTAGAGAACACATTTTAACAAATAGTGTTTATTTTCATTTAGGTATTTTGATTTAAGGGGTGTAAATATATGACAGAGAAACATAACTGTGCTGACATTTAATAACATTTTAGATGTGATGCATGGCCGGGTTGGGTGATGCAATGATCTCAAAATTAGATTGCGATTAAATATGCGGCGATATTTACAGTCAACATCTATAGAGCCAGTTGCATCTTAGCGCGCTCCAACCCACTATTTGGTGGTATAGCACCACAAAATAGGTTGGCAACTAGTGGTGCACGGTTAGAATCGGATTACGGTTTTTGAGTCACAGATCGGATCGATTTTCAGATCAGCAAAAAGAGAAAAAGGACAAGATCAATTTAACTTTCCATTAATTTATTGTAACATTTTCCCTATTAAAACATTCAACTTAAAACTAATTCCTCTGAATTATATAAAAACCAATTAGAGAGCAACGTAGGCCATGAAATACAACTTAATATGTAATTACACCAACAGACTGGACAGAGTGATCAGGTGTGCTGGCTCTGTGGTGGGGATGGAGCTGGATCTATGGTGGAGGTTGCAGAGAGGAGGACGTTGGACAAACCAACAGTTGATGAGAAAGAGGAGCTGGGACACAGAAAATAGCGCAAGTCAGCGAAGACAACAGGAAACGGCTGACTGAATAGCTTGCTAACCAACAGCTGATGAACCGGGGTTCCTATAAATATTTAATTCGCTCACCTCCAACTCCTGTTGCATTCTAAAAAGTCTACACTGTAAACGTCTATGCCTCCATGACTCGGTCTACATCCGCTTTTTCTTTTTGGTGGATTTCTTAGAGCAAGTAGCTGCGCAAATAACAGCGGCCAAGCTGCCTGTCGGCCATGGTTGTTTGTTTACACCACAAGTCCCGTGAGTTTTTTTGTTTATTTTTTAAATCTTACTTCTAACCTTTGAAAGTCTTAAATCCCCTCGCCCCAAATACATCTCAGACTTATTGAACTAGTATTTGTACTCCCGACCACTGAGATCCGCAGTTACTGTCCTGTTAACTATTCCCAGATCTCAATTTGTGACAAAGGGAGATTTGGCTTTTTCCATTAGGGCCCACATCTAACAAGACTCTTTGTCCACTGAACACAGTAACATTACATCTGGAGCTACCTTTTATATTGCTCTTTAAAACTGAGACAATGTTTGGCAATGTCTGATACATTTATCATTCTGTTCTTGTGAGCATCCACTCGATATAACTTGCCTTAACCCTCCTTGTAAAACACTTTTTTAACTTGCCATAGAAATAATACTTTGATACTTTATCATTTAATCTTTCACTGTATTTAAAAAGAAGGTTTTTAAACCACAAGAGCTGCACTGCCATTGGTAAATTGAGGTTTTTCAATTACTGAAGACTTATTACTTATCATTGACTTGGCCTTATTACTGATCAGGAAGCAAGAGTAAAACTACCAGTAAAGGGTTTTTTGTTTCCCATTGCTACCACTTTAAACTTACCACAGATGGAGGTTGATCAAGGAGAGCAATACTGCCAAGTCATTCAGTACTATCTTAAATAATCTGCAACAGTGTTGTAATTAGGGCTGGGACGATATGCTTTCCTCCCGATTTGTTTGTCTTCCAATTTTTATTTTTTCTATTAGTTTTTTTTTGGGTGCGGATTGGATTTAAATAGCGATTTTTGCGATTCTTTGATATTGCCAATTTCTGTGATTTTTCTTTTTTTTTTTCTTTTTTTTTTTTTTTTTCTTTTTTTAACACCATACCATGTGAAAAAGTTGAATGATGATGATGTCTACAGACTATATCAGGAGCTATATTTCCCCCCAAAATGCACATCACATGTGAGTCAGTTTTTAAGATTTATTCAGTAGCAATATATTTGAACCAGCTGAAAATTAAGCATTTAAATTTGGAAAAAAGCTCCTCTTGGCAAAGCAAATTTGCTTGGCACAACACAGCAGCCAGACCATCATCCTGCTTGCTTTAATGCTGGTAAAGACAAGTTAAAAAGAAAAAAAGTAATCTTTTTTTTTCCGATTTTTTTTAATTTTTTTAATATATTTTTTTTCGACAAAAAAAAAAGATTTTAAAAATCCTGAAACAAAAAATTTGCGGTATTTATGTGAATTAAATATTTTTTTCTCTCCCACCCCTAGTTGTAATGGATTTTCTCTTTCATAAAATAAAGCATGAAATAATGTTATAAATATAAAGCATCTAACATTGTAGTTGCAACAGGATCCAGTTCTGACTCAGATTATGGAAATAAAATTGAAGGATGCCATGAGTTTCAGATACATTTCAGAGTTAAAACATTGTAAATGACTCTATCAGAGATCCAGGCTTTGGAACGGAGCAATGATGCCAGGCTGCATGATCCAGCTCCTCTTTAGTCCAGAGGGCATGACATCCGTGATTTACAAAAACCATAGAGCCAATCTTCAATTTGGCCTCAATCCATTTTAAATGAAGTTTGACTCAAAGATGAAAGTGGCATTTCTGGACAATGCTCACATATGACTTTTTCTTTGCATGATAGAGCTTTAACCAGTATGTGTGGATGGCTTGGTGTTCCTGAGCCAATGCACTGATTTCCACGATATAATCATGCCTCTTTTCTTTTAAATCGTGTTGCCTTAAAGCCTGAAGATTGTTAGCATTCATTAGTGTTTTTCAGACATGTATCTTGTGCAGAGATGTCTCCACATTCTCAGAATCTTGTGAAGATATACTCTCTAGATGTTAGATAAGTCAAACTTTCCGCATTGATGAATGTTGACAAGCAGGATTCTGAAATTACACCATATTATATACAGTTTTTTGCAGACTGCTGAATTTTTTTATTTTTACTGAGTGTCTCTGCCTCACAGGTGCTTTTTTGGGTCCATGTTATGGAACTGTTGCCAATTAACCTAATTAGTTTCAATATGTTCATCCAGCCATTTCATTTTAGCATGACTTCTATTTCCAGCCTTTTTAGAGTGTTACTGCCATCAAATTCAAGGCAAGGCAACTTTATATTTATAGCACATTTCATGTACAAAAGTGCTTTACATAAAACATTAGAGGCATTACAATGGGGTTGCAGAAGAAGCATTAAAAACAAAATTTTAGGAAGAAAAAAAAATATCCTCAAAGAAGATAGGATAAAATGCAAGAAATAAAAGTTAACTATCAGTTGTTTTGAAAAAAGGCAGCAAATAGAAAAGTTTTTAACCCCAATTTAAAACTGCTGAGAGTTTCAGCAGACCTGCAGTTTTCTGAACGCTGCCTCTCTGTGTTTAGTCCAACTCTGGGAACCCTGATGACCTGAGGGATCTGGTTCAGAAGTTCCTGAAATAGTTTAGGGACAAAATACATTCAATGCTTTTAAACAGCAGGATTTTGAAGTCAATTCTTCGACAAACAGGAAGCCAGTGTAATGATCTGAGGACTGGTGTTATATGATCCACTATTGGTTCACACTTGTAGGTCTTTAATGTTCAATTCCAATTTTTTTTTTGTCCGATCCGATTGTTGTTTTTTTTCGGCGTGTGGCTGTTCACATGACTATTTTCTTTTACGGCCCTGAAGTGCATGCGCAGAAGATCAATAAGAAGATGTGTCACATTCCTCTCTCACTCTTTAGTGTTAGCGGCCACTGTCAGAACAGTTGCACCTCGGCTGCTCCCACTTTCAAAACGGTTTCTAAAACATGCTACGACATTCAGAATGTTAGTAGCCACTTTGAAGTTGGGTTGCGGCCACCAACAGAAAGTTTGCAACCACTCAGTGTTCGCGGCCACTGACATACTGTTCGCAGCAGCCACTACCGGACTGGTTGCGGCCACTGACAGATTTCATGTTGCTGCATCTTTCAGAATGGTTTATAAAGCATGCTTCCAGGTCTATTCTTAACTGGTTGCGACCACGCGGCTCCTCTGAAGTCAGCATCCATGGATGGATACTGAAGCTGTTCAGCAGTCGAAGTACCCGGATGATCCAACAGACAATGAGAATGAGGAGAAAGAGAGCTAATTCTCCCGCTAATTTTACTATTTCACCTGTTGCTGCATCGAGTGACGTAATCATTGCATGAATTCCGATATGGGTCACTTGGCTGTTAAGACCGCATTCACATTCCAAAAATCTGACCTGTATTGGATTTAAAACTACATACAAAAGTGGCCCAGATCAGATTTTAAAATATCAGATTCCATGTGACTTGGCCTGTTCACACAGTCATGAAACAATCTCACCTGAGTCACTTAAAGGCAAAAAAATTGTATTCGGGCCTCCTTAGTCTGCGGTGTGAACGTAGACTTAGTGAGGACTCAAGCAGCAGCATTCTGGACTAACTGCAGTTGTCTGATGGACTTGTTAGAGACCTGTAAGGACAGTGTTACAGTAGTCTAGTCTACTAAAGATAAATGCATGGACAAGTTTTTATTAATCCTGTGGAGACATCAGTCCTTTAATCCTTGATATGTTCTTTAAGTGATAATAGGCTGACTTCACAACTGTCCTAATGTGACCACTGAAGTTCAGATCTGAGTCCATGACTACACCCAGGTTTCTGGCTCTGTTGTCGGTTTCTAACTTAGCTGTCTGAAGCTGAGTGCTGACTTTTTACCTTTCTTCTTTGGCTCCAAAAACTATGATTTCAGTTTTGTCTTCATTTAACGGAAGAAAGTTCTGACAAATCCAATCTCTAATTTGATCAATGCATTTGGTCATTGTTTGGATTGGACTATAGCCTCCTGGTGAGGTGCTTTATGTAGATTTGTGTCATCAGTATAATTGTGGAAACATATTTTGTTGTTTTTCATAATTTGAGCAAGTGATAGAAAGATGAGCTAATGTTTCTTAACGATGTTGTAAATAAATTTCTTTCCCTTTCAACATACATTTTTTCTGTTTGTTTTGAGTAAAATGTAATGAAAAAAGTTTCATTTCTATTTTACACAGCATTCAAACTTTTTGGGGAATGGTGTATTTAGACTATTTTATTTAAAGTGCACAGAGCATTGCTTGTCAGTGTTTGGTTTACATAGATACACGGTGAAAAGTCAAAGTCATCGCCAGCTGTTGTCACATAAATTTGTCTAGTTTTGTTGCAGTTATACCTTGTATTGTGTATACTGGCACTGTAATGTGAACCATTGTATTGATGTAACCGATAACCCTTCTTCAGCCTTAGTTCCCGAGGATGGGAGCAAACAAGAATCAGTCAGCAGTGTTAAGAGGACCCAGGCCATACGTAGAAGACACAATGCAGGGAGCAACCCTACACCGCCTCCATCAACTATGGGATCCCCTCCCAGGTTAGTCGACTAAGCAGCTATGAGTAATGGTTTGAGCTGACGCCTTGCATAAGCTTTTTTTTTTGTTTGTCTGAATCATTACAAAATCTGCAAGGTCCAAATCTGTTAGCGGTTTACAGAAATTATGCCTTCAAAATTAATAAGACTGCTGTTATAAAGCATGTTGTCTGCAAGTTTTTTTTAAAAACGGAGACATAAATGAATTTTCTCTTTCATCTGTAGCCTCCAAGATCTCCAGCGGGCTCGGACCTCCTCTCATTCACGCACCCGCACACTTCCGTCAGCGTTACAGTTTGCATCTTCACTCCTACTGCCCCGCAGTGGCATCCATGAGGCATCTACCTTTGATGACACATCAGAGGGGGCAGTGCACTATTTCTATGATGAGAGTGGTGAGTTTGTGACATTGCGGGAAATATGAATATTACAGTCTGTGTCAAAAACTATGGAATCAGCACTTTGAGGTTGATTATTGAGCTGTTTTGATATGTTGTAAAAGAGAACAAATATATTGGATACCGGACATAAACTCTAACGCGTTAACTTTTTAAAACATAGTTTTTGAATAAATTACATTAAATTGTTACTATCAATTCCACCAAAGGAAAAAAAGAAATATGTCAAATACAAGCTCATTCACTATTCAGTCACTGGCAAGTACCAGGTTTTACCCCCCTTTGCCTTCAGAACTACCTTAATCCTTTATGGCACAGATTCAACAGATATTAGAAATATTCTTCAGAGAATTTGGCCGGTATTACATGTTCAAAGAAACGAGTTTCAGAAGATTTAAGCTATGTGGCTTGTTGCATTATCTAACTGAAAGTAACTATCAAAGATGGGTACACTGGTCATAAATGGATGGACATGGTCAGCAACTCAGGTAGGCTGTGGCGTTTAATGATGCTCACTTGGTACCAAGGGGCCAAAGTGCACCAAATGAATATTCCCCACACCATTACACCACCACCACCAGTCTGAAATGTTGATAAAAGGCAGGATGGATCCATGCTTTCAGGTTGTTCTGACCATACCATCTGAATGTTGCAGCTCATCTGACAAGGCATTTTTTTCCCAATCTTCTGTTGTCCAATTTTGAAGAGCTTGTATGAATTGTAGCCTCAGTTTCCCGGAGTGGCACCCGGTGTGGTCTTCTGCTGCTGTAGCCCATCTGCTTCAAGGTTCAACATGTGCCTTCAGAGATGAATTTGTACATACCTTGGTTATAATGAGTGGTTGTTTGAGTTACTATAATCTCGATCCAGTTAGTGCTCTGACATCTATAAGACATTTTTGTCTGGACAACTGCTGCAGAAGATCAATGGTTTCTTGAAAATCCTTTTTTTTTTCTATTCTAATGCTGGGTTTGCAGTTCCATAAGTTCTCTAGACCATGTCTACATGCCTAAATGCATTAAGTTGGGTTTTTGCAGAGATATCATCTGTTTGTTTTGTATGTAAAACATCTATTATTGCATTCCGTTCATAGTAGTGTTTTTTTGTTTGGTTTTTGGCATGACGTTTCAAGCCTCTTTAGCCAAAAACCACAACTGCCTTACACTAAAATACTGATGAGAAAAAAATCTAATTCAATACAAGCATATAAATTAACACAAGCTGCAAAATGGAGTCCATGGAATGTTGCTCAGCAAGGTTATAGCACACATAACCGACATTGTGTTTAGTTTTCTTTTCAGTTCCCCAAACAAGATTACCTTCCATTTCTTTGTTTTCTGTTGTGTTTAGCTTCTGGATCGGAAATGTCTTTTGTTTGCATATTATTCTCTGTGGAAAGTATTCCGTTTCAGTTTTCTTTATGTTTCAACAGGAGTGAAGAGGTCTTACACATTTGGACCTGCTGGGGGTGGCTATGAGGATCCGGTTCAGTAAGTCAAACAATTTCAATAAAATTATTACATTTTATCAAAACTACAGTCAATTTGTCCATGGAAATAATGATTAAAAGCAACAATAAGGCCATAATATTTTGCTGTTGCAGGGAAAGAGAGAGACAATCCCAGTCCTCAAGTTTCACCTCCACTGAGGTCCAGGAAGGGGCACCAGTCCTGTCCATACTCCAGCCCAGACCAGTGGTTTTACAGGGTATGCAGGTGCGCAGGATGCCTCTGGAAATGCCTGAGGTTAGAACTCTTTCTTTTATGTGGCAAATTATTCCAGGTATAATGTGATGGTGGTAAGTCAGAATTAATCACCAATTTCTCAACTTTTCTCAACAACTCTTTAGTTTGATCTTGATCATGAATCCCTGCAAGAGTCCCATGAAAATACACTAATGATTGAAGAGAAAGCCAAACCGAAGCAGTACTATCGCTTTTGGGTGCTACCTGGGAAGTGGCTGAGGGTCCGATACGATCGACTGGCTCTTCTAGCCTTATTGGACAGGTAAGATGAGATTGACAAAACTAGTATTGTCTTGTGTTGACCAATTCCTGTTATAAAAAAAAGAGTTGAACATGGATCAAGCAGATGCACAAATGTAGCATCTAGTAAAAGTTGCTACTTTGTACTCTCATCTGCTGACCTGCATGTTGCTTCCACTTGCAGGTTGATACTGTGGCTACATTCAAATACAACTTTTGGTCCAGACTAAGGCCGAATCTCAATTCTCCCCCTTAGCCCTACCCCTTCGCCTTTAAGCAAAGTGTGGAGACAAAGGGCAATGTTTTCAGCCCTATGAATCGAGACACCTCTCTCTCCGTGTAGTCTGAACGTATTAGGAGGCTGGTTTGCTCGTGGCTCCCTGTTTACAAGACACACGTGTCATACAGACCTTACGATACAGCAGAAAGAAGAGCTGTAACTTACATCCTTATAACCACAGAAATGAAAATGA
>JBBBVU010000016.1:9714936-9742590 GCA_037177055.1 Atherinosoma microstoma
ATATATAACCCAATTAATTTCTTTTCTGATTATGAACACTGTGTTGAAAAATGCTGGTAATCTTTTTTATGAAAATAGCTCATTTTAGCACTGGTCTCTGCCAGAAGTTCAGAGACTTTTACCCAGGTTCTGTTACAAATAGACTGTATATCTCTGTGTTTTTTTAGATCAAGTTGATATTCCCTATCAAATAACATTTTAATAATGAATGTAGTGAGACAATGGAGATGAAACCTTATTGTTGCAGGAATATTGATTGCTCTGCATTTGTTGCCAGGAACCGGCGTGTGGGTGAGAACGTGTTTGCTGTTGTTCTGGCCAGTCTGGTGGCCTTCCTGGGGTTCTTACTGCTGCTCCAGGGCTTTTTCAGGGACATCTGGGTCTTCCAGTTCTGCCTGGTCATTGCTAGCTGCCAATACTCTTTACTAAAGGTACCCTGCCTCTGGATTTCATCAAAAATTTGTCTTGTATGTGGAACATGTGTTTGTAATAATGTCTTTATTAGATCAAAGTATGACAATCGTAGTGTTTGTTTTCAGAACACAATGCAAAACTGCTCAAATTATTAGTCAACTGAAAATAATTATAGACAGGTCAAATTAATCTTAACAAGGTTTTCATTGACAAAAATCAAGATCCATCATACAGCATCTTCCTTCTTTTGGGGTTAAATGGATTTTTTTGTGCAATTTATAAGTGACAGCATTTTTCTCATGTTTGCAAAACAGATGTATCAGGTTGTTGAATTTTCATTTGGAATACCTTCTGTCTGCATTTTATTATTATTATTATTATTATTATTATTATTATTGTTGTTGTTGCTATTATTTAAAATGTATATGAAAACCACATTTCTTTTCTCTTTGTTTTAGAGTGTACAACCAGATGCAGCCTCTCCCATGCATGTAAGTAGTCTTGCTATATTTCAAAATATATTCAGAAAACAAACAAAACATTAAATTTTTTTTGGCTTAACCAAAAATGTTTCTGTCTCATTTAACAGGGCCATAACTGGATCATTGTGTACAGTCGGCCGGTCTACTTCTGCTTGTGCTGTGTGATTATCTGGATTTTTGACCTATCTGGGCGCTCTGGAAGTCTGCAGCCCTTTTCCCTCTATGGTGTCACCTTCTTCTCTGCACACTTTATGCTCTGTGTCAGGGATATGCTGATTGGTTAGTCTTACTATAACTTTTCAGATCTTTTTTTTTTTTTAGAATGTGTATACGACTCCAGTCATCAGATAACTAACATTCCCCACAAATACCTGGTTTTAAAGTCTGAAGTGGTAATACAAAAGCCTGAAAAAAAATAAGAAATATATCCCCGCCTTAAATTGCATGTTCATTAAGCCACTACAGTATATGTGGGAATCATTTTAAGGCTTATTTTTGTTCCCCTCCTTCTTTTATCCAACAGTTTTTGCCTTGTGTTTCCCGGTCATTTTCCTGTTTGGGTTGCTACCTCAGGTTAATACTTTTGTGATGTGTCTGCTGGAGCAGATCGACATGCACATTTTTGGTGGAACTGGTAAGATTATAACTACACACAGACAAGATTGTGTTTATTAACTTGTCAAGAAGTTGACATCATTGTAAAGATGGCCACTTTAGAAACTACACACAGTCACTTGTAACTGCATGTGTTCATTGCCTCATTCAGATAGGCACATTTGAGGAAATTAGACTCATTAATTACTGTAGTGAGGATGTCATGAACCAATCATGATATGCAAACAATATCTGGATAAATTAGCAACTATGTGTGCCATGACAGTCTTGTATCTAGAACACCCTAAAAAGAAAAATTGAAAATGACTGTGGATCTCTGTGGTTTACATTAAGAAAATATTGTGTTGGAGTTCGGGGAATATAGGTTTCCCCTTTTATAATCTTGTTGAGTAATTCTCTCTCTCCTTTCCTCAGCCACAACTAGCCCTCTGTCATCTCTGTTCAGCCTCATACGCAGCATCTTGGTGGCTGCTGTGCTGTATGGATTTTGCCTCGGTGCAATTAACGTAAGTTTATTGGATACACTGGCCCTAGTTTATCAAACGAATGTGTAAATGAGCGTAGGCCTGTGCGGTATACCGGTTCGTACCGAAAACCGGCGTTTATTTTCGTTATGATATACATTTTTCATATACCGCTATACCGGTGAATAGCGCAGATGACGTCCGGAACGTACGCAGTGGGGGAAGTGTTTCAGTGGGGACCGATTTCACCACTGGACATAAACACCCCATCACACATGAAAAGGAAAGTTTTGAACTGAGACTAGCTGCCAGTAAACACACACGTGCACGTGATCCGCGAGTGTAAACTTGTCCACGCGAGTGAAAACTCACATCGCGAGGAAGTATTTCTGCACTGAGAGGGAACAACACAGTATTTGCAGGCAGATGATCATCCTGGTGAGAGTCCATCAATCCACTGTGTGCACACATGTGGCCCAATAACCTCACGCTGGTGACGAGCAAGCTCTCAATTCTGTCACTGCATGCTTAAAGATATTGTGTTGCATAACTGAATGGTTGGGAAAACTTTAAACTTTTCAATATTAACAATTTCTGCCGTGATATACCGTAAAACCGATATGTTAAAAAAAAAACGTGATGTGAAAATTTTGCCATACCGCCCAGCCCTAAATGAGCGCGCATCTGATCGCAGGAATAATCTTACGACTGGATCCACGTGTGATTCATGAAATGTTCCTGTCTGACCAATCCCAGTTCATGAATGATGGGACCTTGATAAATGCAGCGGCTGAAATCCATCGTCATTTACATGTTTCGGCTTAATTATTCATGGCCTCGCCCAGTGAGACAGGAGCTGAAAGTGACTGATCAGCCTGTCATAAGTCTCCCTGAAGAGATCCCTGCGGTCCCTGAAGATGCGATTGTATCGCACATGCATGCACTACTCTTCCTTTAGTAGTAAGCTAGTAAATCTGCCTTTGTCAAAATCTGGTAGGCTAACTGTGAAAGCTCTTCTTTAACTCTAAAACAGCCCCAGTGGCATTTCTTCATTTAGACTTCAATTAAGTCCCCTAAGAAGTATACAGTTAAAATATTAGCCTAATTATATACAAACAATGGTTTTCAAATAAAGTATAAAGCATCAATTGTAGCCTTATTTGCCAAGAAACAAACTAAATCTACTTCAATTTGCACAGCATAAATAGGCTATTTGTTTAAAAAAAAAAAGAAAAACACTGAGCGAGGGTGGATAAGCCTGAAGTGATATAGAACACCCAGACATGAGTAAGGCTATATGCGGTCAAGAATATATACAGTTGTCCTCAAAATTATTCATACCCTCCCATTTAAAGAAGGAAAAATAGAACGGTGCAAAATCCTGTGCGGTCAGAATGAACCTGTGACTGAAATGGATAGAAATGATCCTACTTCCTTTGTTCTTTACATACTAAATATTAAAACTTATTTAATGAAAATTCACAGAATTTTAGGAAAAGTCAGGGACCAACAAGGATTGACAATTTTATTTGACAAAGTTATTGAATTTGCAAATTAGGCTGTTTATCTGTTATTTTCCCAGATTATTTTTGAGTGCATCAGTGTGCACTCCAAGCGGTATCAGTAAGCTATTTTATTTCATTCGTTTTGGGAATACATTTTAATCAGCTTTTTTTCAAATGGTTTAATTTGTAGTATTGAATCTGTGGCTGCCTATGCTTAGATGACTGTTCGAGGTTTGTTTACCGTAATAATTGGTTTCAGGGTGTGCTGTGCTGCACTGCATTTCCACACTGACTCAAACTTACATACACGATCTCAGACCTGTCGTGATGTTTGGTCGTATTTTACGTTCATGTTGAAATTGATAAATGCCGAGCCTTGCGTGGAAATGGTCGTGTGCACAGATTTCTGTTGTATGTTAATTTGATAAATGAGGGCCATTGACTTAAAAAAGGGGGTAAAAATATGATATTCCAGTTTCAGAAATTCTGAAGTGTTTGAGTTAATATGGACACCCATTTATTTAATTTGTATACATTTTTTCATTAGGCCCCATGGGGGGATGCCCATGTTCCAGTGCTGTTCTCTGTGTTTTGTGGCCTACTCTTGGCCTTATCCTACCACCTCAGCCGACAGAGCAGTGATCCTACAATCCTCTGGTCTGTGTTTACTGTCAGGATGTCAGTAGCATACTCCGATTTTATAAACTTTGACACATTTCTTCTTATGTTTTTTTGTTTTTTTCACACAATTTCCAAAAAGGCCTAACTTAAAAGGTTTAAAGTCTAATATTCGATGTAAAACATATTCCAAATACCTTTTTATCTCTTGTTAAATGCCTCATGATTTGTGTGTAAAGAAGGCTCCTGCTGATGTGATATTTTCAAAACACTGCCTGCGAAGGCGTTTGCTGTACTTGTGTTAATTACTTTTGTATGCATCATACCTCTTTTCATCAGGTCACTGGTCAGGTCTAAATTATTCCCAGAACTGGAGAACAGAACACCAGAAGAACCCCCTGTGGAGATCAAAGACCCTCTTCCCGAGAAACTGCGTAACTCTGTGGTAAAGTTGCCTGCACTAAATCCAGTAGCAAAATACAGGATGTGGATGGTTTTTAAAACAAACTCTCACTGTCTGTTTGCAGAGGGAGATTCTTCATTCGGATCTTGTCATGTGTCCCCTCATGGCTGTGATTACCTTCGCCATCAGTGCCAGCACAGTTTTCATCGCGCTTCAAGTTAGTTGGATTGTTCATGATCGTGCTCTTACTCTGTGTTTCTCAGGAGATTTTGGTGACAAGTGTGCACATATTTATCTATTTGTTTATCATTTTTGACTTCTTCTTTTGCTTCATCCACAGCCTGCTCTTAGCTTTGTCTTGTACATCCTGGCCGGAGTTGTAGGCTTCATTACACATTATCTCCTGCCTCAGCTTCGCAAACAGCTTCCATGGTTCTGCCTGGCTCACCCTGTGCTCCGCTCCAAAGAGTACAGTCAGTTTGAGGTCCGAGGTGAGTGTCTGATTGGGTTTCATTTTCACTCAACTGTTTGGTTTTAAACAACATTATTTAATACATGAAGAATAAACAAACATTTTAAAACATTTTTAACAAATTAGCTTAGTATTGTTAAATAATTACATACAGTCTCTTGCTGTGTATCTTTTCCTTTCAGTTATAATACATATTACTAAGTATACCCTTGATTAATTATTGTTAACAACCAGAGTTGCCATAAGTCACACATTACTCTGCATTGCATGAAACACTTTTTCTCTGAAAGACTTCCAGCCAGATATCGTTTTAGAGAAAAGGACAGATGTTTTAATTATGGATGTTCTCAACAGTTGTTTATTATAGTTTTTTTCCCCGTTTGCTCCAGATGCTGCTCAGTTGATGTGGTTTGAGAAGCTGTATGCATGGCTTCAGTGCGTGGAGAAATATTTTATCTACCCAGCAGTGGTGCTGAACTCTCTAACAACCGAAGCTCGGACAGTCGGTCAGAACCATAAAGAGCTGGACATCTAGTAAGGCTTTCTTCATTCAGTTTATCTCTGTTTCACATCCATGCATCTTTCTGTTGGTAATCCTTTCACTCCCTGTGGATGTTTGTGTCAGCTGTATGCCGAGTTGTGAAATATGAAATTAATATATGTTGAACATCCTCCCGGGCTATTACATTCTTTAAGATGTGTTTAGTAGCACTCGATGGACTTAATGTGTTTACTCAGATTCTTTTTTTATTCTGTAACTAAGCATCCAGTCTGAAAGACATCAGTGATGGTGGATATATTTATTTCTAAATCATTCATGTAACAACATGAAAAATCACAAGACATTTCATTAAACCATGATTTATTTACTATTATTTATGCATTTTGAGTTGGTCTTATTTAAAAAAAATTTGGTTCAAATTTTAGTGGAGAAAGAAAATTTAATGATCTAAATTTTTCAAATGTACCCTGGGGCTGTGTACTGGGATTAAAGAAGTCGAGAGGAGGGGGGTGGTACAATATTTATATTTCTTTGTTTCATTATTTGTTGCTTCAAGATTCAAATTACGTTGAAAGCTGTTTATTGGATACAGATATCAATTTTAGTTGATGAGCAACTTGTTTCATGAAAACTGATTTCTTCTCCTTGTCTCCTTTTTCTGCCACCCCCCACCCCCAGCAGCCGAGCTTTCTTCATCTCAGTAGCAGGCATGAAGTTGTTGCGTTCGTCCTTCTGTACCCCGTCGCAGCAGTACGTCACGCTGTGCTTCACCGCGCTTTTCTTTCACTTTGACTATCCACACTTCTCAGAGACCTTTCTGATCGACTACTACTTCATGTCCATTCTCTTCAGCAAGGTAAGAATGCGTAATAAATCATTCATTTCATTTCATTCAAATATTTTGATTCCTTGACAGACACATTTTTGCAAACAGAATTATGTCCGTATGTTTTATTTTCTATTGAAACATGAACACAGTTTCTATTTTTTGTCTTTTTGTGTGTCAGACATTGACTTATGCTTTACCTTTTTAGATGTGGGACCTGCTGTACAAGCTGCGCTTTGTGTTGACTTACATAGCCCCTTGGCAGATCACCTGGGGATCAGCCTTTCATGCCTTTGCTCAGCCCTTTGCTGTGCCCCGTATCCTTCACTGTGTCTGGATTTGTCACTGTAATATTAGAAAAGCTTCCACCTGTTGGTGAAATACAATACCAAATCTGCAAATTCTTGTCTGTAGACCTTGGCCCGTATTCCTAAAGATTCTGAGAATCCTCTCAGAGAGCTCCCAACTTAACATAAAAATTCCTAGCAAGGAGTCTTAGCTTAGGAGTGATTCCAGAACATTCTCAGAGAACTCTTGAACAAGGAATGGACAGAAACTCCTATCTCAGTGGGGAGATGTGGTTGACCCCATTGCTAGGTATGAGTCATTTCAAAAGCTGTGATTGGTTGATCCTAAAAGCTAGATAAAAATATATACTTTTGGTAATAATGGGCAAAGGATGGACCCTCAAATCGATAAACTTAATCATTGAATCTAATCTTACGAAGACTGTGTAATTGTAAAAAATATTTCACATGAAAGAAAATATGTGTCAAATGAATAGTAAGCTATACTTGAAAATTATCCTACAAAATGTGTGAAAAAGGCCCACTTGCACAGTATTCACATAGTGATAGTTACATGTATTTGCTTATATTAATTGCCATGCTGGTCATTTTTGCACTTTAAACATTTCAACTCAATTTGGTTTTAATGAGGGTCAAATGGCTCAGCTTTCATCAATGTCTGTGATTGCTGACTGGCCTATAAGAAGCAGTGATGGTTGGCTTTCAAATCTACCACAAACCAGTGAAAAGCAATGGAGAAGAAAAGAACAAGGAAACCCAGCTGGACAGAGGAACAGTGTTTGCTTCTGGCTCAATTGAGCAATGAGTATAAAAGTGTTTTGAGGTAAATTTGGCCTTAGGGAACTCCTAAGCTGCTTAGAAGTCCTCTTCCCTCCTCTTAACAGATCTCACCTTAGGAGCTCTCTTAAGAGCTAAGATTATTTAGCAATAGCTTTTATCTTTACTAGGATGTACTCTTCACTTTTAGGGGACATTCTAAGAAAACATCATGATTCTAAGAATTTTCTTAGAAATTGGCCATTAGGAGCAACTCTTTGCACTAAGAATCTTTAGGAATACGGCCCCAGATGTAGTCTCAACATCAACTGAAAATGAAAAGTCACTTTTTGCTTTACAGTTATTGTATTAAATGGTATTTTGATCAAATGAAAGACATTAAACATTAAGTGTCCTTAACTGGTGTTTCCTCAGACTCTGCTGTGCTTTTTGTACAGGCCATCTTTTCTGCCATTTTTTCCACTCCTCTCAATCCAGTTCTAGGAAGCGCTGTGTTCGTCACGTCATACACTAGACCTGTAAAATTCTGGGAACGAGACTACAAGTATGTGTTTGTTAAAATTACACATTCAGATGCAAGACCACTGCTTATACCGTCCACATAAAGTATTCCCAAATAGGATTACATAAAATATAACCCTTGTTTGTCATGTCTGCAGCACAAAGCGGGTCGATCATTCAAACACCAGACTCGCCACTCAGTTAGACCGCAACCCAGGTATGCCACTGTTTTCTATCACATTTAATCATCTCTGTATGGGGCTTGGTTATTGTTGTGTTGCTATGGTGACCACCTTTTCTTTTCCCGAAGGTGCTGATGACAACAATTTGAACTCTATTTTCTATGAGCACCTGACAAGATCTCTGCAGCACAGCCTGTGTGGAGACCTGCTGCTCGGACGCTGGGGGAACTACAGCACGGGCGACTGTTTCATCCTCGCGTCCGACTACCTCAATGCTCTGGTGCACATAATTGAGATCGGCAATGGCCTGGTCACCTTCCAGCTGAGGGGTCTAGAGTTCAGAGGTCAGCCACAGGTTACACTTTGGGGGAGTTCGTTATTATTTAGGCTTGTAGAATTAATGCACTATTTGTTGTGTACACCTCACTTGAATTTCTGTCAAGCATCACAGAATAATATTCACATCAGTTAGGACTCGTGTAAAAACTGAAGGTCAAACTACTTGAAAAAAGTTGAATCCGCTTCATCCAGTATTGTTAATACATGACACAAATGTGTCATCTTTTCAGGTAAATTTTCATTCTCGAAAAGATGAATGTCATTCAGCAAGACTTTATTATCTAGAACTGTAAAATCTGAGTTATCTAGAAATGATATGAATTCAGTTGTGTGCCCAAAGGTTTAGTTCTGTTTTCATATTGTATCACAATACGATTAAAAGCCATTAATACTTTAAATATTAGAAAATGAATAAATTCTCACCTTGTCTAATTTTACTGATCTTTTTGTTTCACATCTGTCCAGGTACCTACTGTCAGCAGAGAGAGGTAGAGGCGATCACAGAGGGGGTAGAGGAGGATGAGGGCTGCTGCTGCTGTGAACCAGGTCATCTGCCCCACATGTTGTCTTTCAATGCTGCTTTTGGTCAGCGCTGGCTGGCCTGGGAGGTGGCTGCCACCAAATATGTACTAGAGGGTTACAGCATCAGTGATAACAATGCTGCCTCCATGTTACAAGTATTTGACCTTCGTAAGATCCTCATCACATACTATGTCAAGGTATGCCATTTTTTAAACTCTTTTCTTGCATTTTGCTTCTTCAATCTCTGTGCACTTGACTTTTGTACTTTCTGAAGACTGTACAGTGTTTCCCACAGACTAGATTGCAATGTGTGGCGCTCCCCTAGGAATCGGTGAGGGAATCGATTGTTGTGGTGGTCGGTGGAGGCGGTCATAGGGATGTATGCTGTGTGTGTGCAGCGGGCGGCGTTCAAACACACTTTCTGACCTTCCATATTAAAAATACACCTGTAGGCTTATCTAATGTTCTTCAGTCACCTGCTGAAACTATTTTAAAGCTACAAGAAGCATTTGAAATTATTCAGATCAATCTTGCATTCTTAAAAGTCAGTTGTTTAAGAGAAGACACCTAAAACCATTTTACCAGAACCCTGCCTGGTTTCATTCCTCGCCCCAACTCCAGACATTACAGGACAGGACAGTAGAATTAGTTACCTGGACTTTATGTTGGAGGAAAACCTGTATTAAGTTTCATGTGGAGAATTTTCACCAAAACTGAAGTTAACGTTTAGTTTTTACTTAAATTTTTGCCTATTTTAGTGCCAATCTTTAGATTCTGTGACATTCAATGAATAAATAGCAAAAACCAACTAAAGCTGGAGGCTTTTAATTAAAATACTGAACTTAACACCTACCTCCACCAATATCAGCCTTTTGGTAAAATGAAATAAACAATATAATGTAACAAAATATGATGCCTCCTCAAGCTGCTCCGTCTCCTGTTTACGAGGCTTTTTTGGGCGCAGAAAAAACTTTTCATTGGTCATCTGGATTAAAGCAGCAAACATCCAGAGTCAATTAAATAATAATAATATTAACAATAATGTGTGTGGGTTTTTTGCTATGGGAATATAGCTCACCATAACCGATCTCATCTATAACCGCATTTCATCTTAGTCGCATTGTTTGCTGTATTACCAACATTAAACGCTGACTTAGGGTGCTTGATGATCAATATTAATAATGTTTAGTTCATAAGGCTAATATTACTTTTTCTGAGCTACAATCATTTCTGGGCAGGTGATTCTGAGCTCAGTATATCGCACTAATCTTTGGTAAACTCAAGATGGCATCGACCGTCTTCTCTGTGTCAAATATTTGCTGCTTCGGGGTTTCTTTTACTGGGCCATGTGCATGGTGTATGGAGGAGAGGAGCGGGCCAATCAGCTGTCAGTAAGTGTGCATGTATCAGTGATGTGCGGATTGATCCACATCAAGCTTCGAAACGATATCGAGTCACCGGTAAAGCTTCTCTCTGTCTCTCGCGCACGCTCTTTGTTTGTGTGAACGAGAATGATAGTGAGAGCGCTACAAATGAACGGAGCGTTTTTTATTTTTTATTTAAAAATTGCGTGTGGGGGCGTGGTAGGGCTGACAGAATCTGTGACGCTTGGAGTTGATTCTGTGGCGCTGCGCCACACATTGGTCTATGTGTGGGAAAACCCTGCTGTATTTATGCCAGCTGACATTACAATGTGAAATATCTTTCTTCCAAGCCCCAGTTTGACTAAAACAGTTTTCCTAAATAATTTGGATCTATTTCCACCAACAGAGCATCATCTACTACGTGAGTCGATCCTTGAAGCTTGAAGAGTGGCTTACTAATGAGACCATTCAGGAGGCTCTACGACCTTGTCTCGGACCTAACTACGTAGACAGTGACCCTACATTCAACTTGAACATTGATGAAGACTATGATCACAGAGCCTCCGGCATTACCCTTTCCTCATTCTGTATGACTTACCTGGACTGGATTCAGTTTTGTAACAGCAAGCGTCAAACGGTGAGACTCTGCAACATGTACTCTGAAACATTTTCTGATCATTGGCTGAACTCAAAATTGTAGTTATATTTGTCATTTATCGAAAATGAGTCTTGCAGCATAATAATTTACATCAAGTTAGTTTGAATCTGAATAGAGACATGATGATATCTATGTTTATCTTTTAATGAACCATCTGTAGAACAAGACAAGTATTGCACGCTTTGATGGATGGGTCATAAATTTGAATGATTTAGCTTTTATTATTAATTTTGAGGCTGGGCGTTTTTCTTGATTATATACTAATAAAGTTCATAAATTTAACATGGAAAGTACTTGAAATGTAGAATATTGATTACTTTATCTAATTGAAATGTTTTGTTGTAGCGAGTGACTTGTGAAAGAGACTCCCCACTTGTCAACCTTTGTTTTGGCCTCTGTATTCTGGGAAGGAGAGCTCTGGGAACAGCTTCTCACAGTATGTCTGCAAGGTAAGACCGTCTGGTTATACTAACCACATCTGTCACTGTGGCTAATACCACCCACACGTACAAGCATTATTAAAATGTTTTTTCTGTTTGACAGCTTGGAGCCATTTCTTTACGGACTCCATGCACTTTTCAAAGGAGACTTCCGCATTACATCTCCCAGAGATGAATGGGTGTTTGCAGATATGGACCTTCTGAATCGGGTTGTGGCACCAGGAGTACGAATGTCCCTCAAACTGCATCAGGTAGTGTCTCTTACATACACACTAAAACTCTTGATAATACTGTCATTCTTGTGACTGAGAACATGGATAATCTGTTTCTTGTAGGACCACTTTACATCTCCAGATGAGTACGAGGATCCTATGGTTCTGTATGACGCCATCACTGCCAACGAAGAGAAGATGTTGATATCACATGAAGGTGACCCTGTGTGGCGCAGTGCTATTCTAGCAAATAAGCCTTCACTGCTTGCACTGCGCCACATTATGGATGACGGCAGTGATGAATACAAGATCATCATGCTTAACAAGAGGTTCCTCAGCTTCAGAGTCATCAAGGTCTCCGTTTTCTAATTTGTAGTGTTTGTTTAAATGATTACGATTGTTGCTTTATTAGTGATTTCATATATATTTAAAATAAAAGTCATTATTTTGTAGTCAAAGTGGAAGTTTTTCACTGATGATGTTTAGCTGTCTTATATTCAGTAGTTTGTCCATTTTTAGCCCTGACCTGTCTCTGCTCTGCCCCCTACAGGTGAACAGAGAATGTGTGCGTGGGCTGTGGGCGGGGCAACAGCAGGAGCTGGTTTTCCTGCGCAACCGTAACCCAGAACGGGGAAGCATTCAAAACGCCAAACAGGCCTTGAGGAATATGATTAACTCCTCATGCGACCAGCCCATTGGCTATCCCATCTATGTGTCCCCCCTGACAACCTCATACGCCGGGGGCCACAGCCAGCTGCGGTCTGTGTGGGGAGGGCCGGTCAGCCCACAAAACATTTACACCTGGCTCATCAGTAGCTGGGACAGGTACATGTTTATCACTTAATGCACTTAATGAACAGACACGTCTATCAGCAACAGTAGGTCTAACTAATGTGTCTTTAGGCTGCAAAAAGGATGTGGCGCTGGTTGCAACAGCGGAGGAAACATTGAGGATTCAGACTGTGGAGGCGGCTCCACCTCCATCTCCACTAACCCAGCCATTCACACCACTCAGAGCACGCCAGCCTCTAGCCTTCCCCAGCCACCCATCACAACTGTCCAGCCCTCCATGGGTAAGATCTCAACAGGAATGGATTGTGAGGGCAGGTGATATCCACAACCTCTGTTCAAAGCTGCTCTGTACTGTTTTATATGACAAGGTTCGACAAGGTTAAAAATTAGATGCAGGTCGGTGCTCGCATATGCAGCTGGACACTTGAAACATGTTCTGCAAGTTGCAATTAAATATTTATAATGTACCCTTCTTAACAGGTTAAGAATGAATAAATTCAATCTTTTTTTTCTCCATCTATTTTAGGTACAGACAACCCTGTTGGCCCAACCCAAAGCTGGCCTCACCATCCTCAACCTCTCCCTTTGGCTCTGCTTAATCAGTCAGAAGGCAGGATGGAGCCAAGCCTGCTCACATCCCTACAGCGTACGTCCTCCATCCAGGGACTGCTGGGCCAGCAGCTCACTTGCTCCCAGCTCTCCTTCAGCAGCTCTGTGGCTCCTCCACCTCTGCCAGGCCCAGAGCGCTTCTGCCCAGCAACTCTCTTGGAGAACTCAGGGCACAGAGTGGGCCAGCGGGCTGGCCTCAGCCAGAGCAGTGGACTACAGTATGAGAGCCACTTCGGCAAGTGGAGTTTTTCAGGCAGAAAGGGCTTTAATGGACCGGCTGCTGCGGAGGGGGAGGGAGGGCCAGTACAGACGATACGCACACAGGTAAGGAGACTGCTGGTTTGTTGTTTCATGTATGCAAAGCTTGGGGTCAGAGTCATGTACTGAGCTTTAAAAAATTATTAAATTATTAATTATTACTAAATGAGGAAAAATCCAACAAATTATTTGGCCACTTATTTTAGGTTAAGTACAATCAGGCCTCAAAGTTCATCTTACCTTTTTTAAAATCTTAAAACCAGCAGACACCATCTAACTACTTTTTTTTCCCAGATTCTGTGCATCAACAAGAAAGAAAAATGAATAGGAGTGGGACTTTAACGCGTTAATTACGATTCATTGATTACAGAAAATGAACGAGTTAAAAAATGTAACTCATTTAATTGCAGTCTGAATTCCAAGCAACACAATTTCCAGTACACCGATTACACTGACGCACATGTCAGAGCCCGGCTAACGCAGTGTTAGCAATTTAGCAAGTTTTCAGACCGCTCTAGCGACTGGAGACAAACCTAGAGACTCTTTCTGGTGTTATTGAAGTTTTGTTGAAGACAGATGTGAAAGCACATAACGTTTACTCTTCTCAATGAGCAGCAGGTGCTGGCGCAGGCCACGCCCCTTTCCAAAAAACATTCATGAGACGCAGCAACAGTCCCAGTTTCTAGCTGCGGAAGATGTCCACCTCTGCTCCATGAGCAGACTGAAAGCTGCTGCTGGCTGATGTTGCCCCGGTTTACTGTCCGATATTAATGAAGAGTGTGGACGAAGTTAAAAGTACTGTCACATGTTGTAGACTCTTCATTATCTGTTAGTTTAAGTACTTAAAATGGTACTTCAACTTAAGATCTGTTTAGTTTGGGCCAGGAATATTTTCTATGTCTTCTTTTACTGTTTTCAACTAAAATGCAACTAAATGCATTTTTCCAGACGTTACTAGAGTTTGACTTTACAATATTAATGTCTGTGTCTATTATTTGATTCAGTCGTCCACTAAAATCCATTTAAATGAAAAGATATTGCTTTTTGAGGCAACTGTTGTAGTGCAATTAAAATGTGATTTATCGAGATTAATTACAAAGCCTCTAATTAATTAGATTAAAAAAATTGTATTCGAGTCCCACCCCTAAAAAATAGATAACCATGTTTTGGCAGTTTGATTCAGAGTTTAGTTTTCTTAAAGTTTTTCATATTTCAAGTCCAACAATAAAAAAAGTAATAGTAACTACTTACTAGTGAAATAAGTATGTTTAAAGTAAAAAAAAAAAAGAAGACATTTTTCTGTATTTTTCTGTCAGTAATGAGTTATGAATCACTGAACCACCTACTGAATTCTTTCTTAAGGCCTTATTTACAGCAGCAGACTTGTTCCTGACTCGAAAGTGTAAGAATTTTCAGAAGATGAAACGAGTCACTTCTCTAAGATGATTGCAGCTACCATGATGTCACCTTTTGGTTTACCTGCCTCTGTAAAACATCTACATTAGTGTTTTAACCATCACACAATTTTTTTCTGACTGTCTAGGAGTCCAGGGACACGTACACACTCGTATAGACGTTATACCACCTTGAATGTTTGTGGCACAGGTGGTATTATAGACTGATAGAATAGTGGTTTGGGGTTGAGTGGGTGTGGAGGAAAGGCAGGAACAGTACATAAATTTATTTCCGACATTTGAAAAGTTAACTATTTGAATCCAATGTTTTAAAACTGATTATCTACCTGAAAAATTAATAGCCCAAATGTAGAATTTTCACTTTTATCTTTAATATAACCAATGCCTTTTAACAGTGTTCAAGAAGGTCAAGTTAATATAGGAGTTTATCCTCTACTCTCCATATTGCGCACGACGACGGCCATCCCCACGCCTCAAACCTCGGGGAGATACTGATGTTTGCAACAGGCAGAAAGTCCCACCACTATGTGCGACAGGGTGGGTCAGCTTGATGGCTTCGAAAGCTTAATGGTGGCCTTCATTGTTGATTCCTTTTTTTTCCCCTTTTTAATAAAAAAGATCCAGATTGGGAGGTAATTAGAATAAACTGTTAGAGGAGGTAAAAACAATATGGGTTGTTTCCATTTAGCTTGCTTTCTCTTTGAGCAGTGGTGTTGAGTAAACATGCTGTGGATTGATGTGTTTAAGCTGCAGTACCTTGAACTACTACATTATCTTTTGATGGAGATTACAGGTACTAGGTAGGTCCCCCTACTTATTTAATCTGATTTATGTTTCTGAGACTCCAACCACTGGAAGGAAAAGAACAGTTGGCTGGCAGGAGACGCCAGCCCATGTGGAATGGGGTATAAACTAAGACTGGAAATCAGAGCACAGATCCTGTACAGAGACGGTGAACTACACAGGAAACTACTGTGTTGCAGTGTGTATAATAGTCAAAACAATCTTACTAGGACACAAACAGGAGGTGGGCTCGGCAATGCATATCAGATTATTATACAAAGTGTTCGGTGGGAAGATGTGCTGCATGTTAAGGGATGTTGTTGACTGTTGATAACCAGCAGCAATGGGTGAGTTTTCTTTGCTTGGTTGGTTGATGGAGACAAGTTGGTGATTAACACTCAAATCACCAATTATAGAACCATTAATTGTAATCTTTCTTTTTTTTTTTATCTCTAACAGCCCACTCCCCCTGTGCCACTACAAGAGGCCAGTCCAACACAAGATCCTCTGGGAGCCACTCAGATCCTGGATCCAACCTTGTTGTCTTCAGGAGACCCCCCCACCCCAAGAGAAGAATCCACAGAGCTGCCTTTACTTGATCACCTGCGCTGAGTCTGCCCTGGTGACATTTTCTACAGTGAAAGCACACAGTGGACCGGACCTGGCCCACCCAGACTGGACTCATTCCAGCCTTTCGGGACTCATTCCATCAACTCTTGTTAAACTAATTCAGTGCAACCATGATTTGCTATTTCTTTTATGGCCCACTGCAATAATGGCTGGATCTGGGTATAAAAACATTGCCCTTCGACTTCTCAGCCAAGAGTTCACCATCTGATAGCATGCTGAGCTGATGCACGACAGACCATGAGATGATTTTAGCCAACCCGTTTATTCCAAAGTCCGGTTACATCACAAGGTTTGATGATGTACTCACTCTTAACTTTTTTATTTTCTGTCAAAAAGGCCCTCAGTGTCTCTATGGACAACCTTTTGGTTATAACAGTAGTGAAAGGCCAGTGCAATTATAAGGGATATTTTGCTTGAGGATTGTCTATTTTTCTATACCGGAGAATGGAGGATTGCCTCTGACTCCCACTTGACATCTGCAACAGCAGTGTTTCTTTTGCATAACAAATTAAAAAAAAGGATCGGTGTGTTCCTGTACGAGCAAGTGAAGGACATGTGCAAACCGTGATAAGCCTTCTTTGGTTTCTATCCCCCTATTACACCATCCTCACTGGACATACAGCTTAATGTCAATATTTAACAGGACATATTGATAAATTTCAGGAGCCTCCACTTAACATGTTTAATGGAAAACAACAAAAAAAAACATACACACCCCATCCTTGTCCTCTGGCCCATTTCCTGCAGAGGTGCCTGACAACATCATCACTTAACAGTTCTGTCTTGGAGCAAGTTTCAGGGAACAAAATAATTCCCTTCCATCTGAGCCAACACGAGGTGCTTTAATTGCTAAAGTGTATTTAGGCTTGTGGTAAGGCTTGAACCTGACTACCAACTTTGAGATGTGGAATGAGCTGGTTCCTATCGATCAGGATGGAGCTGAGGCTAATTCCAATCTGTGAAAATTGTGTTGATCACAAACCTACATACTGGGAGTGTTGAAATGTCAAAACGTCAAGCCTTTTTGTTTAGTGAGTGGAATGTCCTTTTTTATTTTTATTTTTTTTTTGTTTACTTGAAAAAAACCCAAGTCCCTCAGTGTTCAAGATGCACTGAGTTTGTTTTGTTTGGATAAACGATCAATAACACCCTGTCTAGTCAGATGCAGTCAGCTCACAGGTTTCCATATTGCAGGGACCCAGGCTGCTTTGTGTGGGGATCTGTGGTTTTTCTTTGCTGGCTGTGTGGCCCCTCCCTTTACTATACTACTGCTTCTGCATCTCCTACTACTAACAACCCACTACTACTGCTGTTTTCTATAACAGTTAAATCCAGCGTTTTAGTTGGAAATAAACAAAGCTGAATAAATATTGAGAGCAAAGGTGGAATATTTATTTAATATTGTCTTACAGATATCTTTAATGGGGTTTATCTATATGGTGTGCTGAAATATTGAATTGGAAATCTGCCTTCTGTCAACTGTATCCCCTCCCCCCCTCCCTTTCCTCAGTTTATCATCACATTTGTATCATCTCACCAATGGCTGTCTTTTTTTTCTTTTTTTTTTGTTTGTTTGTTTCAATCTTGTTATATAACTGGAAGTTTTCCTGAGAAGTCACTTTAGGTTGATTTCTTTCCACTCTTGCACTCTCTCTGACCACTGTGAAAAAAAAAAAATAAATAAATAAACACTGAGCGTTTCAGTGGGTTGTAGTCATACATGAAACACAGAAGAAGCTGGCAATCCCACCGAAATTAGAACTACTTCAAATGTTTTTGTCTGGCGGCTTTTTTGTACCCTTTCACCCGGTTGTCTGCAGTGGTTGTAACTTTGTGCCATAGCATTAATTGCCAGATCCTGCTCTGTTCACGTCATTTCTCAAAAAGCTGTGTTCCCCTGAAACTTGAATAGAGGCCAGCATTCCTACAGTCCGTAACGACCAAGAAATCGATTTATTCTGCAGGAAAACTTTGTCCAAAGGGAGAAAAAGAAACAAGTGTCACATTTTTGTGACCGGTTGAATACTGGATCACACTGGCATTACAAAAGACGTCCCTCCCCTCCCTTCTTTTTCTTTCTTTTTTTTTTTTTTTTAACACTCTGGGTTACAAAATGTTCCACAGGCTGTTAAAGCCACATCTTTGTAGAATTGCTCTTTGCTGCAGTTTTCCTCCACTTTAAGCTCCTTGTGTATAAACAAGGAACAGACAGTTATGTGTTTTTTCTCTTTGTGGAACCCCTAAGATACGGCACTCTGCTGTGAACAAGCTCCAGCAGGTGAAAAGTGTCAGCATCCCTCTTAAAAATATCTAACAACCACAACTCAGGAAAAACTGAGACTTGTCGATCAGTGATGTTTTCTGTTTTTCTTCTTGTGCATTTTATATCCAAAACAATAGGGAGTTGTTGTTTTTTTTTGTTTTTTTCTTCCTTTCTTTGCTTTGTATCAGGAAAGCACAAGCTTGCAGACAGACCTGGGTGTCAAAAAAGGGATTCATTAATCTCTGAAACTGTACAGCATGTTAGCTATAAAGATATATATTTAAAATATAAATCTATTTTATTATTGGAGCTTGTGGTTTTTTTGTTTCTTTTTGAATTGAAGACACTATACTGAGGATTAGGGGAGGGATTCTTTTTTTTTTTTTTGTAGTTTACCCATCCAGAGGGAATGCTGAGTGAAGAGGAGCGCTCTTCACACTAAAACGTGCAGTCTGGAAAGAATCAAAACTTCTTTTGCACAACATGTATCATACACCATCCCACTTTGTTATTGTTTTATTTTTGTTATTTTCAGAGGGAGGTCCTTTATTTAAGAACTTAAAGTCAATGTTCTATGTTCTGTACAGTTTTTTTATGTCATTTTTTCCCCCTCCTATTTAAATTAAAGTTTTTGTGTCTTTGTTTGCAAATCAATTGCTTCGAGTTTTTTCTTTTTGTTTGTGTTGAAGTATTGAAAGTTTGTTATGGTTTGTTTTCCTTTGGATCTTTAAATTCCACCTTTTTAAACAGCCTTCAGCAGCGATACTTTGATGTAGATTTTCATTTCTGTTCCAATCTCTGTGCATTCAGTGTAAAACTGGAGTAAAAGTACAGCTTATTATAGCTTACTTATAGAGGGCTGAGCTTAGTTTAAGACCTAGAAATAAGGGAAGTAGTTTGCTAATGTAACATCTGTAATATGTAAAATATCCCGCTCAATAGCGTTCAGTGTAAGGAAATAATTTCTCTGCAGATGGATGACGACTGCAGTTATGGGAGACTGGTTTATTTGGGCAAATAACAGGCCAGTTATTGAAAAGAAATCTTCTGGCCTTTCAGTTTTGCACTTTTGTGAAACATTTGATCTGCTTGTTACACAACAATACATCAGTTAGATACCAAAGTGTGTGGCCTTCAACTTTACACATGCATTATTTTTAATTCAGGTAGTTTAACTCTAAGATACTTCTAGATATAAGGTGCAGTTTTCTACATGTCTGCTGGTAACATTCATGTCCATGCTGTACATAGAGGATCATCCATGGCTATTTTAGGTTCTGGTACAAGAGTGCCTACCCAAACATTTACAGATTTGATGTACAGCCTAATTAATTCATCGTACATATGCTGTCTGTGGTCTGGACATGTGGCGGCTGCTAAGTCTGGCAGATACTTTAAAAAGAAATACAACACGTGTCAGAACTTGGACATTTATTTCAAAACAAATGTTGCTGTAAACTATGCAGATAGCGGTGGATCAGCTGCACAGATTCATCATCTAGTTAAATCTAACAAGTCCTTAAAGTCTTTCTTTTTTTTCTGTGCGTGCGATACCAAGGCTGATTTTATTAAGAGTAAACCCCTGATGGTGAGAAATCAGACAAAGGAACGCTTCATTAGAGACGGGGTGTACCGTATCTCGTTGTAACACTCCTCCTCTTCTGGCTTCCTCTCCGTCCACCTCCCGTCCTGCCCTGTGCGACGCAGCCACAGGATGAGCACCAGTAAGGCCAGCAGGACCAAGCTCATGGACAAAGTCAGCAGCACACCCTGCAGTATGCCTGAGGGACTATCCGGGGCTGCAGAGGTATCCAGAGCAACTCTTAGAACAAGGTGTTTGAAAATTAAAAAGAAAAAAAAAACCAACACATGTACAAACAGGCACTCACTGCTGTAACTGGCCAAGTTGACGTAGCAGTTCTCTGTTCCCAGGACGTTGGTGGCAGAGCAGCGATACAGGCCCGATGTTTGAGTTGACACATTGACAATTTGGACTGAGCTGGACAAGTCCCCTGATAGAGAAGAGACACATTGACTTTAATGACAGACGCCTAACTAATGACAGAGAGCGTCTGAAGAAGAAGAGAGGGATTTTGTAGATGTCTTCTGACAAAGCACATGCTTCAAGGAGCACCTCATTCGTTTTTAGCTTACTTGTCAACACTACTACCGTTTAATTTATACAAACAGCTGCGAAGTGTCTTCTGTATGAGGAGTGTTAGAGAAGTACTTCCATGATCTGACATAATTAGAATTTGAGTCAATCTAAGGTGCAGATTATATTTTCCGTTTACTTCCCCCTCTGTTAGCAGCTGGTGTGACAGAACTGAAAGCACAGTGCCTGGATGGTTTCTTGCAAAATGCATCTGGAAGTTAATGTGAACTTTTCTCCTGAAAATTGAATGTAGACAAGCTGGTAATTTGGACTTTTTCAAATATCATTGTAGCACATTTGAGCTGATGAGTGAGCAGCTGGTGTCACACTGATACATACGAGCAATAAAACTATGAGTCACATAACCTTTTCTAAGAGGAAAATAAATACTTCCAGAATCAGAGGTGACAGAAATAGGTCCTTTTTCTTCATAAGCCTGTGGGATTTCTAAGCTTTGTGTCACTTTTCTTCTCTTCGCTTTCTCTTTTCCTCCCTCTCCCCCTTCTTTTGCTCCCCTATCAGGTCCAACACTAATATATAAAAACATAACCAACTTATAAAAGAATACTCAAGTGTCAAGGGGAGCCTGATATCCACAAAGCTTCATTCTCTTTATGTCTTTTAAACCCCCCCTTGGTAAAGAAAAATTGTTTAGCATAACACAGCAGACCATCCTTCTGTTGCTAAGATGCTGGAAAGTACAAAGATGGAAAAAAAAAAAAAAACATCAACCAAGTGTTTTGAAAGTTTACATTGGCTAGTTTGGAGTAAATAATCCAGGCTGAGCAGAGCTGATATAAACTGTGTACCTTTATTAAACACAAACACACTGACTCCTTTTTAAAAACAGCAACAACAAAATAAAAAATAATTATTTTGAAATAATTTATATATATTGCCATTTACACAATCCTTTTCCAATAATGTACTTCAATGTGTGCACAAAGGATGATGGAAACACAGCTACTGTTATTTGGAACCCTTTTATTACCCACATCATCACATTTATGTTATTCAACACCATTTTACTTGCTCTATTAAATAGATCAAACAAATGAAATATGAGATATTCCTGCTAACAATGTCAATACCACAGCGGATCGTTCTGAGGGTTTATGGCTCATGGGAAGGTTTTTATAGTCCATAAAACTGACTGTTTTAGTTTATTGTCAATGCTTTCTTCAGAATTGCTTTAACTTGCACAACACATTATTTCATGACACTTTGAAGTATCTTTGATTTCTTAAGCAGAATTAAGCTCTGATCTCTTCAGATAATCATGAATCTGTTGAGAGAGCTTTTTAATCTGAAGACATACTTACATTAATACAGGAGTAATGAGACCATGTGTGTGTGTGTGTGTGTGTGGTACTGACCTTCCATGTTGATGGGAAGTAATATTTCGTCTGGATTCACTTTCTGCCAGCGGATATCTGGAATAGGGACGCCCTCTGCCACCAAGCAGGATAGTGTTACACTTCCTCCTATATTAATATCTCCATCCCACTGGCACACAGGCAGAGAAGGTGGCTCTGCAAAGATAAAGCATAAGCCTAGATGAATTCATATCTTGATCAACAGCAGACATAACGTATGTCTTTATAAACTCTGCATCTGGAAGCAAAGCTGTTTGGTCGTCCAGGTAATAAAAGGGATATTTTCTCTGCAGATAATGACACAAAGAATCTGTGAGTTTATACTTTAAGTGGGTGTGCATCTATGCTTCCTGGGTCACTGGGTTTACCCTAACCCAGATCATTTTCAGTCCCTCTTCCCATTGTTTCTGCACTGCATTGTTCTTTTATAGCAAAATCACTGCACTGGGTCACACCTAACAAACGCACAGAGATGCAACATTTAATTCAGAATATACAGTAAATACTGAATATAATAAAATCAAATCAAACTTTATTTATATAGCACCTTTCATACATTGCGCATCACAAAGTGCTTCACATCATAAAAACAACAGTTTAAAAAATAATAAGTAGGCTATAAAACATCAAAATCATAGCACACACCTAATCATACTCTCTTTTTCACTTTTCACACATTCATCATCACACACGCACGCACATACACACTCATCCAACGCAAACACATGTTGGCCCTATACCATACATGAGAGCTTGGAAATAGATAAATGTGTTGGCACTTCCCATCACATCATGTTAAGCAAATACAGAGCTGGAGGACATGTTTTTCAGATTCCATTAAGTGCCAAAGGGCTGAGCAACACAGAACCTTTCTGTTATGTTCCCATCATCTGCCAACATGAGAAGGATTCTATAGAAAATGTGAAGGTTCACCATGTGATGTTGTATGTTGGGATGAGAGTGCCATAATGGAAGGATCGCGCTCACATTACCTCCACTTACAACCCATTTTCATCTGGTTGGATTTTGTTTTGGTTGTCTCAAAGTGGACAAACTTAACAGAAAAGAAAGGGATGAAGGAAAGGAGATAGAGAAAGAATCACACCGTTTTAAGATCTGCTAATGGACAAGTTGGTACTGTACCGAAATATGATCCCCAACATAATCCCACACCCCTGTTCTGGCCACTTTATGAAATCAATGGAAATATAATACATTCATTATTGATATTATTCTAACACATGCAGTGGGTTTTCCAAGTTACTACAGTGATAATAAGAATGTTTTTTAATCCTTAAAACGATTAGAAATATATTTTCTTTTCATGCATTTTACAGATATGCTAAACGTTTGGTCATGAGAAGTGAAAGTAGATAAGTAACTACCGTAATTAGCTAAATAATTTAAAAGATGTTCCTTATAAAGCAGAATAAACATATAAAAACCAGATTCAATAGTTAATGACAGTGTATTCATTGTTTTTTATGACAAACTTAAATCCCTTTGGTGGAAACAATCTAATGTATTTTTTGTTTTTTAGTTTTTTGCTCCATCAATTAAAACTAACCAATAGTACCAAAACTAGACAATAATAAAAAAAAAAAAGATCATAATAAAAACGTTTAAAGATCATTTTTGTAATTTAGAGTTGCTTATCTTAGTGATTTGTTTGAGTGTGAAACAATTTCTTATTATAAAGATGTTGAGAAGAAGTTGATTTAGAAATTATTTTACAAATACAGATTTTAAAAAAATAAATTGGGTCCCTCTGGTGGCCACACAGCTCCATAATATCAATCCATCCATTTTCTATACCTGTTTTTTCCAATGCTGTGTCTCTGGGGGCTAGAGCCTATCCCAGCAGGAGAGGCAGGGTACACCCCGGACACGTCACCTGTCCATTGCAGGACCAACACAAAGACAAACAGACACTCACACTCTCTCCAAGGAGAATTAAGAAATGCCAATCAACCTAGTAAGCATGTTTTTGGACTGTGGGAGGAAGCCGGAGTAACGGGAAATACACAGGGAAAAGATGAAAACTCCACTTCATAATATACAGTAACTAACAAAAGAGACAAGAATTTTCCTCGTCTGTCTACAGTGGGAAAACAGTTGAATCTAGTCAATCACAGTAAAAAAATGTCAAATAGCCGTACTCTGTGAGATTAAAAATAAATAAAAGTAGTTTTAATCGAAGTCAATGAGCCATTTTTGGCCACAAATGTGTCCAGAGGGAATATACATATATAGCCTACTACATAAAAAATACGAGTTTGAGAGTTCTGATTAGGTCTAAAGTTGTTTAAGTGATTTATGAAGAAAAAGAAGAAAGAATATTGATGTTTGACTGTTTAATAGCAAGGTGTCCAGAGCGTCCAGAGTGGCTCGACAAAGTGTAAAAGACATGTAAGAAAAAAGAAACTGGATTTTTAAAAAAGAACTTAAAAGAAGAGTTCTTGCAAAAAAGAAAATAATACTACAAATGCCAAAATGATCATCAAATTAAAAAAATAGATAAATTAAGAAAAATGTACAAAAATGCCAGAGGAGGCGGGCATGAGGGTTAAAGTCCCCCCCAGTCAATAGGATACACCTGGGTATTATGAAGGGAGATAAACAATTTAGTTTGGTTTTACTTTTTTTTTTATCAAGATGAAAACTCTGAACCTGAGGGTTTTAAGACAAAACGGATATCTTATACCCAGTAAATCAGTTACAACAATTGCTTGAAATGTACGAACGCTTTAGCTGAATCTTGTAAAAACGGGCAATACGTGACACACCCTTACCCAGAACACTGAGCACCAGCTCTCTTATGCCAGGATCTGCAGACTCCGGTGGGTTGTTGACCATGCAGCGGTAAATCCCAGCATCTGACACTCGTGTGTCGTTCAGGATGATGTCGGCTCTAAAGGGAAGACCTGCAGTTTGTGCAGAGGAAACAGGTTTTATCTGTCCTGGATTTTTAATTCCAACTCCTATTCCAAACAAGTTGATTGACTTTGTAAAACACAATCATTTAACCACAACAGAACACATTTTATTATCTCGTGAAAAATATTACTTCATCGTGATTTTGATGGCTGCAGCTCTTATTATAATAGTTGGGACAAACCTATATGTTTACCACTCAGCAGCATCCCCTCTTCTTTTAACAGCAATCTGTAAATATCTGAGACCTGAAGAGACCAGTTGCTGGACCTATGGGAGAGAAATGTTATAGCCTAACAGTCCTGGATCCTCCCATGTGCTAAATGTATTCATTTAGTGAAAGATGTAAACTACAGGCACGCCAGTCAAAGACCTGGTCTCTCTTACTTCAAATCTAGGCTGTTGTGTTGTTTCTGGTTTAGCATTATTATTATTGTCTTTGGATGGAAAGCATATGTTGCTCTGAAACCTGTAATTACCTTTCAGCATTAATGGCGCCTTTCCACATGTGCAAGCTACTATAAGCACTGATCCAACCCCATATCATCAGAGATAGAGGCTTTTAAACTGAGAGCTGGTAACATGCTGGATGGTTCCTCGGACAAGATGTCCATTATTTCCAAAAATAACGTAAAATATTGATTCATCTGATCACAGATGACAGTTTTCTACTTTGTTTCAGTCCATTTTAAATGAGCTTTGGCTGACAAAAAAATGCAGTATTTGTGGCTCATATTCACATATGACTTCTCTTTTGAATGATGGAGCTTTATCCTGCATTGTGGATGACATAGTGAACTGTGTTAGCAATGATTTAATGAAATGTTCCTGATCCCTTGCAGTTATTTCCATTATGAAATGATGCCTGTTTTCCATGCAATGCTGCCTCAGGCCTGAAGATCCCAAGCATCCAGTATTGATTTTCAATTGTGTCTATGCCAAAGAGAGATTTCTCCAGATTCTCAGATTTTTTAAATATTATGTCATGTACATGATGAAATACTCAAAGTTTCTGTAATTTTACATTAAGTAACTTTATATAGAATCCCAGATTTTTCAAAATTAACATTTAAATATAAAATTATAGTCATTAAGGCCATTAGAAAAATGTTTTTCGGCTGCCTGTGGTGCAGCTTAAGCTTTTGTCCTTAATGGTACCCCCCCCCCCCTTACAATACTTTTATACTTAAAGTGGTTCTGAAACCACTATTTTTACACCTTTACTTGATTAAAAGGCTTGAGTTGTTACTTCAATTTCTACAGGAGTATTTTTGAATCCTAGTATCTATAATTCTCCCCGAGTAATTAATGTGAACCATTTTGACACTTATGGTTGAGATTATTCATTGTCTGCACCATGACGTTACATATTTGCTATATGTCTGTTGTGGAAAATGCAATCGGCTCTGCTGCCATCTGCTGCAGCAGCATCCAAGACTAAAAAAAAACTGAACTAACTGATCAAGAGAGCTGATTCTGTGCTGGGGATAACGCTGGAGCTGAGTTGCACAAGCCGCTAAAAATAATGGACATTTCTTCACATCCTTTATACAACAGAGGGAGGAAACTACAGAGTGAGTTTAGTGAGAGAGTTCTTCAAGTGCTCAGCAAGACAGAACAGTAGAGGAGATGATTCCTGCCAGCAGCCTCAAGAAGTTGACTATAAAGGAATCATTATTATTTCTTTAAATAAAAGAAAAAAAAGAAAAGGGGTGGGGGATGGGGGGTAAATACAATATCATAATTTATATTTAGGATGAAAAAATCTTTTTAAAAATCTCTTTTCTTTTTTCCCCCGATTACTGAAACTTTGCCTAGCTTTACTTCTGAGAGACTCTACCTCACTAAGGTGCTCTCTTAATATCAAATAATGTCACTGACCCGTTGCTAATTAAACTAATTGGTTGCAGCATGTTCTTCCAGCTGCTTCTCTTTAGTACCCCTGACTGTTCCAGCCTTTCAATGCCCCCAACCCGATTTCTGAGAGTTTTTGCTGCCATCAAATTCAAGATGAGTTAAGATTTTGTAATAAATAGTAAAATGTGTTTTCTGTGTTTATTGTGAATAAAATAATGGTTTATGAGATTTACAAATCATTATAATATGTTTTTATGTACATTTTGTACAACACCTCAACTTTTTGGAATTGAAGTTTTGGAAAGAGGTGAGATTATAAGAAGCAAGTGGTTTCACTAAGCACAGGTTTTAGCATGGTACCTGTAAAACCCACCCTGCCTGTGAGGGAGGGGTCTTCTATCACCTGTCCATGGTCATACACAATCACCTGGAGGTTATTTAGAAAAAAAAACACACACAAAGCAAAAGGCAGCTTTCAGAAAAACATTCTCATCAAGCATATCATCCTCCGACATACACTAAGATAGCCATTGATCAGTTTGCTACAGCTTTACAGAGGCATGTTTGGGAATCCTGACCTGTATTGGGGTCTCTGGACTGGAGAAGGGAGCCAGCGTCCAGATAATGTTGAGCCTGGCGAGGCGCGAGAAGGTAATGAAAGAACAGGGCAGGACGACAAAATCCCCCCGAACCACCTCCAGGCTGGATTCCCTCATGGTCACGCTGAGCGCAGCTGTGTCAGAGGGAAGAAGAAGACAACCAAGAATGGGACGAGTTACATTTTACACATGCTTCTTTCTAAATGAGAAGTTATTTCTAACTTTCCCTCATGTTTCATTGTTATTATTCTGCTTTGAACTTCTCTAGCTTGCATGTTGATGCACAAACTGCAGCAATCCTCGATTAGGGGGGGGGGGGGGGGGGGGGGGGGGGGGGGGGGGGGGGGGGGGGGGGGGGGGGGGGGGGGGGGGGGGGGGG
>JBBBVU010000016.1:9765887-9785889 GCA_037177055.1 Atherinosoma microstoma
TCAAATTTTTCAGATTCGTCTGGGGGGGTACGCAGAATTTGGTGAGTTTTCGGGGATGGGAAAGCCGCCTAAAAGGCGATTCATTGGGGAGAAGAATAAGAAGAAGAAGAATAATAAGAAGAATAAGAAGAATAAACGCTTGCATTTCAATAGGCCTTCGCACCGCCTTCGGTGCTCGGGCCTAAAAAAGCATCACATGAGAAGAGCCCATACCAAACAAAGCTTCTCCACTTACTGCATTTAAGCTCTGCAAAACTGTAGCAATTATAGCAAAACAAGCATAAATGAACATAAACTTCAGACTCAACACACACCCACAAGGCCTCACAGTATGTCATCTTACCATTTAATCTGCGTCCCCCCCATTATGGACTACAGGTGGTTTGGCCTGCACAGAAGCTACCTTCCAGTCTGTGTACCTCCAGATTCAGCAGCTCTCAAACTTGTGATATTTTGCGATTTAGCTTGCGTTCACAAACACCGCCCTTTTGCCTTCAAGCTGGCAAAACAGTTACCATGGCAACCGATGCAGCAGACATTGCTAGGCTTCTCTCACTTCAATGGCATATGCAAAAGCTGGGGTTGTTATAAATCTGCTGATTATAAGACTAATAAAAAAAAGCCTCACAGCTTTAGTCTATAATTAAATGACTAAAACATGCATTAAAAAATGGTGATGGAAGAAAAATCCCACAAGGGAACATGACTTTAAACTAGACAGACATGTGACTGCAAAAGATAAAGACAGATTATTTCTTTTTCTCCATCGTTCTTCATTTGTGGCTTTTCTCAGATGTCTTTGAATAAACACACAGCAGGATAATGCTTGGAGTGCTAAGACCACAGTCATATGCTCTGTCAGGCAGCAAGATACAAACACACACTAATAAACCACAGAAAGTAATCTTCTGTGTGGAAAAAGTGTGGAAAAGAAAGAGTTCACGATGGACGCAAAAGAAGACGATTTGTGTATCAATTTTTTCATGTACGCCTACGTCAGTAAGGACATTTGCCTCAAACCATTTCAAATTCATGGATTCGAACTGTTGACGAAGTGTTGGGTGATTGGTGAATCTGTGGAAAAGAAGCATCAAATGACATGTAAAACACCTGATTTTGTGTGTGAAGAGGAAAGTGCAAGAGACCAAGAAAAAAACATCAAAATACCTGCAACTTGATTCAAGTTTTAGATTTTGTCAAGCCAGCTAACACAAGAAAGGATACGCTATGTTGAAATGATTTTTGTGATACATCCCTCTGGTGAGGCTTGTAAGGGTTTCACCACACGTTTATTACTAAAGTTCAACATGCTCAGCTTTCCACTTGGACTTTACCTCAGACACCTTTTGTTTCAATCCACTAAAACTTGACTATTAATAAACTGTGGTAGTTTTCATCTTATGATGCGACCTCACTTGTAACATTTCCCCTCCAACTATTACCATGTTACTACACAGTGGCTGCTATCATCCTCTCATGCACTTCCATTGCCTCAGCTCAAAGACCTCCAGCCTCAGGGATTAGTGGGGCTGGGGCCAACAGCAGACACCACTCTTGTGTCTGTGCACTGTTCATTGTCTCTCCATTGTCTCTGGCCTAGGCACTGAAGAACGCCTGCCTCCCACATAATCCCCTTGCCCCCTTTCTCCCCTTTTGACCGCTTGCCCCCCCCAAGCATTTTTTTAAAAGTAAATTAGGTTCAGAGTTAGGTTTATATTGGAACTGCAGTTAAATTCCAAAGGTACAGTGTGTAGATAGCTGCAGACCATCTGTTTATCTCTCACCCTCACCTAACCCAATCATGGAAGAGGAACTAGAGCTGCCCGAAAAACATGCAGTGTCCACTCCAGAGTCAGTGTCTAGTTTGTCCCTTCTGGGTTGATGTAAAAACCTGCTGTGCAACATGAAGATGTTAAAAGGAGAAAGACATCACTGTAATCCCCACAAACCTGGCCTTACATCATTATAATAAACTTGGACTTATGCAAATTACCTGCAAGGTTGAAGGTTGTCCTCATCTGTGGCTCCTCTTTCATACTGCTCGACCAAGGCACGAACACACACATTCTTTTCCCCATCCAAACCCCAGTCGCTGAAAGATGACACAAAGCATAAGTAATTAAATGCCAAGCAAAAACTGGTAGATTTATTTTGTTGAGAAATAAATAGAGATGTTCTTTTTCGAACTCTTGTGAGAATGGAAACTGATGAACTGTGTTTGTCCAGTAGGGGACAGCAGAGACTTTAAGGCTCTGTCATTTTGCATCAGACAGAGTTGCAACAGCTGCTCAAATGGACCAGAATTCACTGTAAGACTGAACACAAGGTCTGCTATACTGCTACTAAAACCAATCTAAAGCAGAAGTCAACACAGAAGTGTAAGCAAAGTTAATTATTGTTGGCATAAAAGGTGTAGTAAGTAGATCAGCAGAATGATCACTGCCATTATTTCATCCATATTGCAGCTCTGTTAATGTTATCAACAGAGACCTGTATTTTTCTGCTATGATTATAATTCCACATCATACATGGATGGTTTTTCATTATGGATGATTTGTACAGCATGTGGGTTTGTATTGAGCACTGATGAAAAAGAGAACGATATTTCACTTTCTTATAATGCTGAAGGTGTATAATGAAAGTGCCAATAAACTACTGAACAATGAACACATTAGCAACTTCTCAAAGATCAAAATGGCTCTTTGTTGTCAATTACATCCTTGATATTTTAAAACTGTAGTGAAATTCTAGATATCAATAAACAATTGAATCAATATAAATCCACCCTCACATTGGATTTTAGGAAAATAAATTAAAGCTAAACTGTGTCTACAGCAAGTAAGGTGAAACAGACATCAAAAGGATGCAGTACCCTGGTTCAGACTAAACTACTGAACCAGGATGCACAGAGTTTGAGTGATCAAGCCAGTCAGCCTTGAAAACAACTAACATGATGAAATATATCTATAGAGGTTTATCCCCATGTGTAATATCGTGCTTGCAGTCAATGAAAGCATTAGTGACTGGCATACCTGTGGATACGCGTGGCACGTGTAGCTAGAGAGGCATCCAGTCGAGCTGATGCCAGTGCAGCGGCAGCACCTTGAGCTAGTGCAACAGTGGAGTGAGGGTTGTGGCTGGCATTGGCTCTCGTCAAGCTCCTCCCACTCCCAGAAGCAGTTCTATGACTGGCTGAGGGTTTGAAGTGAGCTGCCAATGCCAGAATTATCCTCATTATAGATTTCAGATTACCATCGACAATATCTGAAAACAGAAAAAGGAATTTTGTAATGAGCAAAATCCTTACAGACCTGATTCAATAAAGGTGCTCTGATTAAATGACCCCCAAACAGTATCAATTATCAATAGTTTGATTAGTGGTCTCTATAAAGGCTGATCAGAAGAGATGGTTAGATTTAGAGCAATTAAACAAGCATTGCTTTCTTTGGGGGGAATATCTTCATTTGATAAAACATATATTGCCATAAATGTTTGACTTTAATCAAGTCAATTATACCCCAACAATTTTTTTTTTTTTTTACTTGGGTTCTGCGGAATTTTGGGTGGGGCCTGAGTGCATCTGGCCCCACCCAAGAGAATGTAATGTAATGTACTGGCTTTCTTCGGTACATCCTGCAGAGACTCTGTGTTGTTGGGGCCTGAGGAATTTTGAGGTCTAACTGATGCCCTGGGCACTGCTTCGGAGTACTGTCTGCAGTGTGACAGGGTGTACTTTCTTTCTGGAACAGGCCACTTGGCATGTTTATGTGGGTGGTTAGAAAAAAAAAAAAAAAGAAGCATCATAAAGAGATGTTGCCTACTTCACCATTTTAAATTGTCACTGCTGTGACTAAGCCGTGTATTCAGGTTCAGCAGGCAAAAAAAAAATGTAAGGGACACTTGAATAAAGAGAAACAATGTGAAACTCAGGTGTGTTTGTGATTTACCTCTTGCGGATATGTGTGGCATGCAGATGTGTCTGGAGGAAATGAACTGCAAGACTTCCTCCACATTCTTCCTGCTTTCCTCTTTGCTTTGTGGAGGCACATACACTCTCTCTAGCACTTCCCCAGCTGCCAAACAATCAAATTAAAGGAAGGGAGAGAAAATTAGCAGTGTTATACAAATGTCTTGTGCAGGCATGTTGCATTTGAAACTAGAACTGTATATTCTTTCACCAGAAAGCAAACCAGAAGAAAAATGTCTCTGGCAAACTTAACTGAAAATTTATGTATTCATTCTAACTATTTTTGTCCTTGCCCTCCCCCCAGAGTAACTATCCTGTGTTTTCTACCTCTGGTGTGCATGTGTGTATTTACCAACTATCTCTATTAGTTGTAGGAGCACAACTCCATCCTGCAGATCACTCCTGAGGTCCGTGATAGGCTTCAGGCCTGGTTTCCTCTTCAGCTGAGAGTTCACCCAGGTAACATATGCAGCCAGCTGCTGCTGTAAGTCATCAATCAGATACACAAATCCAACAAACCAGAGACAAACACATAAAAAAATGCAGCGCTTAGTGATGGGGGGGGGGGCACAGAAAGGTCAGACAAACCAGGGCCTTTGTTTACTATATTAGGACAGAAGAGAGGGGGCAGGGTCGGCTTACTGTCTAGTTAGCCATTTAGAATATTACTTTTCTTTGTGCATTTCATTCATTTTATTTCTTTTCACCCCAAAAACATAATTCATCACTCTCACTTGTAGTCTATAGTTCCCGTTTTACCAGTGTGTCACGTGACAGCTCGTCGTCTGGGAAACACCACAAAGAAGCACGCATTCGTACACAACAGAGAACATTTAATTTTACCCTACTTGCTTTGCTTCTTGAGTTATGTCACCCTAGAGAAATGCGGTGTCCCAACAACTTTTCATTAAACGTTATGGCAGCCTTGTTCACCTCATTGTTGCAGTTCATCAATTTTGTCTTTTGGTCGATACAAATTAACGTCTGCCAGCTCCAATTGAGGTAAACTTTGCTGGAGATTCGTCATTGTTTATAACCAGCAAATTTTACTGTCTTCTGCCTGGTCATCTTTAGCTAACCAAACTTTGCAAATATTAACAATAGTAACGCTAGGTAAACGTTACCTCGTTGTAGCCCCCATGAAGAACCTCGTCCAGCAAACTTCCTCTTGAGAGTGAAGCAATCATCTTTTAACTCGAAACCCCATTAAAGATTGCTAGCCGGCTAGCTTTACTGGCTGTCACACCACTAACTTGAACAACGGGCTGATAACCATTACAAACTACTGTCGCACGTCAACAGACGTCAATAACCCAGACAATTGATGTGCCGTATGGCTACCGTTACTCTGAGCAGCAGACTGTTGTGAAGTTACTGAGTCACAATGGCTGCGGAATTTCCGGTTTGAGAATAAAAGCCGCATTTAACCAATGTTCCCGGAAGTCATACTATAAGAGCCCGGGTCGTTTGAATACATGATGTCGCAAACAGGCATTGACGGATTCAAACTTAATCCTTTGGTCAAAGACTGTTGTCTTTTGTCCAGTTTATGGCATTGATTGGTCGAATAGTAATATTACACATCAGCTATTGCAGCTTGTTATTATTGTAGTTGCCCTTGTGTGAGGTAGACTGTCAGATTTGTGATTTCCGAGCTGCCTTGAATGCATTCGTTTTTGCCAGTGGCCGGATTGAGTCGCCTTCTCCTGAATTATTTGGAGAACTGTAGATTTGGGCCCAATATTCTTTGCTCTCTGGCTGTTAATTTAATCCATTCATTCTTGAATTTCCCAGTCTGGATCAATAAATTAATTCTGATGAATCCAAATATGGTTAAATTTGCACCTGCTTAAAGCCATTTCTAGTTTCTCTGTCATCTCACAAAGGTAGTTTTGTTTAATTTTGTTGTGTCTAACATTCTCCTTTTTGTTATCTCTCTTCAGTAATTTTGTGTTTTTCTTTGTGTTTAATTAATTCTTGTTGTCATATTCATATTTCTTTGTTTTCAATTCTAGTTTTGAGAAGCAAGGTTTGTAACAGATTTGTCTTTTTATGGGCATTTCACATCTAGTGTACAAGTATACATTGATATTAAAGAAAGAGTATTAAAGTAAAAATATAAATACATACCATATAGAGAATTAATAAATATTTTCAGTTCAAGCCAACTTATAGTAAAAGAAAATATCAATAACATGCATTCTTTACAACAATGTTCTGCTGTCAGTGTAACCAGAGTTTCTACATCTGATTATTATTTTTATTTAATTGTTCCAGTATATTAGAAACAGCTTTGCAATAGCCTGTGAACTAAAACAGTATTGTGGTTATCAAGTACTAAGCTGACTACGTAATGTGCCACTAAACAAGGTTGCCTCAAAAAATGGATCAACAAAAATGATTTGCCCATGGCACCTATGACCACTTCAGCATCCAGCTAGGTTTCTCTAAATGGTGGAGAGAGAGCAATGCTATACAGAATGTGAAGTACTTAAATTGCTCAGAGAAACAGTTGCTTTATGGTCTCCCTTTGTCTGGCTGGAATGGTGTGGACTATTCTTCAGAGCAGTTTGTGAGGACTGAGCAGAGATTGGCCTTTCCATGCTGCCAGAGTCAGAACCTGTAGAAACAGATGCAGCAGAAGACACAATCATGTCAAAAGAACCCAGTGTTAAGATGATGTTAATGGACAGCAAACAATATTTACCTAAGATTATGTTTCAAGCAATAATGCCCCTAAATCCACTTGTCTCAATTTGTAGGAAGTAAATTAATGTCCCCCCCCTTTTTTTAAAGATTTTTATAAGCAAGCAACATTTAAATATCACCCTATGCTCTGAGAAGTAACAATAGTTATTGCTATTTTTGTGACATTTAATTAAAAAAATAATAAACAACTTAATTAAGACTGACTGATTGCTAATAAAAAATCATTAGATGGACATCATCCTTGTTCTTGACGTGTTCAGAGAGAAAAAAACATACCCAGAGTTAGCTTCATACACACTGGATCAAGTAAATTTTGAAACAAAAGTTGAAATTTCTACCCTATAATAATTTGGCTTTTGAAGTAAAGCTATAAAAATGACATTGTCCACTTGTCTGAGTTAGTCAATAACAGACAGGCATCTTCACATACACATATACATTTTTCCTTTTTCTTTGTGTAGTTTGGTTAATAACCAAGTATTACAAAGATTATCTAAGTCGTTTAAGTCTCACCTGTTTGTTTCAAAGTTCATGTAAAAAACTTAATGTTTGATAAAAAAGACTGAAAACACTTAGAAATACTGAATGTTGCGCTGAATCAAATGCTAGCATGTAAATATACTAAATTAAGATGATAAAGACTGTAAACAAACAGTAAACACTGTAAACAGAACCGAATAAACACCCACATATACAACGCTGCTACTAAACTAATCAATGCCTTCAATAGATATACACAATTGAATTGGATATCAACTTTTTAATATGAATATTTTGCTGTTTTATAGCACAAATCTGCTATGGTAAACCTTGTGTCTATGGACATATTTCCTTAAATGTATAATATACAAGCCTATGTAAATACAGTACTAAGTTATTCTACTTTGTTGATAATTAGCATCATTAGGATTTTTCATTTTGCTGGCAAACTGAATGAAGGGAGCACAAGAATTTAATTGACCGACACTGTTTCAAAACATATAACAATTTTGGTGTACATAGCTCAAAGGTCAGTACAAAAAGCATTCTTATTTCTTTACTCATGTAATGATGGTTGAAAAAAAATTTAAAAGGTTTGAAACAGTTTTAAAAATGACAAAACAGTTTTCATTCATAGGGATCCTGCAATTAATTGTTACAATCAAAGATTCATTAGGATATTTGAATGGCTTAACAGTAACAAGCTATCTTTCAATATTAAAAGAACATTATTAATTAGATTTTTTAGCTTTAATATCAAGAAAAAGTTAGTCATACCATTTTTTTTTTTACTTTAAGCTAGAAAGTTATGACAAATCCTTCATTTTATTTCACTAACAAACTACTCTGACAAAATGCAGGTTGCACATGATGTATTTTTATGGAAAGACTGTTTAGTGGTTACAGATTAATTTGCAAAAACAAAAAATAAATGTCAGAAAGGGTGCATATTTTTTCATTAAGGTTGCCACTCTACTATTCTTTATTTAACCGATATACAGTAAATAGCACTATAAGTCAGTCTGGGTGAGTACTCACAAAGATTATCCCTATATTCCATGTTAAGAGGCAAGCATCAAACTTCATCAGCTGCGTATGTCAGAGAAATTCATCACTCAGTGATTCAACATCAGTGTTTATAAAGTCATCCATTGACAGATTGCCTTCTTTTGTATGCACTTCATAGATTACCCTCAGCAAGCCGTTTTATGGCCATTTTTGCAATCTCCTATATTTGAATATTTTCTTTTATTTATATCCTCTGAAATGATTAAATTACAAGAATTAAACAATAATGTTGTTGAGTGAAACTGCTATTATGAAAAGAGTAACAGAGATTTTATTATAATTGTAGACCTGTTATCTTATTTACCACCTTTTAGTCTAAATTCTGAATTTACCAATCTGTAGTGTGATCTCATTCAGTATGTCGAAGTAAGGGAGGTAGATGTTGCTTGGTCCAGGAGGAGGGAAACTTATTTTTCCATCTACCAACATAACACTTTGACCAAAAACACGTAGCTGTAAGAGACAGGAAATGTTTAAAAGGTTAAAGCTATGCATTTTGCCTCATAACACTTTTTGTTTTGTTTTTGTTTTTTCTAATCATCTGATGGTGTACCTGCTTTATAAGGAGTTTCTGTGTAAGCTGAAGTGTGGAGCTCCTAACTCCTCTCAGTTCACTGAGCAGCAAAGTGGCCCGAGCCAGAGTCATTATGGACCCTGGTGGCATGCATGTCCGTCCTGACAGTAAGTTCACTGCTTCCTGCACGCAAACAAGGAAATTACTGTAGCCCAGTACTGGGATTACATTTACTATATTATACATGCATATATTACTGTACATTATATCATAAAAGTGGATAGTCATCTATGAGAACAACTTTGTCCATTCAAAACCACAGGTCCTTGCCTCAGTAAAAGCTATATAAAGCAAAACAAAACATTTTTTTCCAAAAAGTTTTGTTTTCCAACTTTTCAACTTAGAGTGAATCCAAAGAAGTAAAAGCAACTGCATCATGAGAACTCTATTTAAAAAGAAATGGTCTGATCCCTTCATTTACAGTCTGATGGCAAGTTGCAGGTTTCTTGGCATCTCTCACCTACTTAGTTATTGACAATAATTTTCTAGTCAATACATAATTACTGGATGTAGACTGTGAAGGGACATAATGTGATGTTGCATGCTGGGAGCTATGTCTGTCATGTATCATCCACTACACCAGGGGGTAGGCAAGTTCAGTCTTAGAGAGTCCTCAGTCTGCATTTGAATGAGGTGTACTGAAACAGGGAAACCTCTAAAACTTGGAGGACTGCGGATCCCTTGGATCTGTCACACTGAATTTGGTTGAATTCAGCAGAGTTTAACATGTTCAACTGACTTAAAAAAACAAAACATGTACAGGGTCCGCCAGTGAGGGACACGCCAAAAAAAGCTCATCAGATGTTCAGTAATTCCTACAATTTTGACAATATATATCTTTGGCTTTAACATAGCATCAAGTTGCTTAATATATGAAATCTTAAGCGTTCCATCACCATTTAAGTAAACAAGGAAATTAGGAAAAATGTTACTTTTTCATTCAGTCCATGTATAGAAAACAAACAATTCTGTCACAACAAAAAAAACAGCGAATAAGATTATTTGGACAAATATTCTACCCAATGATACAAAGAAAGGTTATGCTAGGTATGAGTAGCATTTATTTTAAGGATCTACATAATTGAAGTGCAAAATAGACACAAATTATCTTTATAAATTGAAAATACAAACAACTGTGTCTTTGTGATAGTACCTGCAGCATTGCTATGCTGTCATCTGTCTTTCCTCTTCGTGCTTCAAATTCTGCACCTTCCACCATCAACAGGGCTTGAATGTCAAGGTCTCCCCATCGCACGCATTCATCAAGACCCTCCTGTAGTACTCTAGCTGTTTCCTTATTAATATTCTTGCCTTAAAAACAATTTCCCATGTACCCAGAAACATACGCACACACACACACAGACACAGACACAAATTAAGCCACTATAACTATTTTACTACCACCATTTAACACTTACATGTCTGAATGCTTCTAGTAACACCAGGAATTATATGAGGAACAATTTAAAGTAGACACATGAAAGAAAAAGTAGCTCAACACATAGCCAGACCTGGGAATATGGCAGCAGAAGCAGAGATGTTGGCATTCAGGCTATGCATCAGAATTGAGCAGCAGCGCAGCCACAGAGAAACATCAATTCTCTGACCGGCCTCAACAGCTCCGGGATAGTCTCCAAGCTGTTTGCTGCAATCTTTAGTATCCTAAAGAAAGGATATAACACATATGACAACAACTATGCATATGTACCACATACAGTAAATAACAATTCAGCTGTCTTTGTGAAGTATGTGGGAATTTTAAGTGAAAATGTAGACACTGTAACATGTTAGATGCAGACATTCAGAAGAACTATTTTCTGTCTCGTTGTGGTACTTTTAGTAATAATTTAATGTTTTTGACACAACACAAAAATGGTTAAAATATGTGCACATTTAATTCTCAAGCTAATCAATAAATATATATTACCTGCTCACTGTCAGGCTTATATTCTCTCTGAATGACAGGCGATGTTTGTAGCAGCACCAAAGTTGAAACTGCAATCTTAGAGCTGAAGGAGAGCATTAAAATGATGATGCAGCCACACACACAGTCACACAGGCCATGCATGAGGTTACTGTACCTTAGTGCAGCCTGTTCTTGCTGCAGGTGGAGGTTGGCTTTAAGAAGATTGGATTCTATTGTCAGTTCCAGGTTCTCCACTTCGCTACAGGAATGAGTCGTGAGTTGCTGTGTTATGGAGCACAACAGAGAAGATGCTCCCTCCAGTAAAAGAAACTACAACAGAGGAGACAACAAATATTCACAAATATCAGCCAAAATGATTTCCTCAGTATTAATGGTGAGGAGTCTAGATCAACGTCCGTGTAAACAGCAAACTTCCTAGGTAGGATATACTGAAACAGAAATTCCTTCCATTTTATTTGTTTTCCCAAAGCAGAAATTTGTCACATCAAATTGAGACTGATCACGTTTCTAGAAAAAACTAAGTTTTATGAAAATAAGTAATCAATAAGTTTAGGCAAAGGCGATATTTTAACAAAGGTGCAAACCAAACAGCAACAAGACTGATAATCCTTCTTGTAAGTCACAACAGGTATACTTTTCTTCCACACCTTCACACGGTCAGTCAATGACGCCAATTAAGACAATGAGGCAGTAGTTATACCAAAAATGTCTGTGGCACGTTGTTCATATGACAGGATAGGATCCCACAGCTGAGGAAGGATGGTTTCATTAGGACAGCAGACACTCAGTGTTCTGTCAATCAGTTTTTGACTGAGTAATGCACTGCAGGACTTTACAACCTTCCCCATTCCCCTCATCTGAAGTTACACTAGTCAGTTATTTTTCCTTAAAATCATGTCTACCCAAACTGAAACACTTTCAAGTTGGTTCTACAAGAAAATGACAGAGCCTCTGAAATTTCTAACAGGAGAGGGTCTGCTGTATGATCGGTGGAAGACCAGAATGATACCTTCAAAAGACAAAATACTGAAGGAATTTTATATGAAATCTATGTTTTCTTTTTAAAAACCGAATCAGCATATTTTAAAAAGACTAAGATTTCAGGCCAATTCTTTGTTTTCAGCTGTATTGACAACTAATCTCTGTGTGGGAATATCCTTTTAAAAATGAAATGAGAAAGATGAAATTAAGAGAAAAAGTAACAGCTGCTTATTTAAAATCTAAGTAGTCATTTACATTCAAGAAGGAAATTCAAATTAGATGCTTTGAGCTGCTTGGAAAGATCATTTCATCATAATTCCAACTATTTTGGATGTCTGTTATCTAAAAGAAAAGAAAAAAACAAGCTAGAATATTGTCTATGTCTTACCTTTAACCTTTCTGGAGTGAGATTCTCTTTCTTATCACAAAGAGAGAGAATTGGCTCTTTCGTCTTTTGGCAGGACCCCTCAAGGTGCAGTCTGTCCTGTTTGTGGTTTGGTGACATCACCAAACAGCTTGTTGTGTTAGCACAAGCTTCTATAGAATCTGAAAGACATTCCCACTCTTTGTATTAAATGTTTTTTTGTTTTTTTTTATCCAAAATCCCTTTTTCAGGTGGTTGTAGAATTATAGATAGGGTAGATATAGGTTGGTGCACAGATGTAGCACAGTACGTATGATTTATCTGAATCTTGTTATCTGATGTGCTATACTTCAGTCAGAAAAATCACATCATCCCAATAATAAAATCAACATAATTAATTGAGAGAAGAGGTGCACTCGCTTACAGACCTGACAGAGGAGATCCACGTACAGAGTTAGCAAGTGCTAGGACCAGCTGAATACGAGCCAGGTTGAATCTGGCACACAGTGTGGGACCGTATAAGGTGCAGACTTCTGGAGCAATGTCACAATTCACAAGGTCTTCCAAAACCTAATCGATAGGCATACAAAATACAATCACAAAATTTAAGAATTTGAAAACGTCTTTGGCAGGTTTAGTGAACATCCTTTAGGATGTATTTGTTAACATGCCAAATATAGAGCTGAAATAGCAGCACAGTGGTTATCAATATATTACAGTTTTGCCTACTTCTGCAAGAGTGCTGTTAAATGTGTGTATTGTTGTCTGAATGTTATCATTTGGATTATTTGATGCTCCATCCATCCATTTTCTTCCACCCCACTGAGACTGGGCTGCAGGGTCAACAGATTCAGGAGGGGAACTTTTGGAAAAATGTTTTCATATTTACTGTATGCATTTACTTGCAGTTATGTGTCAAAGACTGAAGTCAACACGATTCTCTTAAATGTCTGCATTATATAAACAATGACGGTACGGTTCCTTTTGAGGATGTTTTCTGATGCCCTCTTCTCCTCTTTGAGTTTAATCAAATTTAGCTATTATACAGGAATATTATTACAGAATCACCCATAAATTAATCAATATCCAAAAATATTTCTATAAAGAAAGTACCTCCACATTATCCAGAAGTGACTTGTTGCTGTAGAATGTCTTCCCAGGCTGCAGATCACAAATAACAACAAATATGGATTTCTTTCATGAGACATAAACGAAATTTGTCATACAGCAGAGGTAAGCACATCTTTCTAAGGTGGGACCTGGACCAACTATTTTTGTAAACCTGACATGTCAAAGTTAGACAAAGATCAGAGGCAACAGGAGAACATACCCCTCTGAGAAAAGGGCAAACACACAAACCCTGTGTTCACAAACATATGGCATTATAAAAACAAGTTGAAAAATGGAATAAAAGTAAACATCTCCAAAATGATTTCAAGAACCAGGACAGGGAGAGATGCTCAATGTACTGGTGCAGAAACAAAAAGAACCCTTGAAACAAGTTGCTAGAAAAAATTGTACACATACTTGGAGATTTGTTGTGGTGACGCGTTGTCCATAAGGCAGAAAGACGCCTGCTCCTTGTGCGAGCTGAAAGGCTTCCATCAGAGCTTCAGTGAACTTGTGCAGTTCCGTAAGAGCACGTACCTGCAGAAAACAGTCACCAAACTGAAAGCTCCCCCAGAGGAGGAAAAACATTAACATGTAAGTACAGGAGTAAACACAAATCCTGACCTTAAGAATTTTGCCTTCAACTGTGCGTTGTACATCTCTGCATACAGGACCCACAATATGGAGGTAAAGGGTTATCATGGGCAGAAGCTGAAATAACAAGATACAACTTAACACTAAGTCACTTATTTATCTTGAGAAATGAAATTCAAAATGAGGTTATACAGTTTACCGTGATGTAGTAGCCTGTGGTGAAGAGCCAGTGGCAGATGAAGCTAAGGCTTGTTACAGTGGTGTCAGGGGGGACCCTATGGGGCTCAGAGAAAAGGTCAACTCCAGGGAACAGTTCATCACCAATGCTGTGAGAGGCATACTGGATGTCGACTTGGGGATGAGCCACGGAGCATTGCAGCACACACTAAGGAAATTGGTCATACGTACACAAACAAGTCAGAAGGGAAATATGCACAGAGATGCAGCATACAGTCATCAAAGCATAGCTTACTACATTATACAAAAACAGAGAGATACTAGAATTACCTTAAAGAGGTGGGCAGACAGCAGAGAGCACTTGGTCCGCTGGCCCATATCAGAAGTTAAGATAAGCCTGGAGATCAATACAATAAAAAAAACTAAACCTCAGGAGCAAGTTGGCTTTAAAAAGTAAACTCAAATCTCAGTAAAACCTACTGTGCAATCTTTGCAGTGAGCACAGCAGCCTGTAGACATCCCCAAATGCCAGCTTGTTTTACAGTTTCTTGTGAGGAACCACGTCCAAATGTCAAGCCATCCCATTTCTCCAAAACACCTGAGCTCTGGATAGCACAATCTACAGCTTTACTCCAACATGAGTGTGCTGCCCTGAAGAAAAAACAAGACAAACAGGGATAAAATTATTCAAAGAATGAAAGGGAAACCAGTGCAAGCTCCATTCATATATTTTGCCTCATAACTGCAAGTAAATGCACACAGCAAAAAAAGCTTGCAAACTTGCTCCACCACACATGCATGCATACATATAAAACAGATTTCAAACCGTGTGTTTCCAGTGTAGAATTGGAGATTTCCCATTTCGTGCAGGGCCAGAACGCTGAGGGATTTATGACTGTTAGCCTGGAGATACTCTAAGGAAAAGTTTAATGAAAAGGAAATTGAGAACTTTGATGCATATTTAATCCAATGTTGTACTTTGTACATCCTTGTCATAAAGTTAGCTATTTTTTTAAAAGCATAGAATTTACTGCCCCGACTATTGACTAATCATCAGTACTTGAATAGTTTAAATAACAGATACTGTAAAAGTTCTTTATAAGTATTTGACCTCCTTACTGATGGAATTAGAGTATGCAGCAGTGACAGATGGTATGCCATCAGGGTTGACAGGGACGCCATAGATGGCACTCGTGGTTCTAAAGTCCTCCTCAGACAGGTCACAAGGAAAGATATTTGGATTGGGCATAATAATGGGACTGAAGTCTACCTGGCTTGCTGAATGGCTGAAACCTCTGCCTTGACAGCGATGCAGCTGTTTCACATAGCCTGAAGATGGACACAAGCAGTGCAGAGTTTGAACAGTTGCTGTGTGTATGTGAGCATGGGTCATTCAGTCAGCAGTGAACTCACCAGGCTGTGTGTATGCCAGAACCAGCACCAGTAATGAGCGACTATGTTGGAGAACTTGAAGGCAAAGGGGCCTTTTCTCAAGAGCTTGACGATAACAATTCAGCGTGTCTTCCACATCAAGAGGAACACAAACAAGCGACATCGAGCGCTGTATCTCTGCACCTTAGACATACAACACTGGTATTTTCAAACATGTGAATACTACCTATTACGTTTAGTATATAACATCTTAATAGTTTCAATAGAAGGAAAAATATCACCATTTATTACTATAAATAAAGAAGTTTTTGAGCAAGCTTAAACTGGAATTTTACACAACTAGAGCTGCTCAAACCTTTCAGTGAAACTGTGTCTCTTGAGCATGCTGCTTTTTTGTGGATGGGCTGCTGTGCACGTTGAAGGGTCCACCCACTGAGCAGCTGGGAGCCTGCATAACTTCTGTAAGTAATCTGAAATGTAGAACAAACACCACCACAAACATACAGTTCAACACACATAAACATACATTACTATGCAGTACCTGTCAAATGTTTAGTCGCACTTTCTCACTCAGATTACATCTAATGAGAAAGTGTGTTCAAACTTTTGACTGGTAGTGTATATATTGGTGCTGTATGTGCTACCTCCTTCCCTGTGGCCTTCTGGGTCTTGACATGGTGTGGTTGTGGGGCTGTAGGTCCTCCAAAAGATTCAATTCTTTCAAGCAACCTTCTCTGAGCATGGACCAGCAGAGGAGCTATGATCAAGGCATAACGTTCCCTGGGAAAGACGTTTAAATGGGAGCACACACACACAAAAGCATGTCATGAGCTGAAGGGATTATGTTGTGTGTGTGTGGAAATCCACAATATCTTTTTAACACCTTTCTTATTTATGTGTATAGCACTGTTCTGATTTTTCATAACTTTATGTTTCTTCATTGTGACTCGTGAAGATTCAGTATAAAAAAGATCTGCTAAATTTTTCTTGACGATAAGAACTTACTACTCAACTTCAGCCCTCCTAGTTTTATTGAATGTCTCTATACAAAGTCTGTATTATTCACCGTGAGTATGTGTTGAAAAGTAAACCAAAATGGACCAGGCTTTCCCATTTTTCACTGTCATGGAGCCTCTCCAAAGTATGCAGCACCAAGGTGCGGACCCAGCGCAGGTCCACCAGTGTGCCATCATCCAGCGGGGCTGAGAAGTGGAGACTGGACTCTAGTTCCTCCTCGGTCAGATCTTGATCATACAAAGTCCAAAGCTAAGAAGTGTAAAATGAAGATGAAAGTCAATGATTGAAGTGTGTCTTGCAGAGATACAACCTTTATTATCCAGACCAATGTCTAGCAGAAAATCCCTAAACATCCTACAGGTTTTATATGAATATTTCTAAGGAATAACGATGTGCATGAATTTTTATTAAACATTTACATGTGTATAGCAGTTTGTTTTACTGACCTGAAGTTTGTTGAGCATATCCATGATGAGATCAGTAGCCAACACCAGTAGAGGGGTGAAGATGGTGTGCAGCTGGTCTGATGCGACAGGGGGAGGAGTAGCTCTCTGTGCCACGAAAGTGATTCTGCTGCTTTGGTCCCACAGAGTCTGACACACACACTGTAGAGTTGTCCAGTGTTTGCCACGGTGAGCCAACACCTGAGGAGATTTAACACGAATATGTAAAATACAAAGGAGATCATTTAAAACAAACATAATATTTACAAAAATGTTTACATTATATGACTGAACAAGGCAAGTTTATTTATATAGCAAGTAAACTTGCCTTGCCTTGACAATGTATTGATTCTTTTGTTAAAAAGAATCATGGCTTCTATACAATATCTATAAGTTCATTTTTGTGTGTGCATTTGCAGTACCATGGCTCTCTGAAGGTATAAAGTAGCTTTGTTAAGTAAATCCAGTAGCGGAGCAGTAGTGCACCTCTGTGTCTCTATCTGTTGTTCCACAGTCGAAGAGATACACCCTCTCTCTTCACAACTGTTCTCAGTGACAGAGTCATCACATCTGACAACTAGAAAGAAAAAAAGCTTAATTCAAATAATGGAAGAAACACCATGTTTGAACTCCTTTCCAACCTTTCCATTAAGCTATTTCACTCACCCTCCTGTTTCCCCATCTCTCTGTTTGGAGTCAACACATAATACCTACGACCAGATTGAGATGAGTCCCTCTCTAAAATATCATATTCAGATGAGTGCTGTAGCTGTGGGTTTCTCCACAGAAGGACACCAGAGTGGGCCAGAGAGAAACTCAAAGTATTAAACTGACTGTACCTGAGAAAAGAAAAAACACACACACACACAAAAAAACAGAAAATCTATCCATAGACTGCTGATTACAGATAATAATAATAATTCAGATGGCATTAAATACATTGTCTGTATAAAATAATGCAATACTGTGTGTCTTGTGAATGAACCTGCACTGCAAGGGTCCTCCATGCAGCTGGTCCAGACCCTGATACACCAGTGTAAAATGTGCCTGAGCCATGCAGAAGTTCAGGCGAGATCTCCACACTCTCTCCTCAGAGCACACATTTCTCAAGCGAAGTTGCTTTTTGTGGCGTCGCACGACAGATGACATCATCCTGAGCAGGTTTTCTGCAGCACGCATCTCTCTGCACACATAAAAGCAAGTTCAGAATACGGTGAACACACGATGGCGCAGATACCCAGCTATCCCCAACAAGGAGATCTCAACTGTTACCTGTTGGTTCTCACATTCAGAAGCATGCTGCGTGGCATCTTCTGCATTAGCTTCTTTCTGGTATCATCATGAGGTGTGTTCTTGTTCTGCTTTAAAAAGCAACACAGGGTATACATGTGTTTCACAAAAAAAAGCAACAGGCAGTTCAAACTTCTACTTAAGTCTGATTATAAATAAACCATTTAATTTTTTATGAATTTCACAGTGAGTTACCGGTACTGTTTAGGGTATAAATGCACTGCAACTGTGAGTGTGGTGGGTGTTTCATACATGCATACAGAATCTAATTAAGCACTTGCATTTAATATAGCACGGGTAATTAAAATATCATATGCACTGTTTATTCCTGTTAGTACTGTATATGTGTGTTTGTTTCTTCACCTGGGGTGTTTCATTTCCTTTTGAAGTATGAGCAGTACCTCTGCTTTTGCTTTTTCCGTCAACATTTTTTGTAAACAGTTCCATTGCTTCATCACGCCTAAAAAAAAAAAAACCCATTAAAACCATTAATTTACTGTCATATAGTCTTTTTGAGTTTAGAATAAACTGTTGATTTCAATAGTAAATAGGCAGCATTATCAATAAAGAAGTAGATAGTGGTGAATTGTGTAACTCTGATTAGTGAGGCATCAATTGGTTCATGGAACAACACATAAATTGAGAAAAAGAGGAGTACAATAAAAGCACACCTGGAAAGAAACTGCAACATGTTCCTCCCCCAGGTTAAAACAAGGTCAGGGTGGCCTTCTTCCATGGTCCTCTGGATAAGCAGCACTGCAAACTCAAGAAAATATGTCTTGCGCCTGAGCTTAATCACTATCAAAAACACAGAAACACAAACACAGGCGTGAGTGAATAAGACTAATCATTCATTAAAGGAACTGTGCAACAATAAGAAAGATACCATTTTGATAGGCCTCCTCTAATGAGCTGCTGGAGATCAGATCATACAATTGGATCAACATTGGATCCTCACAGCCAGTCAATGGCTGCAAAATCTCTGCTGACATAGAGGCAGTTGTGTTCACAATGAGACTTGGAGAGAGACACTATTTGTATCAATGTGATTACTGTTATGGGATCAAGTGGGTATAGAAAATAGATAAATGGATGGAAATACCGTTCTCTGTGTTGAGAACTTCTTCCGACATGACTTTTTTCAGATTTTTCCCATGTAGCGCTTTCAGATGCGGACTTATCTTCATTTGATCATGAGCCCCAGTTTTACTCTACACACATACACACACAGACACACACAAAATCACTAGAAGTAAAGTGAAATGTCATCTAAAAATACAGCAGTCTGATTGAAAAGTCAGGATCAATAATAAAGTAAATACACACTTTTCCACGATTTGTTACACCCTGAGGTTGGTTGAGAAGTTTGCTCATTTGCAGCTGAGCATCATGAACCTCCTGAAGCAGCCTGCGACCACAGTCCATCATTGCAGCAGCCATCTGATGTTTCCTGAGTGAACGTAAAGCCTGGCAGAAGAAATTGAAGATTCAGTCTTTTTTTTTTCCAATAGCACCTGGATATTGTTAAAGAGATTTCTTTGTTATGTCTTCTATGCTTGTGTAATGATGGCATTACTTATGTGATGTGGTAGAAATCTTATCTAGAACAGAATCAACACGGATGTCTAAATGCAAAGTGATTTGTAAGAAAGGAAGAAAGATTGACTTCAGCACACTTTCACTGAGGCGTCAAAACAACACTTGCCAAGACAAGAACAGCCTCGAAGACAGTACTCGGTCTTATTCATAGCTAAAATGTTTTATTTTCCCTCCCTCTGGGTAAAACTCTGCACATTTCCTTTCCTTCAGAGCGTTTTTCACTCATAAAGTGATATGTTCCCAACAGAGCACTTCGCTCTCAGACTGCAGGTCTACTGGTGGTTCCCAGAGTCTCTAAGAGTCGACTGGG
>JBBBVU010000016.1:9785989-9807559 GCA_037177055.1 Atherinosoma microstoma
TTAAGCGCCCTGAGATGACATTGTCGTGAATTGGCGCTATACAAATAAAGATGAATTGAATTGAATTGAATTGAATAAAGTCTCAATGACGTCTCTCCATATACAAGTTTTCTTTCTTTTTTTTTCTTTTTTTTTAAATTAAACTTTGTAAAACTTCACCTATCCAGACTCTTGATAATTATTTTCCACAGCAATATGCCATGGTCTTCTGGATTAGCAAAGATGAAGGCCATTGTCCTTCGTTTTGGGAATCAAAGGAAATTGAGTGCCTGTGAATGGAAAGGTCTGAAAATTAAAGTCACAGTGATTTAACTCCAGATTAGTTTAATGGTAATTTAATTAATTATCAGTAGGTCAGTTGGCTTTTAATTATTTTTCAAAATAAATATTATTTATGTAAAATAAAAATAAAAAGTCTGGAGTTAAATGCAGGCCATACACTGATGCCTTTGGAAACGTTGACACACACACAAACCCAAACACACCTTTGACAGGTAGAAAGTGATGCAGGCTATCATATGCGTAAGTGACTCTGAGGTGTTCCCACTCCATTTCTGTTTGAGAACACCGGAATTCTCCTCCAAGACCACCAAGCATTTTTTCAGCACCTGAACATCAAGCGATAGACACAATTATAATTATTCAACATATTACATACTCAAAACTTATAAGTATCAAGATTTGGCATACTTGCACCACGGGGTCATAGAAAATCTGATGGAAGATTAGAGGTTCCAGCAAGTCATAGCAGGTAACTACAGCTTGCACAGCAGCGCTACCATCGTTCAAATACATTGCCAAGTCCATGGCCACCAGCATTCGTTCACACTCAGTCAATCTGGCTTCCTGCATACACAGATGAGCAAGTATGATGTATCTGTATATGTAATATAACCTCCTAAAATTAAAACAAGCAAAAGAAAGAGACAAAGCCAATGCACAGTGCTGCTAATGGTGACCAATAACAAGAAAAGGGAGAAAGCAAGAGAAAGAAGATGGATAGTTATTCATACAGGATTTACAGTTCATACTTACTGTGCATTAATAATTGTCAACCTGTTTTTGTCTTTTTTCCCTACCTGTTCCCAGATAAATGGTCCACTGTTACTGAATGAATAACAAAAGAGACATCCCTGCTGAATATTGATCTCTGTCTCAATAAATATGGAAGTCAGGAACAACTGGCACAGGTGCAGAGAGGAGTGTTGTAGGGTTTGTTTATGTAGCCTTCAGCATGGTGAATGGGGAGAAGAGAGGTAAATACAAACAATAGACTTATTCTTTGACTTGAACTGTGTAAAGTATTTGTGTTTCCATCCTCACCTTGTGGCAGCAAAGCTATCCTGTGTTGTATCAGACCCCCTATACAGGTCAGTGTAATGACTCCAAAGCTCCCTACAGGCTCGCTTAGCTAAGGCATACTGTTTTGTTTGAAATGCCACCTGAGGAAGAATCCAACAAAGGGATTTATGTGAACCCATACTTACTTTATATGTCTACTAATAGTTTTTGAAAGTGCATGCTATACCTGAGCCAAGTGAGCCCATGTGGGGAGCACCGGAACAGGCATGGATGCCAGTAGTGGTAATGTTGTCCCCCCTATAGTGTTTCCCAATAGCTTGCCCAGGCTGTTGTAAGCTGCGACAGCAAACACATACTTCTTGTAGGGCTGCAGACCCTCCACTTTCAGTACACACTCACCAGAGACTGCTGGTACCTAGAAAAAAGTCAGGTCTAATATCATATACACAGGAAAAAAATTATTCTGATAAAAACATGCCTCCTTTAAACTTTTTGCTCTTTTGGGAAAGAAACAAACGGTACCATATTCCCCGTTCCAGCCAGGTTGCAGTCGCTAATGCGAACTTTCCTATTAATGCCCTCAGCTACTCGCCCACAAAGCTGGTACCAGCAGACCTAGAAATAGACAAGAGAACAATTTAAAAAAAGTTGAGTGAAATATTTTCTTAATGTTTGACTAGTAAATTAATGACACAATAAAAACCAATCTGACCTGCTCTTCCAAGTTATATGGAGCTGGGACAAAGGTCAAAGAGTAGTCAGTGCGTGTGAGTAGGATGGGAGGGGGTGGAGGATGTTCTTCTCTTCCCTTCATTATTTCATCCTTCTTTTTAGTCAGAGTCTTAGGAATGGTCATATATAATTTTTTCTCCTCCATCCCTGCCTTTTCTATAAGAGTGGAGGCCTCCTATCAGAAACACATAAGCATACCGGTAAGATACTGCTCACACTTAAATCCACAGAATGTGGCGATATTCAGTTTGTGAAGTTAAAGCGAGGAATCCCCACAGAGACCGAAGAGTATAAACTTGTGTTATTTGAAGCTGAAACAATAAATTGAATGGTCAATCAATTCCATACAAGAACCGTTTTTGATAAATGACCAATAGTTGAAGCCATTTTCCAAGCAAAAAAAAACTCTTTTTCATGACATGTTATGTAATGTGTGACAATATTTAAGGAAGTATGAATGTTTTTATGTAACCTCTAGCAGACTTTTAGTTTTGCCGCTGTCATTTTGAACTGAACTGTTGTGCTCCAGCAAGGCCTTCTGAGTCAGGAAAAGAGCTTTGGATGCCTTGTTCTTCTCTATCTGATCCAACAGCTCAGACTCTGCAACTAGAAAACAAACAAACCAAAAAAAAAAACAGGGTTTAAGACAAAAAAACACATTTAGACCCATTTTTCAACAATTTGGCAGATCATCCTGTGACAACATTTTCCAATTAGTGTTCCCTTGGATCATTTTGTCCATAACTAGAAATTATTGTGAAATTATTATGAATACTGCAAATTTAATTTAGATTCCCACATCTGTTAACAATTCACAAAAGAAAGATACAGACATTTTATATTCCATTGTAAAATTTTATATAAACTCATCCAGACAGCAAGAATAATTACTTTTCAAATAATAAGTATTAATTGATTAATTAAATATATCAATAAAGCAATGAGTCGAACCTGCATTTAGCTGCAGTAACTTGAGAGAAGCCCTGTGGTTGATGATGTCCAGCTCTAGATGGAGGTCTTTGACGAGCAGAAACATAGATGGGGACTGAGTGTGCTGAAATCCTTTAAAATCTGATTCTGACTCAGATTCCATTTCTTCCTCTATGTTTACACTTATTTCAGCTGTTTCTTTTCCTTCCTCTGATGATGTTGCAGAAGATACTGACGTACTTGATGGATTAATGGTGGCAAATTTCTACCAAAACAAGAGGATTTTTAGTCAGATTTTTCAAATAAATTCATACAGGCAATTAAAACCCAGTGATTGTAACTCAACAGTTAAGCCTGAATAAATAACACATTGAACTTTTGCTGACAGGATTGGATAGGTGGACATTCTACCTGCATAAAGGCAGAGTCAGTGATGGATGAGCAGTTAGGGGAAATTAGCGTTGATGCAGCCTTTCCCAAAGCTTCAAGTCCCTTTTTGACCACATCACGCACCCTCTTAAGAAGCTCAAGTCTTGATTTCTGAAGGTACACACAAACAAATATTAGACAAAATACTGAATATTACAGTACTGCATGCATGTTGTTTGTTCAGTCACATACATACTCTAAAATACACAGAGAATTAACATTTGATACAACATAAAAACCGCTGATCCGTTCACATACCTCAAGAATAGAAAAAGAGCTCAACTTCAAGTAATCACCATCTTGTTTACAAGCTGCTAGGCATGAGAAAGGAATAATGACATATAATGTGACATATAGTTTGTCTGACTGTTGATGATCCAAGTTTAGTACAAAAAAAACAGCTGAAAAAAGTTCACACCTGCTTTTTGTGTTTGATTAAAATGTTCTGCTGCTCTCTCAAGTTGTACACCCAATGTGTAGATCATCTCTGCCACCATTATACAATCCACTCTTGCCAGCTCACAGATAAGGGCCACATCACACAGCACAGACAGACACCACAACCACTGCAAAAATATTCACAAACAATAACAAATATAATTAAACTGAACCGCGAACAGTCAAAATCAACCTCGCTATTCCTTCAGCCGTAAGCTCGGGAAATGGGATGATTTCATTTTTTTGTATTTGTCAATACTTACTAACTTAAGTCAGAGTGGAGTCCTTATTTTTCCTTTTTAATACACACCTTGTCGATCATCTGTTTATCTTCCAGCTGATCCCTTTGCAAGACCACCTTCACTTTACTCCAGAGAAATAACACAGTATCCAAAACTAGGTCCCCATCTGGCTGCAGTTCCTGTGCAAACAAACCCATTATACATGAACACTAAAATGCTTCCTTTACTATTTAATCTGCTACTCTAATCCTCCAGTGGCAACCCAAACACACACACAACATACAAACTTACACGATCAGAGCCACAAACAGACATGTGCAGGGTGTCTACCAGGCAAGGAAGCTCATCACTCATGGGGAATGAGGACTGTCTGTCTGTGGAAACATTAAAAAGAAAGACAGAAAAGCACAACAATATGATGCAGAAATTGTTGTAGTTAGTATTAACTGATCTTCAACAATCCACTAACAAGTTAATATACTCGTGAACTTGACATAAGCTCAAAAAAGGATTGAATATTAACCAGTGGTTCATATTATTGTGTTCATTTTCAAATATTTAATGTTAGGACAATCATAAGAAATTAAGAATAAGAAGCTTAAAGACTGGCTAGGTATGAATGAAGCTTTGAAAAAAGACATTAAATAAGCTGTGTCGACAAAGCCAATCTTCACTGAATTAATTCAAGCTTTCTGCTACAGTTTTAATACAGTTACCATTATTCATGTTCTCCGCTCTGGGATGGATCCTTTGAGTAATTAACAGATTGTTGAAACTGTGAAGTAAAGCGAGTTCCCTCTCTGCCTTCCTGAATGACTGACCTTCTACACCCTGGCACAAAGAGAAGCATAAACTTTCAGACTTAAGATAATCAAGAAACAGAGAACATCATCAAATATATCTTTTTTGAGCGCAATGCTGCAATGACAGCAGATTTCCTGGGAGCTACTCACAGACAAAAGGTGCAGCATCTCTTTGGTAAGCTCGCTGAAAGTGTCTGGCTGCTTGTACTGAAACAACAGTTTGATGAACCTCACAGCAGACATGATGGGTATTTTGTTTTCACCTGGCAAAAGAACACATCGCATCCCAATGATATAAAAAACCCACACAAAACCACCAACTCTCTCTACATGCCGACTGTGACTTACCTGTAACTGCTAATTCCATCAGAGTTGAAGTTGCTGTCAGTACAGTAGGAGACAGGCATTCGTAGTTATCATGCTTTTGCATACCAGTACTTGTGACACCTTAAAGCACAGTAACATACAAATGATGACTCAGCATTTCCACACTTATAACACCCAAATTACTGTTGTCACTACATTGCTTTACTTTAGTGTGCTTGTGTTACTCACCAGAGAGTAAAGACATGCCAGCAGACAGGAGCTCTATGACCACCTCCTGTAGCTCTGTGTCATCTGGCATCCTCATCTCCAGTGGTCGTGTATTGCTGTCCCAAAGTGCCTCCAAAATCCCTAAGAAATGCCCCGCACTGCAGTCAAACAATCCTCTCAGCATGTGCTCGGTTGGGGTTCGAGGCCATGGCACCTACAGGACATACAGAGACATACAAATATAAAGTGCTAGCTAATTATCCTAGCATGCAGCTTGCCATAACTTTAATTAATACGTGATTGATTGTGGCTGAAATACGTGGAAAATATGACGGAAAAAAAAAAAAAACGAAAAACCAAAAGATGTTAGAATTAAAATGATTCTACCAAATCCGGCATGAGTAAAATTTTGTCCCCACTTAACAGTAAGTAGAATTTTGAGGATTTAAGAATAAATAGAGGATAGACAATAAAATCTCATTGGACGCTTTTTAAAAAAATATTGGATGATTTGGAGGCAGTTACATCTGTTTGTAGATGTTCTGCTTGATTTGGAGATTTTAAATAGTTTAATCTATTTTGAATTTGTTCTTACTTTGTTTTAAAACCTCAGCCAGTTTGAATGTGTGTTTGTAAAAATTTGAACTGTTCTTCTGCTGATTTTAATCTCAATGAGGCTCTTCCTGGTTACATAAAAAAAAAAACATTTTAAAAATGCATACTTATGAAACCTTACTAATTCAGCAGGTAAAACTATTTCATTTACTGACTGTATGATGTGTGCAAGGTGATGATACAGCCAGATAGATGTTTTTACATTTGGGATGTCTTTAAGGGTGTTTTTGGTTTTAACTCTGAGCAGGACGTGTTTGGGTCTCCTTCTGGTCTCAAACACTGCCCGCTTGAACATCAAGGCTCCCAGCTGAAAAGACAAAAGGCTCAGAATCAGTATTTCAACTGTACACACTTTGGCATGATTTACATTTGCATAAAGTACATGCTGCTTGCATCCTTTCAATGAAGAGTATGGTTCAATGTCAGCAGTCTCCTACCCTGATAGATCCCTCTCTGTAAACTCTCTGAGTCTCTCTGGTGGCAGGAACTTCACACTGCTCTTCCAGCTTAGCGAGGTCATTGATTTTTCCAAGGGCTCTCCTGGCAAATTCCTGAAGGCATACAATGCAAAAACACAATACAAAAACAATGAGGGAAAGACCTTACATTCAGAATTCGCAAATTATTTTTAGGAGCCTCTTTAATGTGTTTTTCCTGTCTGGATTAAATTCCAAATAAAAGTGTTGATAAATATCCACGAGCAGCACATGCTCCAGTGTTTTCTATAACTGAGCATGAGGAGTAATTTAAGATGTGGTTTAAATATTAACAAAAAACCTAGGTAATCTTCCTTAATGCACATTAATGGCAGTCTCGTTGGCAGAAAACTACATAAAAAGCATCAACAGATGGCTGCATTTATAACATCTAAGATCAGCACGTGAATAGTCTTTCATGACTCGGTATTTGTCTGGATGCAGATATCTTTCACCTCAGCTTGCACTTCAGCCTGGGTGTCATAGTAACACTGACAAACAGCACAGTAGAGTGTTATGATCAATGGCAGGTACTTTGCTGTCATCAGAGGGATGGACATCTCTAAACTGATGCTTGCCCATAAAAGGTACTCCAATGCCTGAAAAGGAACATGAAAGGTGGTGTTAAGAATCATGAAGAGAGAGGCACACAATTAAATGTGCAATGAAGCATATCCGGTTTACCAATTAGGCAAGAGTAGAGTATGTAGTACTGTTAAAACTCACAATGATTCTTGTTTTTTTTATTTTTGTCAAAATTAGACCAACTGCATTAGCCAGTCATGATTCTGTAGACTGTTTTCAGACTGATTCACAAGATGAATCACTCACTATTTATCCTGCACATCTATTACACTTTTTCCCTTTAGAGTATCTCAGAAATGGCAAAGGATTTTAAAAAAGCATCTTGGGACGAAGAATAACTTGTAATAATTTAACCAAGGAAAGCATTTCTGTAAGTTCAATTTATCTAACAGTACCTGGGTACTGTACTTCACAGTCATCAAGTAACGGCAGATGTTGTAAATGTGTAATGAACCTAAAGGGGATGAGAAAGAAAAAAATAAACATCAAACAGCACGAAGATCATTCTGAAACACAATAAGGTTACATAACATATCATTTCAGCACTGATACTCATGCTCTTGAACAATATACACAGGATGTACAAGGTCAATAAGGCTTTTTTTTTTAAATATACTTTATTCCGATTAGGAAATTAGCCCCTGCATTTTACCCATCTCTAGATGATCTAGAGAGCAGAGGGCTGCCATGTTTTGGCACCCAGGGAAAGCATTAGCTCACCTAAAGCTTTCTGATAAAACTATTTCCTCTTCTTTAAGAATTCCTGGAAAAAATGAGTGTGTATGTTTTAATATTTTCTGTTACGTGTTCAGTTAAGTGGTATGCAGGCTCTGCATGCAAATAACAAAACGTGCAAAAGCTGTAAGTTTAACATATAGTTATACAGCTGTGACTTACAATTGTTGTTTCTTAATCATTTCAGTTCAGCAAATCTGATTTTCATTTAAAACAAAGAATCATAACGACTTATTGGATTCTTTTGAAGTCCTATTCCAGCAATTATTAATCTCCTAAAAATGAATCTTTGTTCCTGAATATTAAATATTTTTCCACAAAAACCATATAAATAAATAAATAAATAAATAAATTCAGTCTTTAAGACTGATAAAACAGAATTACAAAAAGTGGGGTCCACTCCTCAACAGAGGAGTCTCTGTGTTCAACATTCATTTTCATTTGGGTGCACTGACATCTCATGCATAGTTTTCAGTTAAGTCTATTTTGTGAATTTTATGACACAAAAAGAAAATAGTGTACAGAGTAATCTAAGTGGCATTAAAATACCATTATATATCTGCCAGGAGAAGTGGTCATGTTGCTGAAAAGCCTGCATCATGATCCTTATAAACTTCAGTACATGCAGTAGTTTACAGAGTCCCTTCTGGCTGAGGATGCTGTGCTTTTTCTCCTCCTCAAATAAACAAAGGGCACAGCCAAGCATTGCACGAACCTAGACACACCCACACAAACAAACAAACAGGTATAACAGGATTTTGGTACACATATCCTAAGGGAAAGGTGAAAAAAGCTCAGATTAAGCAGAGTACAGTACCTTCATGGCAATGGTATCTTGGTCTGTATCAAAACCTTCAGGGAAGAAGCAGCCCATGAAGTGGTCCACATCTGTGATTTCATTTAATTTTACGGAGCTAAACTGCAACATGTGGAGATGGTAGCCCTGCCAGAGGGCCAGCTGGTACAGCTACAGATAAAGAGCAGAGGGAAGAACTTTGAAATTTTAACTGTGGTACTGTTGTGTGTAAAGGCCATATGTGTCTGATGCTGCTCATAGTTTTAAAGGAGTAAAACCAAACTGCCTAATCATGGCATTAATAATCCAGTGTCACAAGTTGTGGATTCTGCACACAATCGGAAGCAGTTGAAAAAGTAAACAACTGCAGCTGTCAAAGCCAACTCTAAAAAAGTTAATTACCTTTATTCCAAAAAGAAAATCTGCCACCTGCAACAGATATTCCTGGTATAACTTTGCAGGCAGTCGGTCTTTGTACTTTTTCCATACCTCCACGAGAATTTTAATCCTTAGAGACAGGATCATTTGTAAATGGATGACAAACAGAAAGGCGACAGGTTACCAAAAGTATTTATGTGATACTTTTCACATAAAGAAAATGGTGCTCCTTGAGATTTCAATACAAATTTATCTCACTGTCGTGAAGAAAAGGTTAAGGATGGATATCATGGGACATGAAATTTCATGTTCATGTGCCACCAGGAAACAAACATTCGCTAAACCCCATTTACAAGTGTTTCCCCCTCTGATGTACAGGAGAGTAACAGGGAAATAATGAGTGAATACATGACAGGAAGCTAACATAAACTTTAATCAGCTAACGTTTGACTGTCTTTTGTCATCCTACCCTTTAGCTTGAGAGCTGTTGTCCTGGTCGGTCGAAGACGCCAGTTGTTTCATTAGTATGAAAAATGAGTTTATATCCCGTTTGAAGGCTAAAATAACTGGGTTTCTTTCATCAAGTGCACCATAATATGAAGCTGGTAAGTCCATTTTTGTGTGCATTTAGGTAACTAGACTAAAAACAATCCATTTCTGTTACTACTCAATGCGACTAATGTTAGTCACATTACCATGGTAACGACGCTGCATGAGGAGACAGTACGTTAAAATCAGTAACGGATCAGGCACGTACTAGGCGTTAACTTGTTATTATAAAATTGTTTACATTTCATGAATTAAATTAAATTTTAATAAGATATAATGAAAGTAAAATACCTTCACTCTACCAGTAGTATTTTATTACAAGCCAGCAGGCTGTAAGAGAAATAGAAATGACCGCAAGTTTACTTTACAGCCATGAAAAGAAAAGAAAACTAATTATTTTAAGTTAATGTTATTGATATTTCCCGAACCCAAAGCTCTGCTTTAAAAAATACTAGCAACAACATTTACAACCCATGGTTATAAGGCAAAGTTTTGCCAAATCGAACGCAATCAAATTCCAATAAATATTTAGTAAACTGACATTTACCTGGGTAAACCTCACATGCCCAAGTGTAAGTAAATGCAGCATGTAACGTTGGTCTACATCAGGGATCACCACCTCCCTGCCTCTTGAGCCAGTGTCCTGCAGATATTCGATTTCCATAGGCTGCAGCAACACATCTGACAAAACTTGACAAGCTGTTGGAGAACCAATTCATTTGAACCAATTAAGTGTATTGTAGCAACGAAACCTGGAAAAACTGCAGGAACTGGCCCGAGGAGTTGGTTTTCCGTGTTCTTCATCAACAATGTTCTTGATCATAATGCAGCATCTCACTACCTGCCTGCCTACGTGGGTAGGCTAATGGTATTTGTCTGTCCAGACTGTTTATATTTTATGAAGTGTATGTGAAAGATACATAATGACTGAAAAGTTAAACAGCTGAAGAAACACTGAACTCAAAGTAAGTTTTTGTCATTGCCAATGTGCAGTAGTGGTATCACTGACTGTTTACTTTGACAGTTTTTGCTTACTTTTAAGATGAGATCACCACTTTAGTTTTGATAATAAACTATTTCTTAAACTTTAGATTTTTTTTCTTCATTTTTTTAAAAAAGGGTCTCATTTACATGTGCCACCCTTTTCCCAGTCTGTATAAGATAATTTGATCGAATATGTGCAGTTTTTCAATTAACTTTTGAGACTGGCTGAATAGAATGAAGTACAAACTAAAAGAAGTTGGTTGGCACAAGCAATGGAAAGGACTTCATGTTTTAAATCTGAGCTCATACCAAAATGATACATGCAGAGTGTCATCTAATGCTGTCTCATACAAACTCATCAATTTCTATTCAACCACACATCCACTCCACACACAAGCGTAAAGCTTCTGGCACTGAGAGCACAGCAGGCTAATGCGCTGTCTGCTATTCCACAAACAAACACTGACAAAACCATACACACACTAGACAGGGGTATTTCCTGGGGAATGAGCATGGGGGCATCAGCAGTATTCCAAGCCAGTGTCACCTCATGGCCAAGAGGGCAGGGAGAGACTCACTGTTACAGAGACAGGGAGAGAGATAGACAACCGGTCACAGTCAGACAGATGAAACAATGGCGGTGATGGAGGGATAAACAGTTGACATCATTGTTCCAGAAAGATCAGCCTGTTGGCAGAGTCCCTATGCAAGTAAGCATAGGAGGTTATGGAGGGGCAGAGGGTGGAAGAGGGCATGAACAGAGACAGGGGCCTGGCTGAATGGGATGGGAGGGAAAGGTCTATAAATGCAGTCTAGGAGAGCATAGCTGCACCCATCTCACGTCTAGTCTAACCAAGACTCAACTTTCCTTGCTCCCATAATTTTATCAGCTCTATTGGAATCTGGAACCATGGAAATTCCCATCCAATACCCCTGGTACCGCCGGGCCTTCTCAAGCCGCTTCTCTGACCTCTCCTTGGCAGAACCCCTCACTGACTGGTCAATGATGTTGCCCTTCTCCTTCTCGTTCCCATGGATACGTCCTTCCTTCATGCGCTGGTTCAACTGGTCTGAGAATGGACACAGTGAGGTAAAGTATGGTTTATCTGGACTTTTATTTGCACTTTTCACAAAATGAGTGAGCATGATTAATATACTATAATTTAAGAACATTTTCACAAAATTAAAAACAGCTTATACTCCAATCAAAAATCCCTCTGTAGAATATCCTCTTCCTCTGATGTCAATTTTCTTAAAAAAATTCAGAATGTGGGTTATGCATTGAGAAGAAAATTTCAAGCTATTGAGGGTGTTTTTAACTCTAGCTGACACGTCTTAGCACTGCCACTAACTGCTGTATTCACTGTACAGATGCGCATGGAAAAGGATCGTTATGTCATTTATCTGGATGTGAAGCATTTCTCCCCTGATGAGCTGTCTGTCAATGTTAGTGATGAGTTCGTCACAGTACACGCCAAGCACGAGGACAGACAGGTTAGAGGGACTTTTGAGGTCTTGAACAGATTTGATTTGATGACACTTTACTGATATGCTGACTAATTCTGTTTCTCAGGATGATCACGGCTATGTGTCAAGAGAATTTCTGAGGAAGTACAGACTTCCATCTGGCGTGTCAGGGTCTGATGTCACCTCCAGTCTGTCATTTGATGGTGTGCTGATGATCACGGCACCTCGATCATCTCCTGGACCAGAGCGCACTGTTCCTATTTTCTGCGATGATGGAGCACAGAAACAGAAAATGTAGAGCAGTCTGATCCTGTTTTACTACTAACCGCAACTGCTACCTGTTTTTATATTTAACCTGTTATAGTTGTGTTGGCATTTCAGTACACAGATAGGTCAGGCCTCCATGTCTGAAAGTGCAAATGCCTTCCAATAGACCAGCTAACTCCTAACTTGCAATCATTTTGGTGTCTGAGCTAAACAGTGATGCTTTACAATCACTGGGTAAAACATTGAACCTATATAAAAGAGTATTTGACAGTGCATGTGACTTTAATACAGACACACTGACATGATGTGCAAGATATAGAGCTCCTGAGAATCAATCTAACAGATCTACTTCAAACAACTACTGTTCTACACATATTCATGCATTTAGCCATATTTTTACCTAAGACATACCTTCCTTTCATCAAGAGTTTGAATGTTAATGCATGTCCCACCTTTATGCTTTAAAGATAATGGAAGCATTTAAGAGACCAAACAGGCTTTCAGCCCACATAAGATTTGCTCTTTGATGAAGTGAACAGAAAAAGCGCAAGCTGCTTCTGAAAATTCTTCACTTAGGATACTGAAGGAAAAAAGCTGTCAAACAGAACTGTATCTACAGTGAACAGCACTGACTGGGAAGGTATGAGGAAGATGCAAACTGTGCTTGTTTCCCTCAGTGAGAATAGCAATGGTTTCTGTATGTTTGAGAAGAGGGTTCCATGGAGGCATTTACAATAATTTTTAACATATTTGTTTTAAAAAGGCCACAGAAGGACTTGGGACCAGGTGCGTGCTCTGTTGTGAGGAAGACAGGATGAATGAGCAGGAGAGATGTGGATAAAACGGATGAGCACAGAAGCTGATGTTTTGAGGTAGTTTCTATCACTGGGCTCCTTTTTAAGTGGTGAAGGACAACCTCTGAGCTGCTAAGGATGGTGTGTATTAATGTACTGTAAGTAACAGTGAGTGCATTTGTACTTGTACATGCAAGAATTACACTTCTATCATATTGGAAACAACCTTCTGGTATATTAACAAAGAAAAAAATGAATAGAATAAATGTTGAAAATCAAATTTATAGTGCTGTTTTGTGCTTATTAAAAAAAAAACTTACCAAAGAACTTCACATGGCAACATGCAGTACAGCACATCTTGTGAGAGGATGAAGACTTTAGTAGCTTTCTTGATTGTCCTAAAATAATAATTCTCACATATTTCAGTTACATATTTAAAAAAATAAAAATAAATAAAGAAAAAACATACAGAATATTCTACAACAACCTCAGATGCTCTTGGTCAGTGTCCTCATTGGTAAGAGCTGTTTTATCAGCATGAGGAGGATCTATTCTATATCACACAGGTGGCCATGTCATAGTAAATTGGTGTATGCCATATATCATTGATACCTTCACGCAAGGAACCCTTGCAAAGTGCACTAATACACCCCCATACCTTCACAGTAACTCACTTCTGCATCCTCCACAATAACCACCTGGATGGTCTTTTCTTAACTTTATCATATAGAACCTGAAAATGTGCTATACAAATAAACTTGCCTTGCCTTCTAAGCTCATGTGACTAAATTGATCATGGTAGTATGATGATTTATCTTGCAATCTTCTTTCAATATTATGCACTGCAGATGATTAAAGACAATAGACCTCTACAATTCCGCATTGAGAAATATATATCTTTTAACTTATCGATAATTATCTGAAGAACTGTGACAGTAAATTATGAGCCACAACCCATCCTTTTTTTAGCAAGACAAAGATGTTGGTATATGCTCCTTTTAAACACAATTATGGCACCCTCAACTGTCATCAATTAAGCTGCTGATTTTAGAATCTTCTTAGTATCTTTTATAATCTGTTTTGTTTTTGTCTCGCTCAAAACTTCTTTTTTGTTAGTGTGATACTGGCATCAAATTCAAAATTTGTTTTTACTTTTTGAAATACAATTATGCTGCTCAATAAGACACTGAAAACCATTTTCTTTTTCCTGTGTCTGTTCCATAAAGGTTCAAAAAAAGTACCAAATTACTGTAAAAATTTAAGTTTACACACAGTGTTTGGAAAACTTCAACTTTACTGGACATGGGGTTTGCATTAACAGTCGATTTTAAGCCACAATTTGTAATTCTCCTTGTCCTGGTCATAATACATACATTGACATTCATAATTATTTACTGCCAGATCTTACACAAGATCAATAAATTGTTACATTTTTTTTAGGTAATAGAGCATAGCGGTTTGGGAATTTAAGGACAGGTACAAAATAATGTGTAATGAAATATTAGTGGAGCTGGTATTTAAGTAATCAAAACATCTGTTTTAAAAATTACTAGAATGCAAATAGTCTAATTCTTAAAGAAGTCTTTTTTGGTTTCTGTAATGAGACTTTCAATACAATTTTATCTGAGAAAAAGACCGGAAAAATTGATCTTCTTTTAGTGACTAAGTGCAATATTACATAATATCAGAGATTCATGTGAAATTAAAAAAGCTGTTCAGTGACAGTTGATGAGAAAGTTATCATTTTAGTGAAGGTGTCTTCAGTTGCAGTAGAAGTCCCATTTCTGGAGGAAAAAAACAAAAACAAAGATAAAATCACATAATGAACATGCATATTATATCTGTTTACATGCAAACCTCTAAATTCACTTACGGTCGTTTTAACCTCAGTGGTGGCTGGCATGAGTACATGTGTCTCCTCCACTACGCTGCTGGGGAAGTGTCCAATGCGAGCCTCCTGTTCTCCGTAATAGGAGCTTTGTACCTGCAACCAGTGATACAGGTGAACCTTCCTGATGATATAAATGTTGGTTTAATGCTGAACATGGATAGATCCCTGAATCAATTTCTTTTCAATAAAGTTACTTGTATAGAAATTTTCTGCAAAAGTAACACCTTCAGTCTTTAAAGTGTGTCTTAGCTGTAACTACGTATTTACTTTATTTTGTATATATTTGCAAACTATCTCACCACAATCCCTTTAGTGCTTTTAGACCTCCCTTTTTGTCCCTATTTACACCCAAGGAAGTAAACTGCTTAAAAGTGTGTGGTTTAAATGGCATCTAGCAATGGAATTTCAGATAGCAACCAATTGAATATCTCTTGCCTCTCCCCCTTGTTTAAAGCATGTAGGACAAACGGCAGTGGGGGAGTTTGGTTTGTCTATCCTTGGCTGCTGTAGAACTGTGAAGCTACAACATGGCTCTATGGAGGAGCCATATGTCTCATTAAGGCAGCAAAAACACTGTTATATCTTTCAAGTGATTTTACAATAATGAAAGCCTAATCATAGATAACCTGTTTCATTAGAGCCTTCTCATTGGGTTTCAAACCAGAAGACCAGGAGTCATGCAGTCAATGTCTGGGTATCCAAACATTTTGTAATTTATCCCCAAAGTTTCAGAAAACTTTTAACGAAATGAGAATTTATCTGCCCTTTCATCCACTTTGCCATCAACATGACTAAATTAGTACAAAACTGAATATGTGTTAGAATACACTAATGCTGAATAAGCCTCTGTTCGCTATCACCAGCTATGACAAATTTGCCTCACTATGCAAACAAAAGGGATTGACGTCATAAGGTTTGATGTGTGAAACCTTGGCAGCTATAATCCAAGTTTGTTGATTGTTAGTGGTGTGCTGCAGTTTAAAGATGGAGATGCTCAATCATGATGTTTTCAAAAGAAAATCTTGTTTTTTATTTCCCCCAACCTTTTTAAGAATTTATATTAAGGACCCAAAACAATCAAATTTTTACTTACACTGCCAGCCCAGAAGAGGTTCCCTGTGTCTTTTAGCATTGCGTAAACGTAGACAAGCTGCCCCTGTCGGATGGGAATGAACCTGCAGTCTCCAGGGTAGTAGTCCTGTACTGCACGAGCTATCAAGATAGGATCTGTGCAGGAATACAGAGGAGACTTATAGATGTTTGACATCATATGTAGGACTTTAACCTTTAAATTATTTGATATACTCTATGTGTATGTGCATTGAGAAACTCAGCATATGTTTGTAATGACATTTCAGCTCTTTGAATAACATGATCAGCAGCTTAGCCAAGCAAATCAGGCACTAGCATCAAAAAGTTGTTGTTACTTACGGCTGCATTCAGAGTCGGCGCAGAGTTTCTTGTTGGAAAGCTTTGGCATGTGCTTTCCAGCCTCACAGGTCACCAGCAAAAGCCACACTGAAAGAGCAAACCAGAATTTGTGAGCCATGTCAGCATGTACAATGCACCCAACGATGCAAAAATCTTTTCTTTTTTGTTTTCTGTGCTCCTGCTTTAAGTCCTGCTTAGCTTTTTATTCCCTTTTGAGTGTTTTCAAGTCTTAAAAGGAGGTGCAATGATTCCGGTTCCCTTTTCTACTCTCCCCTACCCCCTTCCTCATAAATGAACACAGAGCTCCTTTGAAACCCTCCAAGCAGGTAAACAGGATGGGGGGATGAGGAGGAGGAGTGGAGGCAAAATACTGTAGACAGATCCCTGTTTGTGCCCTCCACTATTTCCATCTCTCATCATGCGTCACCGCCACCAAAACAGCAGGATGTTGAACTTTGTGGCAGTGAATTCCTCTGAGTTATTCTGTGTTTTTGACTTTCTTGTTCAGCCGCTAGATGTCTGAACAGTATCTGCCACACCCGCTGTTCCCATCTCCCTGCCTCTGTGTGGTGTTCTCTCTGTTCGCTTTACCTTTTTTAACAGAGGAGGAGGTGGGGCCACTGATTCTATTTACATACCGCATGTTTCCACTTCCAAGGTAACCAGCTGAACCTCTCTTACGCAAATGCTGCCAGACATGAACACACACACACACAAAAACACACCCACCAAACAGGAAGACTATACCTGTTAGCCTGAGTTGGCTGGGAACTGTCAGGTAAGACAGGCTATATTTTTGTTCCTTCAAAGTTGGTCTGATTAATGCGGTCTCTACTTGTTTCCATAACAGAAAAAACCTCCAAAGCTATATTGTATGAATGTCTTCATTACTTGTATTTTAAATGATTTTAGTTTGGATGAAATCACAGTTTCATGATTACATGGGAAACTATGGATGGTGACGTCAGAGAAGTGACAGGGAATGTCTGGGAGAGCTCGTAGGACAACTCCATTGTTACTGAATTTAAGTTTACCTAAACAGACGCTACACTTCATGTAGTGTGTGGGAATCATTTGTTGTATCTGCCACTTATCAAGCCTTATTTTGGCCTCATTTTGAATTTTGACCTCTTAGCAGGTGCCAACTGGGCCTTAACAATGTGGTTAAAACTGATTATTTAAAAGAGATTTTCATTCAAGAACATTAAACACGTTTTCTGTTTGTAAGAAACAGTGGAGTGCCTGTGGAATTTAGGGAGGGCAGCAGAACAATGATGATAGCTGGTATTTCAGCCAGTAACCAAAGTACCTGTCTGACAAAAGACCTCCTTATAGGCCGTCATAGATTATATTACCAGAAAACAACTGTTCTTACAGTCATGCAAGGTTTTTTTAGGTTATGTGTGTCATTTTCTGTCCTTTCCAGCCTGCAGATGTATCTGTGAAGAAAAGAGGTGTAAAAGTGAACTTAACAAAATGGAAACATAACCTCATCAAACCATTTGAAGGCGGAACATCAATTCATGTTGAAGGATTTCTTATAATTTATCAAAATAAATGGGGAATGGCTGTCAATCGGCCACTTATTTGATTGTGGATTACGAGTCCAGGAGCCCGAGGCGATGCTTTCTAAGTGACTCCTACAAGCCTGAGTGTCTGCAATGTTTACTGCCAGGAAAAACAGTCTTCCTTCTCCAAGCCTGGAGGACTCCTTCTTTCCTCTCTCCTTTGCTATCCCCACATCTTCATCCTCCGCTGGTAGCAGTGATTGTGGAGGAGGGATAGAGACTGACCTAATACTAGCTGCAGAGCTGGGCCAGGCTTTACTAGAGAAGAATGAGGAGCTGGCAGCTTCCCTGGTGCAGAAAGAGAAGGAAATGGAGGTAAGGATCAAGCAAACCCTACTTTCAATACAGGTTAGTGGGTGGGAAGAGAATAAATACAAAATCATTTTAACCATATACACAAAAACTATCATTTGAACTATTCTAGCTTTCTAAATGTTGGGAAAAGATGCAAATCTGTAACTAATAAATACTGTTCAGTTAATTAATGATTTATCCATCATTTATGATAATGAAAAAAATTTTTTTTTTTAAATGTAAATGTTATTTCTAACATCTATTTTGCCTTAAACTCTGGTTTTCTAGAACTGTATACCTGAATTAGACACTTTGACATTCGCTGTTACTTTTTTGTTTCTAGATAGATCAAATCAAACATCTATTTCTGCGTCTGCACTATATTCATTCTTTTTTTTTCTAAACCAGTGTTTTGAACCCAAGTAAATGTGGATTTTAATGTTTCAGACTTTAAAGCAAGAAAAGCACATTCTGCAGAGGAAAATGGAGATGAAAGAACTTGAGTTTGGGCAGAGGGAGACGGAGGTGACGGCAGATCTTGATGCCTTGAAGGCTGAGCTGGAGAAGCACCACAGTCAGGGGCGTCATCGGCAAAAAGATGAGAGTGACCAGAAGGCTCAGCTAGCCAATCATAACCAGCGGCTGGTGGAGCAGCTAGCAGAGGTTAATTCATACTGTCTGTGAACGTCCAAATATTTGTTTCCTTTGTGGTGAGTCACATCATAGACAGAAATAATGCTGACAAACAGGTTTCTCAACTTTTAATCTCCCGCACATCCTCTAGGCTGTAACACTGGAGCACTCGCTGAGAACTGAGCTTCGTTCCCTCAGAGAGGAGATGGATGACTCCTCCTTCAGCAGATCCATCGGCTTAACACAATTAGAAAACATGCAGGCAGAGGTATTCTCACGGCTCACGGATTACGCATAAGTCACGCACACAGAACATTATGAAAAGTGACCATGTCATGAAATTCAGAGGATTGAGATTCATTTTATGAATTGAAATTAGCAGAGCAGCCTTGAAGCCTATAGTGATGCTAGCTTGATTATTTTGCGCAGGCACTCCTAACAGCTTGCAAATGCTGAAAAAAAAAATTAAGATTGATTGATTAAAAGCTGTGTTAAGAGCATTTTAACATAAAGCAAAGGAATATTAAAGTTTTCTATTCAACACATCCCAGCAGCTGTCTTAAAGCTGGATTGTGTTAGTTTCTTTGAAAAATGAATTATACTCTTGATAAAATAATACAACTAAATGGTATCAATTTTTTTTTGTTTCTACTCCTTAACTTTCCTTCCTCTCACTCATACAGAACAGAGTTTTGCTGGAGCGGCTGTCACACATGGAGACACAGCTAAAAGCCTCACAGGACGACAGCCAAAGACTCCGCACAGAGAGAGATGGGCTGAGGGACAGACTGTTAGAGCTCCAGATGAAACTGAGTGAGAAAGAAGCAGAGGTAAGGATCTGTTTTTTTTAAGATGAACCATGGTTCTGACTGATCGCGCTTAAGGGAAAAAGAGGGGAACCATAAGACTAATGTCGTACTCACACTAACAGAAATGACTAACACAACTACCTCTGCGCCTTACTTTTACTGGTGCCTGTCTCTTATATTGTGCTTGTGTGTTGTGTCTGTATTCAGATAGAGCAGGAGCAGGGGGTGGTGTTTGAGTTACGTACACTGAATCGCTCTCTACAGCAAAAAGCTCTGAACCTAGGAGAGGAGAGCATCCTGGACAGTACACACATACAGCCTTTGTCTCTTCTTAGTGAAATTCAGCAAACGCAGGTACTCACAGAAGCACACAAGTGCAATAACTTCCCAATCTAACTCACAAACTGTACTGACATTACTCTTTTTATGGAGGTGCCCACAACTGACCATATCTCTGTGGCTAAATTTGTCCTTGCAGCACAAAAAGTAGAGATAAAATGCTTGAAACTTTCTGATTTACTGTTCATCTCTCCTCCTAACCAGGCTAAAGAGGCATTACTGGCTCACTCAACAGTCCTGCAGGCAAGGGATGAGGAAATACAAGCACTAAGAGAAGAGGTCTGTTAAGCTTTATATTACCACACACACATTGTACAAGCATAACACAACTATATATATATTTCTTGTAAATTCAGTGCAAACTCAAATCTCACACATATAAATGTTTCTGACTGTGTCAATTCATTTCACTTTTCAGTTGCAAACTCAACAACAAGAGCTCAAGTCCCTGAGAGAAGAAATCAAACCTTTCAGAGGCAGCCCTGAAAAGCCAAGCTACAGGTAATAGGCTACTACGAAATTTGATTTACTTTGAGTTTGTTCAGTTGTTTTAAACCTGTATATAAATATGCTTTGCTAATTTTCACCTATTAATCTAGTTTTTTGGAGAATGAATTGACCAACGTTCGCAAGGAAAAAGAATCCCTCACTCAGCAGCTTCTGAACACCATCAAACAGAAGGTGGCGCTGTCTCAAGAACTGGAAGCTTGGCAGGTGAGTGTGTGCGTTTAGGTACAGGCAAGTCTAGAGTAATTACTGTAGCAGCTTATCAGGTTAATCACTTCTTCCATCTGAACCTATTCTCTTGGTGCAGGAGGACATGCGCTTGGTCATCAATGAAAAGGTGCAACAAAAGGAGGAGGAGAAGCAGAAGGAAACCCGGACCGAGAAAGACAGTACTGTTGGACTCCAAAGAAGCAAATCTTTAAGAGTAAAGGGAGAAAGAGGGAAAGGATTATTCTCTTCATTTTTCAGAGACAAATAACAAATAGAAGAGGAGCTGTTTAAACTGACAGCATCATCCCTTTGTCTTTGTCACTGGAAGCTTTTGTTGCCAGATAATGGACTCAAAAATCTGCTATCAACATAAGCATACGAAATGTTTACAGACCTCATCTGAATGTATTTAATAATTATATTTCTATGAACAATTTCAGACTTTGTTGCCAGTTACCAGTGACTTTTTTTTTTTTTTATAGTATAAGGTTTTTGTTTTCTTACTATTTCAAAGCTGAATATAACAAAAACTGCAAAGGCAATGTGCAACTGCCAAAAAGTTAATGGAATGACACAGACTTTGAAAAAAGACATTACTTCAGATTTACTGTCATACAATGTTGGTATTTGATGGAGACTCTGCTTCAGTGGAACAATGTGAGGAATAACGATCGTTAATAATCGATCCCATCACATTTTTTCTGAGCTAATAACAATGCTAATCCTATATGTGTGTGTGTGTATATATATATATATGTGTGTAGGTGTGTGTGCAGGTGTGTGTGTAGGTGTGTGTACAGGTGTGAGTGCAGGTGTGTGTGCAGGTGTGTGT
>JBBBVU010000016.1:9807659-9845843 GCA_037177055.1 Atherinosoma microstoma
TGTGTGTGTATGTACATGTTTGTATATATATATATATATATATATATATATATATATATATATATGTATATATATGTATATATATATATACGTATATGTGTGTGTGTGTGTATGTGTGTACATGGTAAGTCTGCCTACTTGATAGGTGTCATGATAAAAGTGACCAACTGTCATTTCATCTTGCAGAAAAATACACTCAGAAAATAAAATAACTAATTCCACCTTTATGGATACAAGGGATTGTTCACTGTGGTGGTTCCAAAAAATTTGGTTCAGGAACCAGCACCGTGCCATGGCCTGGCTAGTGTGAAAGGGTTATGAGGGTGCCATCCCAGTAACAATACCTTGTACCCATAAAGGTAAATTAAGTGCTTTACTTTCTTTGTGTTTCATTTTCTTTGGTCTCCAGGATAACATTGAATATGAAAATTAAACAATAAGTAACAGGAGGTTAAACAGGACTGTGATGTGGATGGGTTGGTAATTTACTATTGGTTTGTTGTGCATGCAGCCAAAAGAACAAAGTCTATGACAGAAATAAGATCTTTAATAAATTAAGTCTAAAAAGACAGTATCTCTTTTCCCACTTTTCTCCATGCTTCTATTAAATAATGTATAAATAATACATACCCAATATGTCATATGCTCAGGGATGAAAAAAACTGAATCTCAGTTGCATACAGGACAGTTTTTCTACAAGTCCTCCTTCAGTGCAAATACACTCTTACAGGAGTATAAAGAGCATCATTTCCCTGGAATCCACTCACTTTGATATGCTGGCCAAACACAAAACAGTTCTTCAGATGTCATCCTGGTAGTTGATCTCACTGCTGTTAAACTATTTTCTTAATATTAATCTATATGAGCAGTCACCAGGCCACTAAGTCAGATTCCAGATCTGTCAACAAGACTTTGATTTTCTCTCCTTGTACTGTATCAATATAATTACAAACCTCACTTTTGATAGACATTTAAACACTGGAAAGCTCAGAAATTCAAGGAGACAGTGGCCAAAAAGCATTTCATTGTTGGCAAATTTTGGTGATTTTATAAGTGGATTATGAGAAATACCATGTTCTTTATATGATCCTTTGAAAATAGTTGGCAGGATGATCAAGGAAACATTAATTCTAGTAAGTTCGCTAAAACCTGAAAAAAATGTTCATTAATATATATTTATACACACATTATATTACCTATGGTATAAAAATGCTATTCTAAATTTACAGTACAGTATGCCTTTTATCCCTTCAGTTTTTCTTTTAGTTTTCATTGTCCAGAAGGTGATGTGCAGTCTGGTTTCAGGGGCCATAACTGTAACATATGATGCATCCCAGTCCTTCCTGTGCAGTTTTTTTTGTCATCCAATAAGAAAAACATCAGATCTTTATTAAGAGGTAGTTTTCAGGGTGAGATGCATTGAGATGAAAAAACAGGAAGTGTTTAGGTGTGGCTGATAACCCCAGAACATTAGTTCATCATGAAGCTTCTGACTCCAGCTTTTGGATGGATGTCCTGACAGCGAATTATAATTAGTGGAGGTTTATCCCACGTTGACGCCGAGGCCCACTTGAAGCTTGTCACCTCTGTGATTTACAAAAGCACCCATAATCAACGTGGCTGGCAGCGGGGTCAGACGCTTTTCCAACACGCCTCCTATTATGCAACGACTGTTTATCATTCCTGGACAGAAAAAAAGAAGACAGGCCTCATATGGCGTGTGTTTTCTGAATCGTTAACACCGAACATGACATCTGACTCAATGCTCAAAAGAAATCTACCTCGAAAGACCATGTTGGCTTCTGGGAGTTCCATCTGGTACCCAAATGAGGTTGTGGTCTCTTGTGTCCTGGTACTGGCTTCAAACTCCACCCCAACTTGGATCTTGCCATCACAAACACACACTAATTCAGAACTGGTACCATGCATGCAAATGGTGTGTTCATAAAGTATAGATCTATCAGCTGCACCTGTTTGTTTGCTCTGTGATAGTAGCTAGCGTGGGCGCCTCCTTTACCGGCATTCAGGGTTGCCACCCAGTTTGGCCCTACATGGCGACACGGAGAAGAGAAAATGGTTATACTGGTTATTTGAGATGAAATAAGATGTTTTAAGCAGATTCATGATTAAAAACTAAATCTCACTTGAGTACTGTCCAGCCAAAGTGAGAATTCCTCCTTCCTCTGCTCGCCCCCGATGATAGACCAGCTCCCCACCTAATACCAGTCCAGCAGACACACTCTGCAGGAAATGTCCTACAAGGATGACTGAGCAGGACAACCATACAAATGTAAAACTCTGAATATACTTTAAAGTACTTTATTGTTAATTATCAGTGAAGACATAATTAATAATGGTTAAAAAATGCAAAGTAAGCATGAAATAATTGGATTCTAATAGTGTGTCAAAACAGTATATGGATTCATCATTATTACACACTGCTGGTTACCGAGCAACACTTAGGGGATGCTGTTTCCTTACCTGACTCTCTGAGGACATCCGGGTTGGCCACTGTGACAGCAGCTGTGAAGTCATTTCCTCTGTACTCAGTTTCAAACTGCCACGTTACAAACTGTGACTGCTGGGTCTAAAATACAATGAACAGTTCAAACAGAAATGTTTGCTATGCTTTGATTTTATTTTGAGTGAGGTATCTGACTTGTATAGAAATGGCAACTGAACACGGGATGAGATTGATAGACATTAGAAATGGTAAGAGACACTGGGATCTGACCTGGAACACAGTTCTGGCTCGAAAACGTTCAGATAGGTGCAGTAGAGCATGAGCGTTCAGACTCCCGGAAGAGTCCATCTCACCAATCAGTGCTGGGGCATCCTAAAATGTGACAACAGTATGCAAAGTACAAAAAAAACAACAACTACATTTTCATCTTTCTTCCATTATTACTGACAGAAACTTCAATGACAAAGCAGTGATACATTAAGAATATGATCGTTTGAGTCTGACCTTATCCTTGCTGTAGTCGTCAGACTGCAGATGCTCCACATGGAATCGATAGTAAGAAGGACTTACAGCACTGAGGTGGAGAGTATGACTGACCTGGAAGCAGAGCCACTCATCACATCAAAGATCAAACATTATTGTCTTTAAAATAAACGTACATTTATACAAACAGAAGAGCCACCTTGAAGAAGCTGCTAAGAGTTTTGTTGACAATCATCTTGACACCCTCAATCTGATGAGGAAACACATCTAAGGAGGAAAGAAGGCAGAAAAAATACTAAGATTACAGTAATAACTCATTTTCTGAAATTGACTGTGTCAAGAAATACTTGGACAGCCTCTCAGTCAAATCACACAGCTAGCTTTTCTACAGGACAATTATTATTTGGAGGGGTTGGTTTGTCTGTCTGTGTTAGCAACATAACTCAAAAAGTTATGGACAGATTTTGATGAAAACTCAGAAATGGAATAAAGGAACAAGTGATTTGATTCTAACTCAAAAATAATGCCCACAGTCATTTGCACACACAAAAAAAGAAGAAAACAGAATACAATGGCTTGGCAGGAGGTCTGCGCTCTCTGAGTGCTTCTAGTTTACACTGTTATGTCGCAAAGTGAAACAACACACTAGCTGGCGCACATCAAAAGAGCTTTACCTATCAAACATCAAACTGATTGAAAACACTTGAACATTCCTATTGCCTGTTCCAAAGTCAGCATATCCTCAACCAGCTCTTGCTTTTTTAAACAGGCACCTTTGCAGCTCCTGTGGAGTGAGTGAAAGCTGCCTGGGTTGGGTAGGCGACCATCTCTCCTCTCCCAGCGCGGAGGACTGTCCCAGTGAGCAGGATGTGCGTCCCAGCGAGAAGGAGGTGGGTCAGTGGAGAAAGGCCAGTTCTGATGGCCAGGGCTGGAAGACAATGCCAGTACACTGCCCATGTGGGCACTAGGCTTCCTACAGTACATAGAGATAAAAAAAGAAAAGAAGGGAGATTTATGACACATTTATTTGCCTACATGCTATTTGCACCTGCAAATTTATGATCCCAGACTCTGGGAATCTACATAAAGACAGATAAGCAGAGTATAAACCTGGTCTCTTTTTTTTCATGGGAAAGCACTTTTTATTTGGCCAGCTAGGCATTTAATATCAGACGCAAGTAATAGCAGAATGACATTTTAAAAATTGCAAATAAGAAAAAAGACATTTATCGTGCATACTCTTTCATTTGTTTTAAAACAAAGATAAACCAAATTTAGATTTGGGTATATGATGGAGAGCTATGGGTTGATTTCATGTACAAGTGCAGCATTCCGTTAGCTAGCATGACCTTAGCATCAGCAAAAACTCACGTATGGGGGAAAAAATGTTTTACTACCTACGCCCGATGCAATCGTGACACCTTAAAATCCTGAGTGGAAACGAGAACCGCACATCAGAAACATTGTCAAGAGCATCTTTTTTTAATTCAACGAATTCTTATCTGAATATCCAAACTGATGCTGAGATCACGGATGCTGCAAATTCCTCCCTCTTCAAGATGCGATTCACCGCCCTCTAAATGCGTCCCTCTGAAAATACAACGGGAATCCTTGGTTCGAAAAATGCTACACATCAGTATTTTCATGCAACACTTTTAAAATAAGATCTGAAAATTATATTTCAAAACCTTTCTTTTTAATATTTTTTTTTACCTTGTTCTTTAGAGGCTTTGAGATTTCGGGGAACTTGTGTAACGTTGTTCGAGTTTTGTTTCTCACCGGACTGTAGTGTGTGCGACACCCACACCAGCGCTGACTGCTACAGGTGATTTGGCTTTCATGTACTGCAGCGCCGGAGAATAGGAGAGAGAAGGACATCTGCTTTACTCTTTTGACCGTGAAAAATATTTTTTAAAATTGAATTTAGCGAATTTTAAACACACAACACAAAAATATAAAATATGCTATTACTTCGTTCATATTAAACCTTCAGGGACAGAGACAGTGGTCACTGTCCCCTCGCGTCCTTTCCTGTCGGAATCAGAGCATCAAAAGAAAAAAGAAACCTATTTTGGGGCAACTTTTCAGTGAATTGAGACTTTAAACATTCTCCGGTTTTAGTTGGGTCCGACATGTCTCGTTCACTGTCCATATTGCTGGTGGGAGAGGGAAACTTCTCCTTTTCTGCCTCTGCCTGTAAGTTCCACTCAGCAGCTGGGAGCAGCATCACGGCCACTTGCTTGCAGCATCAGGAGGAGGCACTGCGGCACGAAGGTGCAGCCAGTAACATCCAGACCATCAGGGACTCAGGTAGGGGTCTGCGGGTGCTGAAACCATAGCTACTACGATGAATGTTATTTAGGGGATTACTGTTTTTGTCCTGCTCTTGTTTTATTATTCAGGAGGAACTGTGCTTTTTGATGTGGACTGCACAAAGCTGGGGGAATGTGACTCCCTGCAGGGCCGTGTGTTTGATCGTGTGGTGTTCAACTTTCCCCACTGCGGAAGGAAGAGTGGAGTGAAAAAGAACCGAGAGCTTCTAAAAAACTTCTTCCTCAGGTATAACTGCATCATGCCTTGACTTAATCAACTCATTTCATGTGTTGGATTTTTTTCTTGTGCCAACAGAAATCTGCCTGAGCTAATGTGAAAATGCCTGAGAAAAGTTAATGAATGGATGGCGAGTGCAAACAGCCATTTGTCCCTCACTTCAGGCACTTTTTCTTTCCCACCTTCTTCATAAGAGGGTCCCAGCTGAGGTGCTGCTGAGATTCTAGATTGTATTTATCTGACATTGACCAACAAAACCCATTACCTTTCATTTCTAACATGATAATTTAGCATTATGTGATTTATATGATTAACATGCTTTATAAGTTGTTTTCTTCTCTTTTCGTTTTGTTTTTACTTTGAACAAGTAGTCATCCATCAGCATCAAGATTTTTGGCTTCTTTAGAATGAAGTTTGATTTTTTTAATGTTAAATGTTGCATATTTCATCAGTTGATTAATTTATGATGCTTAGTTTTATCCAAACTTGCTTTTTTCAAGCCTTTAATCTGACTTGGAAGGAAGAAAGGTTCATTTGAGTGTTTCTAGTAATTTTTGCTCATATTTACCTGATTCCTGAATTCCTGATTTTAAAAGAAATAAACAAAATTTCTCATTTTTTGACTCAACATTTTAGAAGATTACATTTGATAACTTTGCCTCCTCTTTCCAAATAAGAATAAAACATTTTCAATTGAAACAGTATATCGACTCTTCTCAAAGTTAAATAATAATAATGTAAGATAATATGCCTGAAGTTCTTTTAGGTGTTTGCATACTTTATCAACTTGTATAATTTTCAACTTGGTTTTCTTGAAGTATACTTAGCGTTTATTTTCTATGCTTTCAGTTGTGTTCAGGTGTTGGCTGAAGATGGCGAGGTTCATGTCTCCTTGTGCAACGGGCAGGGTGGGACACCGGCAGACCAGCCGAAGCGAGAGTGGCACAACAGTTGGCAGGTGGCCGCCATGGCAGCCGAAGCGCATCTAATCCTGAGTGCTGTTCGTCATTTTGACCGTGAGAATCACCAGAGCTACAAGTGCACTGGATACAGGTAAGGAGTCAAGGTGAGTGTTGAAATGTACAAGTAGAAGCAGATCTTTGTGTTCTTAAGCCTTCTGTTTTTGCACACTGAAACAACCTAATGTTGGAGTTGTTTTTTGTGCAGGAGCCAGGATAAGGGCTTTCATGTGGAGAAAGCATTGCTCCATGTGTTTACTCGCAGCCTCCCCTACACTTCTGCGCAGATAGTTGAGGTTGAAGAGATTATTGAAGGGGAGAAGGTCCACTACAACATACCGGCTGAGCTCAGTGATTATGTATTCAGGTACAGTACTACAGATGCTCCTGTGCTGTTTGATTTGGAAAAAAAAAAATCCACCAATGCTTACTGTCTCTTCTTTTGCATCAGGAGATTTCTCTGCTCAGACTCTGTCCACCCAGTCAAGTTGGTGCAGGATTTTCTTCTCAAGGGGCTTGAAGAAAATTGTGTGGTCTCCATGACAACAGAGTCTGTTTCCTTTCTCACTGTGGCCGAACGACTTCAGATAGGCTGCTGTGGCACTGACGTCACACAGTGCTACTGGATCCACCTGCTTCAGAAAGACTTTCCAGCTGACACTGAAAGAAAAGATCCCAGCTGCTCAGACATTCAGGAAGCTTTGAGTGGCTTAAGTGTTACCTCAGATAAAGTGGACAGGATAAGGAGCAAAGAAGATGAGAGTGCACGGTGTTTATCCTCCCTTGATCTTGATCTTGAAGTGGAAAGCGGCCTTCACATGCTGCGTCCATGTCTGCTCCCTCAGATGAAAAAGCTTCAAACTCAAAAAGAAGAGATAAATAACAGTGTGCAGCTTCGGGACGAGAGTGAAGAGAGTACAAGTGCTGAAGATGAAGGAAATAAGGATGAGGCCTGCAGGAATTGTAATGGTGTTACTTGTTTGTTACTTGGGACGAGTGGTGTGGTGTTCAGGAATGTGTCTGTCAGCCTCTGGGCTCTGCCCGCCTTTCACGAGCTTCTCCTCAGAGGTGTTTTCCCTTCACAAAGAGAGCCATTTAAATTGCTGGGACATAAGCTGGAATCACTCCTTGCTCCCTACGGGGTTTCTGTAGAAACAGAAAAAGGAGGCTTGCATCTAATGGCACAGCCGATGGGTTTGGTTGGTGAGGTGTTCACAACCAGTCCAAGCGACAATAGTAGCCATGTCAACGTTGGCATTTCTTTAAATTTGGACCTCCTCGCCGTTGTCCTGTTCTCACTCCCTGACTGGCGGCTGCTATGGTCACATGACCAACGTTTCTCAAACCAGTTTGCACTCCGTCCACCGCTAGGGACACCGTTTCGTCCGTTTTGCCTGTTTCCAGAGCCCTTCAGCTTTGATATCAGTTTTTGGACGGGGCCAACATGGGAGGAGAAGAGGTTCCATGCAGCGGTCCGAGAAGCCAGCCACGGAACCGTTGAGCAGGTTAAACTCATTGACATGTTCTCACATCCTGACCTGAGCCAGATCAGTTACTGCTACAGACTCATTTACCACTCACACACACACGCCCTGTCGCACACGCAAGCTCTCCAGTTTCACAAGCAGTTGGAGTTTTTACTTTCCACTCGGTTGCAGGTCACCATCCGGTAGCGCAAAATGGAAACTCTTGCAGGGAAAAGAGAAACTCTGATATCTTGTAGTTCCAGATGTCTGTATGTAAGTGCTAAGAAAATATCTGCAAATCTGTAGTTGATCAGCGTTTAGGGTAGTTGAGGCATTATTTGTTGTATTGTGTCTTTAAAATGTGCTTAATGTGTTTTAATCATATAATAAATCCATTAACCAGGTTTTGGAATATCTATTATTGTAAAATGAAAAGATTATGTTGTGCATTGTTGGATGTCCAAATGAGACAGGCAAAATGTATATAAGCACATACAACTCAGATCTGAAATGAGTAACTTTTGTTTAAGATTAATTGGTGTGAAACAGAAAAATTGTGTTGTCTGCAGGTACATTTTGTCTTTGGGGGATAAGCTGACCTGCTGTGCATCATCAAAAAGAATTATTGTAAACCTACCAATTAAATACTGTGGCCGTTGTGTTTTAATAATCCAATGTATTCATTTGAAGAATGAAGAGTATTTCATGATTATCTAAAGAAAATATGGCTTTTTAAAAGTTATTCATATAGTAAGCAGCAGGTATTTTATGGGGGTTGGTCACTGCTAATAACATCAGTTTTCAAGGATTATAGGATTTTGACAGCAGCTTTAAAATACTGTAACACTGAAAGGAGTTTATGGTAGAATATGTTCATGCTGTTTGATATGATCATAATATACTTTTTTATCTTTATGTATTCTATGCATATATTTATTTATTCATTCATTTGGCAGGGGGTTTGGTAACTCTTTGAAGTCGATCTGTGTCCATGCAGTAATTTTGTACTTCTGTTGTTTTGTGACTCATCCTTTTAACATTTCTCTGTGGTCTTTTGCCTTTTTGCAATTCAATGTTTTTATTTCCATGTCATTTGCATCAATTTTTTTTCTTTTCTTGTTTATGATATAAGATGTGAGACCCAGATTCATCCGGACTGGGAACCCATTGGGAATTTGATTTTAAGTTTGGTCAAATGTAAATGCTGAACATTTACAGTTGCTGTAAATGGGTGTCATTTGCAGTGAACATGTTTTCTTTGATGAAAGATTAAAAATTGAATGCTCAACTCAAAATATTTTTATTTAATTTAGTTTAAATATATTTTTTGGATGGTACGTTTATTGACCAAATTCTGATTTTATTATTATTGTTATAATTAACTATATAATGTTATTAATTACGGGGAGGTGTTAAAAAATCATGCCATTAGCATCCAGTCAAAGATCTGCTGTTAAAGGTAATCCGATCCCAACATGGTTTCTGCTTTAGAGCTATTACATGGTTCATGATGAGAGCTGTCAATACTCGGAAGAGGCGAAAATGAACGAAGCGGCACTCGGCAGGACAGCATTGGTAAACATGGCGGCCAAGGCGCTTCGGCAGCGTACCAGGCGAGGCAGCAGACAAGATGCAAACAACGTGAACGTCCCCGCCGAAGCCCGACCACCGAAAGAGGAGAAAGTCAGCGATGACAGTAAAATCACAGAGACTCGGCAAGAGTGAGTATGAGGCGGAAGTGAAGACGTTAGATTCGCCGTTGCTCCATCTCTGGTAACTGACAGCTTGAACACAGGAAGCTAGCTAGCTAGCTACCACAAGTTTTGACAATAATTATAACGTAGCAATCTCTGTAAAGTCCACTGGACATCCCACACAACTGTGGGCCAATTAATACTTTAAACGGCACTGCCTGTCCATTTGTACCTCCTCTCCAGTAACTAGTTCCGTGGTTGATGTAGATCTGCGTATAGCAACGTAATATAATTAGGGTTACCTGGTTACACTCATTCATTCTCCTCAGCTGCTCCGTCAGTGGCAAATTTATAGTAGCCGACGACAGGTTTTTGGGGTGTACTCTTCTTCACCATTGAGTAAAGATTGTTTTTTTAATGTCACTGGTTGTTGTTTAGTTATCTTTGTGAAAACCTTTAAATAACATGGGCAATTTTGTATGGTGACGTGTCTTAATAAAAGGTAATGTGAGGATCAGCATTACACTGCCGCTGAGCTGTCTAATCGGACTAATCAGATAAGTGTGAAACAAACTCTGCCAGACACAAGGAAGACCATGAAAACACTTCTTTACTCACAAAAAGTTAGGGATATTCACCTTTCCAGTGAAATTTACAGAACACGTAAAATATTTACACTACTCTGATATTATATCATGAATGTAGGACTTTTAATGGAATAATGCAGTGATAATTCCTCTATTTCATCCAATCTATTGAAAGAAAAGTTGAAAACCGCTGGGTGTACTACAATATAAAAAATATCAATGTCTAGATGACTCGTGTCATCTTTGTCTGATGATGTTTAAAAGTCAACAGTGTGATACAGAAGACTGTAGAGATACAAGTTGTCATTGAACCAGAACATTTAGTGAATGATTCATGGTTCAGACACATTTTGGGATTTTTTTTGTGGTTATTCACCTTGTTGAGAAAAGCGTTTTGTACAATAAGTATTTAAACATTGAAAAATTGTATGTGTGCATTCAAAAGCATAAAGACGGTGGAATAAAGTTCACAAATAAAGGTCATAGTGCATTTTAGGTTCATTCTGACATCATACAAAAAGGCAAATATCTCTAACTTTATGTGAGTAGTGTATATGCTGATTATGGACTTAAGAACTTTCCATATTGTAATGTTATTTTAATTAATTGTAGAAGTATACAGATATTTTATAATAAAATGAATAAATGAAAATCACAAATGTAGCTGGTACATGTATGATTCAAGGGTTGTAATTTATGTGCTCACATAGTACATCAATAATTAAATAAAAATGATAAACCAAATAAAAAGAATCAAAACTCAAGAGAAAAATTGTTTGGACATGTACATTTTTACATGCAAAAAGAATTTTGCGGTTATTTAAGTGGCAGGTTTGAGGGTAATTGGAAATGACAGAGACATTTCACTGTGTAGCGATATACTTCTCACTATTATCGTATGATTGCTCAGTTGCAAAGTAAGAAATATGAAATTTTCCCTGTATAAAAACAGCCAGATGAAACTTTCTGAATCATTATATTTCAATCCTGGTTTTTCACAGTTCTCCACCATTTACCTTTCATTGTGTTTTGATGACTCACTCTGTCTTGAGGTGTCCAGTTCCTGATGATTAACTATCTGACTTTTTAATGAGCATCTACATTGATGTTAAAGATCCAATCAATTACTGCTTTTTATAAACATAATGCACAAAAAACATCCCAGTAGTCGGATGAGATAAATCTGACTGGCAACAAAGATGAACACTTGCTTTTAAATTAAAATGGAACAATAATGGCTACAGTAATAGTGGTAGTAATATGGAATCAGTTAGGGAAATTAGAGACAAAGAAGTAGAGCTATTCTTCAAGACAAATGTAAAACAGAAATAAAACAACTTAAGCATTTAAGTATAAGGTAAGGAGTGACATCTGGAGCCGCAGCATTGATAAGCGATGGTGCTCAGACAGTTCACTTGTGTTATCTTGGTCTCAGTATTTATGTCAGCCATTAATTAGGACTTGTCTTTCCTCTGTGGTGAGTTTATATCTACTTTGTTTCACTGCATGCTTAATTTTTCAGTCTATTGCACATTGATTACCCAGGTCTAAAATGACCGCCTTAATTTGGTTTAAGTTAATTGGTTCTTAAAAACCCACAGGTGTGCTGGGATGTTCAGCCAGTTAACCCTGAATATGTTAAAACAAACTCAAGGGCAAGAGTTCCTGTTTAGACTTTTGAAGGGGTCTTGTTTATTATTTGAACTTAATTTAGGAAGAACTCAGTATTTTTCCTCTGGAATTGTAGTAGCAGCTTTCTATAAATATACAGTATGTGAATATTTAGCCGTAATGTCTTCTCTTTTATAGGTCAATCAGTCGTGGAGGGCAGGTATGGGCTCCTGAAGGTTCGACGGCATTTAAATGCCTGCTCTCTGCACGTTTCTGTGCAGCTTTGCTCAGCAACATCTCAGACTGCGATGAGACATTTAACTACTGGGAACCTGTGAGTTTTTTATCAGAAATTCCAGTATGCTTTCACTGGTGATAGTAATAATTCCTGTGTTAAAATAATGTATCAAAACTTTTTTTATATATATTTTTTTTTTATTGTTGCTGCAAATTCCTGTTGCTGTTCATGTGTTTATTTTTTTTTTTTATATGTCTTTACAGGTGCACTACCTATTGTATGGCACAGGAATGCAAACATGGGAATATTCTCCATTGTATGCCATTAGATCCTATGCTTACTTGTGGTTACATGCCCTTCCTGCTTGTTTGCATGCCCATGTTTTACAAACAAACAAGGTAATTTTCCTCGTCCTCCTTTATTTATAGTTTGAGTGTCTTTAATCAACTGACAGTGTAAACAGTAGACCTCTCTTTCTGTGTTCACCTGCAGGAAGATGTGATCCTGCAGGTGAACATAAAAATCTGAAATTGAAATCTTTGAAATACATTTTATTCTCCTTCAGTCAACCTAGAAAACCTGTTTTTTATTAAATCCTCCTCTGTTGTGCCATCCACTGTATATGAATCAACATAATTACACATATATAGTTGTATATCCTGACAGAGTAACGTGCAGTAATAACAGGCCTGTGTTATAACTGTGTTGTAGGTGTTGGTGTTCTACTTTGTACGATGTGTCTTAGCATTCTGCTGCTGTGTCTGTGAACTCTATTTCTACAAGTGAGTTTGTCCCGCTAATTGAAAGTTGGTGTTAGAGCAATTTACAATACACATACTGGATATGACGTGGAAATTAAGAGCTAGCCTTTTTTGGTGTTTGCAACAGGGCAGTTTGTAAGAAGTTTGGTTTGCATGTGGGGCGTCTGATGTTGGCATTCCTCGTCCTGAGCACAGGAATGTTCTGCTCATCTGCAGGTTAGTTTAATTTCTTTTCTTTTTTTTCCCACAATTTTTGTCTTCCTGTTTATGACCTTCATAAAGTTTTTGAGCTTTTAACTTCTCAGCGTGTTAATTAATGTGAACGAAGCTCTGCTGAGGTTGGGTTTAGACTAGAGAGTGTTACGTATCCATAAATTGTTGACTAACTCGACTCTTGTCAATTTTTCAGCATTCCTACCTTCCTCCTTCTGTATGTATACGACCCTGATTGCCATGACAGGATGGTTTCAGGACTCCACACCGTTAGCTGTTATAGGCGTGGCTGCCGGTGCCATCGTTGGATGGCCGTTCTCTGCTCTGGTTGGGTATGTCAGTAAACTTAAATACCATCTAGCCAGTAATGATTCTACCAGACAGGCCTGTGGAAATGGTTTTTTATATCTGTCTCTGCAGGGTTCCGATTGCTTTCGACCTGCTGGTGATTAAAAGAGAGTGGAAAAGTTTCTTGATCTGGTCGGCTATCGCTCTGCTTCTGCTGCTGGTGAGAATATTTACACTAATGAATGTAAACAAAACAAAAAGAAATTTAGATGCAGTACTACTCAGCAAAAGTGTTTGCAGATGGCAGTTACACAACATAAAGATTTTTATTTTGCATTTGGAAAGAAATTTTGATATTTTTCACGCCATACATTTTAGAAATGTTCACAAAACTTTGTCAATTTTTTTTTCCAACAAATCTTTTTTTTTATTTTGTCCACAAAGAAAGAGAATCAGCAAATTACAAAAAAGCTCCAAACAAGGGGAAAAACAACAACAACAACAACAAAAAAAAAACATACAAAAAAAATATTTCAGAACACCACCATCATGCCAAGAATTCACATGTGCACATAGACATAAATACACTACGCACATCCAAAACCCACCCCTGCAAAGCTCCGCAGGGTCCAATCTAGGCTTTTCCATTCTTACCCCGTTGACGTTGCCGTTAGTTTCATGCCGTACATCATCCAGTCCCCCCTTTTTTTTTTCAGTTGTTTCACAGAAATAGTGAGTAGAATTCTGCGATTGATTCTTTGCAGGAATTATTTGTAAAAACAAGTTTTTCTAAGGTAGACAGACCGAGTTTAGTTAAATTGCCATTTCGTTTTATTCTAATGTAGTTCCTGAGTTGCAAATATTTGAAAAAGTTGGTTGTGGGGATATCGTATTTATGTTTGATTTCTTCAAATTACATTAATGTGTAAAAGTTCTCCTGATACAGCTCTTTAATTTTTTTCTATTCCTTTGTTTATCCATTGTTTAAATCCTACATCTGTTATTCCTGGAACAAAATCTTGATTTCCCGAGATTGGGGTAAATTGGGACAGGCAGATTGATTTCCTAATACTTTTTTTTTTGCATCAAACCGTACTCGAATTATATTTTTAACTATGGGATTTTTGGTCTTCTTCATCAAATTAGTAATATAGTCAGAAAATAAGTATGAAGACAATGGCATGTTTAAGGAATTTGTTTCCATTTCTGTCCACTGTGGGGGATCTTTGGTGCATAAATACTTAATGGACCTAAGTTGAGTAGCCCAATAATACCAGAGCGTATTAGGACATTTCAGTCCCCCTTCCTTGTAAGGTAAATATAGTAGAGATAAGCGAATTCTTGAACCGCCATTGGCCCAAATGAATTTAATAATTAATTTCTTTAATCCGCTAAACCAATCAGCGAGAGGGGGGAGTAGAATATTTTGATATAAATATAATTTTTTTGGAAGTATATTCATTTTGTAAATATTTATTCTACCAATTAAAGATATAGAAAGTGGCATCCATCTGTTAACATTATCTTCTGTTTGTTTTCTTAATGGATCATAGTTGTCTGCCGCTACTTGTTTTATATTGGATTTTAGTTGTATTCCCAAATATGTGAGCTGCTGCACTACTTTAAATTGTTGGACTACTTCTGGAAGGTTATCCCCTTTGCTCAACGGTAAGATAGAACATTTTGACTTGTTAATTACATATCCAGAGATCCGTCCCAATACTTGTATTAATGTTAACAAAGCCGGAATGGTTTCATCCAATTTTGAGATGAATAGAATTATATTGTGTGTGTACAATGCCAATTTATGCTCTACCTGCCTAATTGTAATACCTGTAATATTGGCTTGTGAACAAATAGCAATTGCAAGAGGCTCAACAGCTGAAGTAAAAAGCAAGGGAGACAAAGGACATCCTTGTCTAGAGCCGCGTTTTATTATGATAGGTTTGGATATGTTTCTTTTGGTCAGTATTTCTGCAGCGGGGTTTTGGTAGAGAAGACATACCCATTATAGATATATATCCCCACAACCAAATCCTTTCAGAACGTCAAAAAGATAAGGCCATAAGCTTTGAGGGCATCCAGTGTAAGAGGAGCGCCCTCTTGTGAGTTGGTTTGGTTTTGAATAATATTAAAAATCCTTCTAACATTATGGATCCCTTGACGCCCTAAAATAAATCAGTTTTGATCCCTATGTATGATACTTAATAAACAATTTTGAATGTGTCTTGCCAGCATTTTACAAAGAATTTTAAGATCAGAATTAAGTAGACTTATTGGTCTTAAATTTGGACATCTGTCATTTGATTTTCCAGGTTTTGGTAGCAGAATAATAAATGCAGAAGTCATAGATTTAGGTAGGCCCCCGCTATGAAAGGCTTCAAGAAACATTTCTTTCAGAGGTCTCAAAAGTTTTGTTTTAAACTTCTTTAAAAAATCCATTGGGAACCCATCACCCCCCCCAGCTCTCTTTCCTGAATGCACGGTATCAATTGCCTTACTAATTCTTCCTCTGTTATTTCTGCCTCCATGCCTTGTTTATATTTTTTCGGGATGGTAGAAATCTCCAAATTGTCTAGAAATATATTTCGAGCTTGCTTGTCAAAATTATCCTGAAAATGATATAGCTTCTCATAGTATTTTCTAAATTCTTGATTCATTTCCAAAGGGTCTGTTATTGTTTCATCTTTGTCATTTAAGATAAAAGGTATATTTTTTGTGCCTCCAACTGTTTTCTTTGCCATGCCAATACCTTACCTGACTTCTCCCCTTACTCATAGAAGGACTGATTTAATCTTAGCATATTGGAAGCTGCTCTGTCAGCTAATTCTTTATTATATTCAGCTTTCAATATCATCAATTCCTTTTCCACTTAATCATCTCTTTTGGTATACACTTTTTTCTCCAACTCCTGTATTTTATTTTCTAGCTCTTGTCTTTTCCTACGTTGTTTTTTTAGAAATTGAGGATGTATAACCAATTACATGAACTCGCAAAGAAGCTATAAAGGGTTCCCATCTTATACCGGCAGATGTTTGTGTTGTATTGATTTGAAAATATTCATCATTTTTTTAATTCTAATCTAATTACAGGGAGCATGGTCAGATATCAGTATGCTATCATAAAATCAATCTTTTACTTTTGCTAGCAGATCTGCTGAAATAACAAAATAATCGATACAAGAGTATGTATTAAACGTGCTCGAGTAGCAAGAGAACAAGCTTATCATGGGGTTTTAAATGTCTCCATATATCCAATAGCTTAAGTTCTTTCATGAAATAGCCAATTGTGGTTCTACTTTTCTTATGGGAAAGATCAACTCCTGTTGAAAGACCTTTAAGGGGATCCAGCACGCAGTTCCAGTCACCCTCTATAATATTTTTTCCAGGAATGGATGATATTTTAAGAAATAAACTTTTATATAGAAGCCATCTTCGTCATTGTTTGCTCCATATATATTTACTAGGTTAAGAGATTCTTGTAAGAAAGACCCTTGATTTATAATGTACCTTTGTCAATTTACTTTCCTTTTATCTTGTTTGTACGTCACAGGTACCCCTGGTGGCCGTGGACTCTTTCTTTTATGGCAAACTAGTTATAGCTCCACTCAATATTCTACTGTACAACGTCTTTACACCACATGGACCTGATCTTTATGGTAATTTACAAAAGCACTTAACATTTATCAGCCATGCATGCAGTGGCAGTAAAATCAGCGGTACTGTTTGTTATTTAATGAGGTATTTGGCAACAGTAAATCTTTTGAGCATTCTCTCAATATTTCTTGTTGCATTGCAGTTATAGTGCTGTCGCTTTTGTAGAGCCTGCAGTTTTACGGTTACATTTTCATTTGCAGGTACAGAGCCGTGGCATTTTTATTTCGTAAACGGGGTCCTGAACTTCAACGTGGTGTTCGCTCTGGCGCTGTTCTCCCTGCCACTCACTGCACTCATGGAGACACTGTTACACAGATTCAATGGTGAGGAACGAGCATGTCTCCTGGACCAGAACTAAAATGTTAATTTTGTTTTTACGAGTATGCTACCCCCAGTGAGGAACACAGACACTTTAGTTTCTTTCTTGTCTTGGTTTTTTACCATTGTTAACATTTATCGTCACACTTGGAAGAAACCACCCTGTCTTACAGTGTTACAGCTGCAAAACACAATCAATCCTCTCTATTGACAGTATAGATTTTAGCTACATATTAATTAAATTATTATTATTATGTTTTGTTTTTTTTTCTTCTGTGATTTTAATTTCCAATGTGCTCCTCTTGATCTCATGTTGTTGTACATGCATGTGTTTTCTGCAGTCCAGAACCTGGGTCGTCCATACTGGCTGACTCTGTCTCCCATGTACCTGTGGATGCTGGTTTTCTTCACTAGACCCCATAAAGAAGAGCGTTTTCTCTTTCCCATCTATCCTCTCATCTGCCTCAGTGGGGCAGTAGCGCTCTCCTCTTTACAGGTGTGGTTTGTCATATTCAGTGCTGGCTTTCAAAGGAACTCTGTGTGCATTGGTTTCATTTAATTGTGGCCCCTTTTACGTGTAAACAAGCAGGTTACATTTATTATTTATTTTTTTTCCCCTGCAGAAATGCTACCACTTCCTGTTCCAGCGATACAGACTGGAGCACTACACAGTCTCCTCCAACTGGTTGGCTTTAAGTGCAGTTGTTGTCTTCACAGTGTTGTCACTGTCTCGCTCTGTTGCACTTTTCAGAGGTGTGTGAACACCAGACCAAAATCTCAATTTTTAACAGTGCAGGTAAGAAGCAGCAGTTCGATATGAGTTTAGATTTTACTGTTTTTAATTGTGTTTATAGGTTACCATGCCCCTCTGGACCTGTACCCAGAGTTTCACCGCATTGCCAAAGATCCAACTCTACATTCTGTTCCCGAAGGCAGACCGGTCAGTGTGTGTGTTGGCAAAGAGTGGTACCGCTTTCCAAGCAGCTTCCTTCTGCCACACAAGTCAGTATCCAGGAAAACTATGCAGGCTTTCAGTGTATTGAAAATGTATTTGATCTTTTCCAGCTGTAACTGCAACAATAAAGGTTTCCATCCGGATGCTTTTTAGGTTCCTATTCAATTTGCAACTGTAATATATTTGCCTGGGAATTTACACTGGATCTACCTTTTATTTAATAACCCAACTCTTGAAAATAGTAAAACTGTAATTTCTAGAAATGCACATAAATTTACATTTGCAATACTTTTGTATATATGGTACATTGCATATATACAGTATGCATGGATGCTAATCCATATTAAATCTCTTTTTTTAAAACACTCTTTTTGATCTCCAGTTGGCAACTGCATTTTATCCAGTCTGAGTTTAAAGGACAGCTGCCTCAGCCATACGCCTCAGATTCATTGGCCACTCAGATCATCCCAGCTAATATGAATGACCAGAACCTGGAGGAGCCATCTAGATATGTAAGTCTCTGAAGGACATGCATGTTTGACATGTGCACAAGTCAGTGTATTTCAACTGAACTGTGAAATGTCTTTGTGAAGATTGATGTTAAACAGTGCCACTACCTGGTAGACCTTGACACAGAAGAAGAGACACTACTTGAACCACGGTACTCGGCCAATAAAGAGGAGTGGAGCATCATTGCCTATAAGCCTTTCCTTCAAGCATCAAGGTATTGTTTCCCATACATAATTTACAGAGAAATCGAAAGATGGTGCAGAGATCTTTTTTTCTTGCATTCAGAAACTTTGATGCATTTTGTTTTTTAATGTTAATGTTACATTTTCCCCTCAGGTCATCTCCTTTCTTCAGAGCCTTCTACATCCCATTGATATCAGACCATCACACTGCCTACAGGCGCTATGTCATCTTGAAACCACGGCGGCAAAAGCAGCCTCGTAAGCGGACCCATGGCTGATTTTTTTTTTTTTATCCTCAACCTGAAACCTCGCCCACCCCATGTACAAAACCTTAACAGGAGGAGTCTGTCTCCTCCCTTCCAAACAGCTGGTATTTGTGTGTCAGTGTGCATGTGACTTGTCTCATGAAACATATGAAGAAATCACAACCTTTAAAGACTTGAAGTCTGCTTTTTGGAGTTGTGTGTGTGTGTGAGAATGAAGAGAAAATTTTGTGTATACAGAATGACTGGCAGTCATCAGCTGTACATTTGACCTGTTTTTCTTGTTTTTTTGTGTGTGGAGATGAATGTCTAACAGGAAATACCCACTACAGGATTTTACATTAAATGACCCATAACAGGCCATGACACACATCCCAGTGTATTCTTTTCATACTGTACTTGAAAATATGGCCTGAATGGAAGAATTCCTCTGAAAAGTTATTCTAAGTAATCTTGTAGTGTCTGCTTGTCTGGACATGCAGTATGCAAGTGGTGGAAATGAGTGAAAGGGAAAATTTAATTTCAAGTGGAATTCTAATAAAACCATGATTGACTGTGATGCAAAACTCCTGTCTTTTTTTTCCCCTTAAATTGTGAAAGTCACTGTAGCACATTACAACAGGTTCATTTCTAGTCACTTTTTATTTCAATATTTTTCTCATGTAACAAACATACAAACCACCCTCACTTACAGGAAAGATGATAAGGCATTATACATACTAAGTAAATAATAATTGCTGTATTTCATCATTCTCTTCAATATCATGCCATTCATTATCGTGATCAGGCTGCAGGCACTGAAGCTCATTTCACTGTAGAAGCCACGTTGGGGTTTTTTGTTTTTATTTTTATTTATTTTTTTACTGTTTAGACTTCGCTAACAAGAGATGGAAAGTCGGTCATAAATAATGGAAGAAGTATACCAGGAACTGGAAATGTCAAAACACAGTGCCGAAAAACAAGGATCAGTGGTTAGCTCTGGGGTAACCTTGATGTGGATGAACTAGAACATGATTTAAACAGCATTTATTTGAGGAGAGCAAACATAAAAGTCCATAACTTCAATATTTATCTGACCAAGCAAGGGCAGCATGACAAGGCCATGCAAACAGGCTGTTGTACACAAGCACACTCTTATCTGCAAAGTTGCACATAATCCATCAGTCCATTCCTTTACTGGCTCTACTGTTTTACCAGAAATAGAAAAATCTTCAGTCTCTGAAGGTTTTCTTTTTGCTAATTTACTTAATAGTCATTTTGTTTAAGATATGATCGTCAATTTACAAGACTGGGGCCAAAAGAAAGGTTCGGAGAAATGATATGATGGTTTATGGTGATGGGGCCCAGTGAAGTAGAGGGGGTTATGTGTAAAAAGGTGTGAACCAGATTAGTATTGCATTTCTATAATGTTGACACAGGTTAAGAATAGGATCAAAATTGATGCAGATGGACCATAAACCACTTTTTTTCTTCTCCATGCAATTTTCTCTTTTGCCGAAACATTGTGCCTACATTACCCACAATGCAATGCAATGGCTGACAGAAATTAATAGCAGTCCAGAGCACTTTACATTAAATTCAATGCAGTCTAACCCCATAATCTTTATTTAATCTAATCTTAACCCCAGCTGACAATGAAGCATGGGAGGTCACAAGGCATTTTGTCTTAACCTCCATAACTCCTCAGAAAGAGAAACTGTTGCTGTGCAGTGTTGTTTTGATTAAAGATTAGGAAATAATGTCCTCCAAAAATCATTAGACTTTGTCTGCTTTATATCTGGATAATTTAGAGTAACTTGAACATTGGATCTCCAAAAGTAAATGTGTTACAAGCACCACTAACTAAATATCATTAACCACCACTGTACTAAGTTGGAATCAGTCATATTATCTTAAATCATAGTCAAACAATCCTTCAGTTTTGGGTGTATATTCCCAAAAATATGTGTTTTTAATTACCATGAACCAGCTAACACATATACCCCGACTACCATTAAGGTACAAGCCAGGCAAGAGACAAAATATAATCTGAGCATCTTCCAGTATTTTCCACTCCTGAAACAAACCATACAAACAAGTTCAACCAGCACATGCACAGTGTTTTGTTTCTTTTGCCTTTCTGTCTTTGCTCTTTCCGAGGATCAGTAGTTTTCTCTGTTGATCCATTCCCGTTCATTGAAGTATCTCCTCCCACCATCAAGATTCAGTCCATTTCTGTAGCAATCCAGGTTTGCATGGAAGGATTTCCTGTTTGCATAAGTTCCAAGGCTGGTTTGGTAAGTCTCCTGTTTGCCGTTGGTGATGTATGTCTGATAGAGGTCAACCTTTCCCATGTCTCCTCCAGCTCTTAGTTTAGCATCATAGAGTTCACTCCCTGCTCTGATGGTGCCATCATACAGTCCATGCTCCCCATAAGCACTGCTGCTATAATGCTCACTCTTTGTTGTGCGGCGGCCTAGACTTCTGTCATAAAACTCCCTGTTTCCAGAGCGACCGAGACTACTGTCATTCAGGTCTCTCTTTCCCACGCGGCCCAAGCTGGTGTCGTAGAAGTCACGGGTGCCTCTACGCCCAAGGCTGAGCTCGTTCAGGTCAAAGTTAAGGAAGCCGCTCTCTGTGCTTGCAAGTGTGACAAAGCCACTCTCTGTGTCACGGCCCCCTAAGTTGTCATAGTCACCAGTTGGTGTATCAGGGGAGGAGCACAAAAAGGAGGTGACTTTGGTGTTTGGGCGAGCTGAGACCAGATCATCATCCTTCTGGGAGCGAATGATGTTATAGACATCAGTTTGGGTTGGGCTGGGACACACTCCGGGGTCTGTCTGACACACTTCTGATTTCTGTTGTTTCCTCCTTCTGTGTCATGCACATACAAAAACAGCAAAACATTTAAAACAATGTTGTGGAAAATAAATTGAACAATAGTTTCCATCTTGCAATCAGTACGCTGAATTAACATAAACTTCCATTATTTCCTCAAGATGATTATTAACATATTAATCAAGTATAGCCTTGTGTATTATAATGAACAGAGAAATTGAAATCAAATCAAATATCATACTGTCATAAACTTTTAAATCTTTTGTATCATTCTTGTTTAAAAAAAAGTCCCTTTAAGTGCACCATTTATGCTTGTCTAAGCAACTTTGATGAACAAGTAAGTTTTCTATGACTTTACCAGTTAGCTAGGCTGGAGATTTCAGGTGTGAAAAAATCAAAAATGATTTTTGAGAAGAAATTATGACTGCTTATCTGGGAAAAGTTACAAAACAATATCCAAACTATTTGAAGTCCATTATTCTGCAGTTAGAAAGATTATTTCTGTATGGAAAAGTTTTTAACACTGTTGCCGTTCTTATCAGAAATGGACAGACTTGCAGGTTCACCTCAAGGCCAGACCTTGCAACGTTCAAACAACCTGCTGAAAATTTAAGAATTACATTTTTAGGCTCTAAAGGCCTCAGTTAGCATGTCTGATATCAAAATTGGTGACCGTATGATTAGGAAAAGGCTGAACAAGTATGGCTTGCTTGGAAGAGTTGCGAGAACATTTTTTTATCTAATGGAAACATGGCAACACGGTGTAGAAGCTGAAGAAACCACAGGACAGCTGTTTTGTCATAATGCCGCCATTACAGATAACAAACACAGCAAATCAGCAGAAATACGAGCATTTACCTGATTTTATGAGCTGTTAAGGGACAAATGACAATTATCTGAAACTTAGAATTAAAATAATGTATCTCTTACTTTTAGATGACTGTAGCTTATAGATATTCAGATAAATATTCACAATAGTAGTTTTTTAACAGTAAAATTGACAAATATTCAGAAGTTTTTGACTTTTAGGTGTACATCTTTAGTATTTTCCCTTAATTTGGTTCCTCACCGTCTGACAAGTAGCTTGAAGCAGCAGACTCCCATCACTGTCAGCAGCAGCAGTATAAGTGGGATGGTGGGAATGATGACGTAAACCAAATTGACAGCTATAAGATTGATAGAAGCACAAGAGATGTAAACATAGGGAATATAAGAAGGTTTTGGACATGATGCAGAATTAGCCAGTGTGACCTGTTCTTCTGTCCTGGTTGTGGCCACTTGGATCCCAGGGAAGTGTGGGTGAGGGGAACACAGCTGTAATAAAAGACATCCATCATGCTCAGACTATCTTCATCTTCAAAACTATCAAAAATATCCAGTGAATTGTGTTCTATATCAGTGTTTGATCAACTATTTTACCTGTTTGAGTGGAGTTGGCTGAAGGAGTAGGGTGCCACAACTTCTCTGGAAAGAAAACAAATCAGTCAGAAATTTTGGAAGTATTTTTTTTAAAGTAGAGGGAAAAAAAATTATCATGTAACTATACCAGCAGTATATTTGCAAATAAAGTTGTTTTTGGTTTCACAATTGTCGTCATTCCACTGAAACATGTAGAGACCTCCAAGGCCGGGCGGAGCAGATGGCTGGTGATACATTACAACGCACACCTCGTAGCCGCATGATGGCTCATCCCAGTGCCAGTTTCTGAAACACGCATAGAGCACATAAACAGTTTTTCTCAGTGCTGCTTGAAGAGAGACAGAAGACTTTTTTGGATAAAAGTTATTAAATGGAGGTGAAAAACCTCAGTAGTGTTCTAGTTACACTTCTTTCTTACAAAGAAATAATTTAGAAATGTGTTGGCCATTTATATAATTTGCCAAAAATGAGAAAGAATGGTTTAAAATATATTGATATGTAATTATCTGATTTGATAAACAACAACAACAACAACAACAAAACAGCATATAATGTTACGGGCCAGTTGCTCCTTTCCCCCCCTTTTTTTCGAGGTCTTAATATTTCCACATTTTTAAGTACACCAATGCCTTGATGAGCCTTTTTTCCTCTGCAATCATCCTGTGCAGTATTTCACTTCAGGCTCATTCAAAGCCAGCTCACCTGACTGAGTTCATATCGTGAAATTTGTTGAAACCATTCATGTTAAAATGTCTATTATATAACAATCTTAATTTTAAAATTGGCTTAAAACATCAGAGAATAAATTGCGACTACATATTTTGTGCTTTGTTTTATTTTATCTGCTGATTAATCTTGATTTTTCAAAGCTTAATTCCACCAGATTCCACTTTATTTCAACCAGAAAAGGGTCACTGTTGGTGGTGGTACTGGTTGTTACTAAACCGGCCTACATCCAGGGGATATTCCTAGTAAGTCCTTTGGGTGTGTGTTAATGGGAAGGATCTCAGTAATAATTAAAGTAATTCATCACCAAATTATCATCAAATCAGTTTTATTACTGGCTAGAAATTAAGGGATTAGTGATTCAACTTTATCATTCTCTGTCTGCACCATTATGTTCGAGTTGCACTGAAGCATATTCCTGGTTTAAACTTCAGCTTTCTATGCATATGTTATTATAGCCCAGGTACTCTGACATCCTCCCACAAGCTAAAAACATCCATGCTGGGTTAATAGCTGATTCTAAATAGGTCCTAGGAGAGAGTCTGAGTGTACTAGTGTACTAGTGGTCCAGGGTGAACCTTTGCAAAATTTTAACCAACTCCCGCACAGAGAAAATAAATTAAATTAAACATTTTTAAAAGGGCCAATTTGTAAATCTTGGAAGAATTGAGGAAAAAAAAATCAAAGTAAAAAAAAATCATAACATGAATTGAGAGTTTAGAGTTGTCAGGAAATCACCCTTCCATCCTTTCTCCCCACCCATCTCCCACCTGAATGTAGACTTGCTGCCATCCAGCCAATAGTACTGTGAAGAGCAGTCAGAGCTGCTGTTCTCATCTCCGTGGTTACGTCTAAGACCTATCCAGAAGTCTCCATCGGTTGGGCGGAGCTCTGTGATGAGCTGCTCTATGATCTTCTGCTCAGACGCAGACTCAATGGTCAGCAGCTGGCCTCCATCTCGTCGACAGGCGAGCTCTGCCTCAGCAAAGTTCAGCTTCCGGCGAAGTTCAGAGAAATAGGCCAACTTGTAGCATGGTCTCTCTTTTCCAGCCTTGCACACACGTTGGCCTGAACACACAGTCACCTCATTACAGATGGCAAACAAAGCTCTCTTCATGTTTAAAGCACTGATGACGAGATATGACGCTTTGTGGAAATAATTGCATACCTCTGGCTTCAAATATGTTTGCTTGAAGAGCCAAAAGTCCAGAGTAGAGTCAGGATGTCAGGCCATGAGGAAAGACAGAACTACAATAGAATCAAAAATTCCCAACTTTCTGCTATGTAGTGTATTTTTGTTTGTAGCTTACCCGTAATGAGGCTTTTGGCTGCAGATGGATCAAAGCATACAAGCAGGAGATGACAGAAAATGATCAGCAGGTCCATCTTCAAGAACTATTAATGCTTTATCATCAAACCTTGTATTTTAGTTTAGTCTTCTTCATTTTGCTGTCCGTTCATCAGTCGGCCAGTTTTAGGGAAACAAGTGATATTCCACCTCAACTGCAAAGTGCAAGCTGAAGTGTTGGATGTGAGAAAATGTTTGAAAAGATTTCAATTCAGAAAGTAAAATAAAGAAGAGCTGCAGAAAGAAGTCCCCCGTTCTATCTGCTGAAAGAAAGGTATGTGATCCAGAAGGAGGAGCTGGGAGAGGAGAAAAGACTGTGCATGTTTGGGAGGGGGCTGTAATCTGTTAAGAGCAGTCTTAATGACTGGGAGAGGAGGCTGCATCGATCGCAAGACATCTAATCATGCAAGTGCTTCTCATCGTAAACGCTGACAAGAGGCAGATTTCGCTCCTTCTTTTATTACTTAAGCTTTTGGTGTTATCATTACAATAGTGATAAATGAAAATGATTTCCTCTGAGCTGGTAAAGGATATTTTGAAGCATTTTCTCCCAGGATCAGGCTGCAGCATTCTCACTCATTGCAAACCATGTGCACCGCTGACTAATTAAAGACGAGAGGCAAGCTTTACATTGTTCTGTCCTTCGCTATCCAAATCTGTCAGAACTGCGATTCCAGACTTTAGTTCCTATTTAACCTTGTCTTTATTCTACAAAGCACTTTAGATGTGTTTCTCAGTTATCCATTCACACAGGTACTCACACAGTTACTTATTATATAAGTCCACGACAATATGCAGCTCTTTTTCTCTACTTTCATACACAGATGAGCGCATCAGGGCCAATGTAGTGTTCAGTGTCTTGCCCAAGGATACTTAGAAATGTGGATGGTCTGAGGATTGAACCACCAAACCTTCTGTTAGGAAAACAACCATACCAGCTGAGCCTCAGCCCCTGCTGTGGCTCTGAAATATGACTGTGTGACATAAAACATTCCCAGAAACATCTGGGAACTCTTAAAATCCCAGCAATTCTAATTGTCAAGCTTAGATTTTTTTTTTTCATTATTTGTTTTAGATTAATTATCTCATTGTGGTAAGACATGACCTCACCTTTCTTTGAAGCCCTGCCCACTTGAAATCAATGAGAGCACGCATACAGTAAAATACAACTGCAAACACAAATCTGTCCTCAGAAAACAAATAAAAATTAGCTTGATGTAAAATGGGCTGAACGTAACAAGCAGAATAAGGTGCTAAAATAAACAAAAATATAATAATACAATAAAGACATTAACAATTAGATAAGATACAATATTTACAGTATTTACAATATTTACAAAGAGATCATGGTGATAACAGCTCTACTCTGCAGTGCTGACTGAGTTACGGATTGTGATAAACCAGGAAGGGATGATTTCCTGCGGCATCCTGTGTTGCAGTGTGGAAGAATCAGTCTGTTGCAGAACATGCTGCTGAGGTTCTCCTGCAGTGTGAGGGGGCTGTCCAGTATATTGTTCTTACTTGGACAGCATTGTTCTCTTTGAAACCACCATCAGAAAGCTCTTCACCCGCTACATGACTGGCTTTACGGATAAGTGTGTTGAGTCTGTTGGTGTCTGCTGTCACAATACACAATAGCATCAAAAGACTCCAAAATGCTCCTTCTAAAGGTTTATTTCCACTTTTATTTCAAGAATAGAATTTACAAGTTCTTCTGCTTGAATAAATCTGATGTGTACTTCTGCAACCTGTTTATTTTGCGATTAACGGGCAGTCGATTTGACCTGTCAGGCACCAGGCTTGCTGTTTCATCCAGATTCAAAACTTTTTGGCAAGCTAAACTAATTGTGAAGTTGACTTTAAATTCACTATTCAGACATAAATGTATGATTAAACCCATGGCAATTTCTTTTAAGACTAGTTAAAATAAACAAACAAACAAACAAACAAGACTTTGCTGTATATTTGCTGTAAACAGAAGCTTATTGGAGAAAATCATTCAAAAGTATATTTTTGAGTAGAGTTTGATAGCAGAAAATATTTAAGCAGCTATCTACTGTATTCAATTTCCAATTCAAGAAGGCAGGATCAGCAGAATTGATGGATTCAGTGCATATGGTCTTCTTTTCAGCACTCAAAAGAGGAAAAAAGTATGTGCATGCAGTTCCTAATGGTAGCAATTTCTGAAATGGCCAATAAGGTTGATTTAGGGCTTGCAGAGAAACCGATCAGCTAGAGTTTAAACAGTAGGGTGCTTCATCAGGGATATGCTATGTGTACTAGGGATGGATGAACAGCAAGGGTGGAAGGAACCAGGCTTCCCTGAAAGTATCGTCCTCATGCATGCTGTCCAATACACACACTTGCTAATCAGTTTAGGTGTAGATTGATTTGCACAAAGCTGGGGTTCAGCTTTGTTTAAATTGAAGGAGTGGAATGAGACATTGCCATTATTGTGATACTCTGAGTAATACAAGAGAACAAAAAGAGGTTACTGAGTTCTCTGGAGGGATTCAATAAGGAATGAACCTTGGTTTAAATTTCCTTCTTGTGTGCAGCATCTTAGACCTTAAGAGGGTCTCATTCAATTTGGCCTTTCCCATTCGTCCCTCCTCTCACATAGTCTGTCTTCTTCTATCTCTGCCTCCTTTTCTCATCCCACTGATGTCCTCCCATTTTTCCAATTAGTTAAAGAGAAACCAGATGAATGTTCCCACGGGAAGCCAATACATCACAGACCCAGGACTCCACACACTCGCTCACTCATACAATAGAAGTGATTTGCTGTTGATGTTGAATATTAACCACTGTTCTATGATTAGTAATGAGGTTTGCTATTTGTATGTCTTTAATTAAAAGCTACATAGTTAATTACATGGACAAATGAGTAGAGGCCATAAACTGGCTGTGAACACAACAAATCTTTCATCTTGTAATAGCCTTGTTTGTGTCCCAGCTATAAAAATACAACAGCTGACAAATTCAGTTTGTGTTCATCTGAAAGCAAGAAAGAGAAAGAGAGAACTTAATTACACACACACAAAAAATGACTTAACTCTCCACTAAATTCAATTTGAATGATCTGACTTTGGCTGGTAGCCAAACAGAGTGTCCGCATTGCGTACGGCATAGAGAGCTGGAAATGGGCCCTGAGTCACTGACCCAGGGGGAGTTGGACAGCTCTATCAGCAGAGCTCAGCAGCCATAAAAGCGTTTTGATGAAACCTTTTACAGGCCGGAGTAATTCTTTAAGTCGTTCTTTATATGTGTAGTTTTGGAGAAGGCTGAGAAGGAAATTATTCTATCACATTTGAAAGCAGAAAACTGTGTTAGTAAGCTACGATGAGTAATATTTCTACATGTATCCCCACTTCTTTTGCTTGGTAAAGGCTTTCTGGTTCATTCCTGCAAAAACAATTGGCAGTTTCCATCTTACAAATAAAGTGGACGTCAATATTTTTTGCAAGTTAATTAAGGAGCTGTAAGCTAATTATTTCAGTTCCTTTCTTGTTAAGCCTACATTTCTGGCCAGATTCGATGTCATGTCAGAAACAACTTTAGTCCCATTGGTTAAATGTCTTCTATTAGCTGTGTTTGAAAAAGGAAACACATTTTTTTTCATTCTTCTTCAAAATTTTGACACTAGGTGGTGGTCCCAGGATTGATGGCTGAGGGGATATTAGACTTTTTTTTTTTTTTTTTTTTTTTTAGATATGTTCAAGCATACTTAAAGGTAAGAAGTGGGTCTATTGTTCTCAAGTATATTGTTATTTCTTAAAATTATCTCAACACCAATGTAGTAGTCAGTAACCACAAAAATGAATAACTAAAGGGTCTGTAATGAGGCAGAAGCAGCAGCATTTTGCTACACTTTTCTGCATCTGTGGAGAGAGCCAGTGAGTAGACACTACACAGGGACTTGTTTCAAACATTAGCTGCAATTTTGAAGATTAGAGTTCCTTCAATTTGAGTTATTGATGAGTTGACACATTTTTATTCATGTCAGGTATGCTATCATTATCATGAATTACTGATGATGACATCATCTAAATATTGTTTGAGCGATTAGGAGTTTTAGTTTAGTTTTTTATTTTATTTTATCTCATTATATTTCTAGTCTTGTCTTGTTAGTCTTTATCCATTTCCTCCATGTTAGGTTTAATTTCCTGGTCCCCCATCACACCTGGTTCTTGTTTGATATATATCCCGTTCATTTGTCATTAGTGTATTTATGCTACAGGTTTTCCTCTGTTCAGTCCCAGATCAATGTTGTGTTGTTTGTCTCCATTTGTCATGCTTGTTTCAGTCAGTCTGGTCATTCAAGTCAGTCAGCCTTGTGTACTTGCAGCACTTTCTGTTTTGTGTTTCATGGTGCAACTTCAGAACAAGACTAAGATATCTCAGCAAAACATAATTACAATTTTTTCCGACACAATCTGCCAGTAAATCATCACCTTGAAAGTGTTTGGCTAAAATCTCAACATTCCTTCAACGGTGTAAAAAGGTAACTTCACATCATTTACTACATACTTACTCCCTACTTACTTAGGGAACTACCTAGCCAGCTCATCTATTGTGGACACGTAAATGATTCATTCTTTGCCTGTGTGCGAACAATGTTCAACAGTTGTAGACTTAATACTTTATGAACTAAACATCTGCACGTAAACTGCAGTTAAAATATAGTGGTTTTTTTGTACAGGTGAGAAAAGGGAGAGGCAAGCATATGTTGATATAGACAAATACTCTTTGTGTTCTCATCTTAGAATAGAATAGCTTATGTGAGATAACACTTTTATGAACAGGTCTAACATGGTTAACAGAGAGTGGCTTACCAAAACCATTCATTCCTTTTCTGTACCGCTTAATCCAATTCAGGGTCACAGGAAAGCTGAAGACTTTCCTGGCAATTAGCAGGCAAGAGGCAGGGTACACCCTGGACAGTCTGTCGCTTACCAAACCAGCTGCTTTAAAATACTTTAAGACATACCTGTGTGAACAATGACGTGTCAGTTTGACCTCCTATCAGATTGCATGGATATCATTTGTAGACACTATTTTTTAGCAAGCCCTAAACAATCGCATAGCCTTTCTTCAAAAGCTTGTGCAATTTCTATAGTTGTTGTCCTTGTCTTCATTCTTCTTCTGCTCTATGTTTTCCCTGTTCCTTTCTGGTTTGGTTCTACTCGGCACTGCCCCCGCGATTTTTTTTGCGTCAAGAGATGGATTGCCAAGTTCTAAGAAAACGGACCACAGGAGACAGATGAAATTGTTTGACCCTCCAGGTATCCGTCTTCTGCGTTGAGCATAAATGGGCCTTTAGAAGACAGGGAATGTAGTGGTACAGAACAGGTAGACAAAACGAGTTGGGAAGCCGAATTTAGATTAAACCACTCATTATAGCTAAATAGAAGCTCTGAGTACTAAACGAAAGTGCCATTTTGGAGCCATCATAGGGAGTCAAGTCAAAAGAGCTGAATCTTTGAAAAGAGCCAAACTTTCCATCACTAGTCTGGCGTTTGGTAGACATCCCACATGAAACTAACACACAGATGCACACACAGTTAAACTCAACACCAAAATTCTGCAAGAACCAGTTCTGTATTTAACTCAACAGCCATATCACAATTTTCCAAGATTTCTATGATGGGGGGGGGCAGAATTACTTTGCCATTCACAAAATCCAGAATGTTAACAATTTCATATGCATCAGAGGAGAAAAACAGGATTTCATAGATTGACTAAATATGTGGATACATAAATCAGGTAAAGCTTGTTCATACGTTTCCCTTTGTCTTTGCAAACACATGTAAACTTGTGGAACTGCTATAAAATAATTTGCTAGTGCAACACCATTCTACATTTAAAACTGCTTATAGTTGTTATTTTGTTGAGTAATTGATCCATTTATCAACAGAAAGTGTTTCCTGTAGTGTGCACTACGAGCCAAGGACGTGTGCCAAGAAATATCAGCCAGGATTTTTATTTCATAATGAAATTTATTTCTAATGCGTTGTAGCGCTGGCAGCCAAATCCGATATGTGTACATATATATGTTCACGTTATGTGCATAGTGTGTCGAACTTCTAAAAGTGTGTGGGGGAGAAGGTACTTGTGAAAAAAGTTTTCAATATTTCAATATTTAAGATACATTTCTGACTCATATGTAAAACTGACCTCTGAGCTCCAACCTGTCATTTTATTCCATCAAGTGATTAATTTGATGTCCGCGCTAGTCCCTCTAACTTTAACATATTCTAACAGCTCAGCAAAGTTATTGCCAGCACCCATCAACAGCAATTTGTAGTCTCACCCCATGTGAATCCTTAGACTACAAAACTGAAACTACAATCAGCAAAGCAGTCCTGATATAAGTGCAGTCCAAGCACAACGCTGCTGACTCTTTGCAGACTCAACATATTGTGAGATACAGAGCTCTATGACAGTTGACTTTCCTATAGAAAACAATGTTAAACAATATATGCTGTTGATGAAACCTACTTGACTTTGGTTTTCAGCACAATTTTTAATCAAGAGGAAAGCTTTGTGATTCTCAGTCTCAAAGAATACGTTTGAATCCCCTTTGGCATTTTTCCACATTTTTTGGCCGTACACATATCATATAATAAAAAGAATGCCCAGAGCCTTATTTTGCAAAAATTACTGTTGCAATTCTCTTGAAGTATATCTTTATAAGTTTGGCACATGGCCATTGGGACTTCTGCCCATTCCTTAGTGCAGAACTGCTCCAGCTCCATTATAGCTGGATGGTTTTTGCTGGTGTACAGTCATCTTTAAATAACAGCAGATTACGAATCATTTTGAGGTCTGAGCTATGATTAAACCATTTCAGGACATAAATGTTCCCTCTGAAAAAACAAAAACAAAACACTTGTGTTTTGTGTTAGCACATTATTTTGTCATACAGAGAGGTAAACCCCTCAGTCTCAGTTCTTTGTTAAGACTGGACCAATTTTTTCCACTAAGATTTGGAAATTTCACAGGCCGTGCATTAAAAACATCCCTTCAGCATATTTCCACCCCTACACCTTATCTTGGGGATGTTGTTCTCAAAATGAACTTGGAGTTCAATTCTCGTCATAAGACCAGAATACCTCCTTCCATATGTTTATAGAGTCCGGGCCTTTTGGTCACTTTGAAATGGGTTTTCTTGTTATTTATTTTTATCAAGTCCCTTTTTATCTGGCCATAAACCCTAACATTTTGGATTATATGGTTTAAAGTAGTCCTATTGACAGGCACTCCAGTCTCTGTTATGGAGTTTTGCAGCTTCAGAGTTTCTTTTGTCCTCTTTGTTACTGTTTGGTTAATGCTCTTGTCCGTTCTGTGAGATGTGGTGGTCTGCTCTTTCTTAGCAGGTTTGTTGTGGTGTCATAATCTTTCCATTAATTAATAATGGATTTAATGGTTATGCAAGGAATTGTCAGATCTCAGTTTTTAAACCAAAAATAAACAGTGAATAGTTTGAACTGAAACACAAGAAGCCCCAAAAGCGGAAAACAACAAATTTACACACATCCCTCTAGGGCAGTGCTCGCAAACTTTTTTTTTAATATTGTACCTCCTGTGGAATAATTTTTTTTAGCCAAGTATGTTAACCCCTAAACCAATCCAAGTCTTTTTTGATTGGAAACAGAGGCAAACTATGTTTTGGTAGAGCTGTGTGAGAGTACTATAATGAGAAAAGTTTCTGGTCATCCCTGTGCTTAAAAACAATCTACAGGCAGCTGCTGCAGCAACGATTTTGATTTATTCAGTTATTATAAGTAAGTTGAACTTGAAATCATCATGTGTGTTGAAAATAAAAACAAGATTTTGTGAAGTGAATCTCTCCTAATCTATGTGTAAATAGTGACTTGCACGAATCTGCTAGCCACTTTGCCAGGAGAAGACAAACATGCTTTCTTTTTGGGGGGTCTATTGCAATCTATTGTGGAGAAGGAAGTTGTGGTAATATTTGTCTTATGTGTCTAAGTTATCTCTTTTTCACAGATTCATAATCATGCAGTTTAATTTCTTTCTTTTTTCGTGTCCTCATATTGCTGGTGTACTTGCATGTGAGCCTTGACAGTACTGTTTTACCTGTTGTAACACCTCTTACCATTCTAGTTGAGCTAGTTTCCACAAGAGCATTTTAGTTAATAGCTCCAAATCATTTTATTATGTAAACTTGGTAATAACCTTTCAGAAATACCGCCAAAAATATATTTTAAAATGATTTTAAATGCCTTGTATTTGCAATCACTTTTTTAAAATTAAAAACTAGTCTTATGAAAATCAGATAAGCTTATAATGAAGTTTCTCTTATTTATTTTGTATTGGCAGAGAGAGTATGCTCAAGGTACAGATTCAAAACATCTTAAAAAGAATAAGGGGGATTGCCAAAAGTAAACAAACAGAGATGGTTAAATAACACCTTGGATCCCAACTAAATTTTTCTGCATCTTGTCTACCATTGGTATGACACAAGTTTCAGCTTTAACGGTTCATGAGTTAATAAGCCGGCAAATTAAACTCCCATCAGACTTCTTAATTGTAAACCTTTGTTTAAATCACAGTATGGAAACTTTATGTGTAGGTTTCTGTCTTACAGTAAAATGCGGGCTCTTTCCCAGTTCGCTGGCCATTTTCCTGACAAACACTCTCACTGGATCCCACTAAAAACAAATTGCCATTACAGGTAGCCTATGTTTCACTTTGTCGGCAATTCCAAACGCATTCCCAGAGGATCAGCACAGGTATCTTCCGCAGAAGTAAGAAACCCAAAATACAAAATAAGCCATATAGAATATATTTCACAAGCTTGTAAGAATAAAAAGGGAGAGGAAGTGGATTCTCAAGTTCTCATGGTGTTTCAAGCACCTGATCGCAGCTGCTACTAAGCTGGCATATATGATGCAAATGAGCGTATGGATAGTAAACTTGAAGACATTGGTAGATCAGCTGTCTCTTTTCAGCTTCCTGGTCAGTGAGTAACCCCACCCCCACAACAATTCTAAAAATGTTAAATTATTCTGACAATAGGAAAACATGAAAAAAAATCAGGCAATTAGTTTTTGTTATATATATTTTATTTATATATATATTCGCCTGGTCCTTTATGTGTCCTGATGTTTGAAAATGTCTAAAAGTTATTTAATGTCACAACTTGATGGCACTGTTGCACTGTTTATATAGTTTATAGGGTTGGGTTTGGAATGTAATTTTTTTTTTCATAAATTACCGTAAACATCAGATTTTCAGTTTACACTAGTATACAAGTATTCTTTATTGCGAGCAGTGCATGAAAAATTATAAGTTGCCAAATGACTTGACAAAAACATTCAAATAAGGCAAACTTGTTTCTAATATCAGAGCTGCAGGGAAAAAATTTTTTTCTGTGTGTAACTTTAATTTTCTCCTTGTATATATGCAGGTATTTTCAGCAGGTACTTTGGCTTCCTCTCACAGCCTGAAGACTTGATGTCGAGCTCTCCTGAAATCTGTTAATTATGCATTGATATGAGTCAGGTATATTGCAGCAGGGAAACTTCTGTAACCTGCAGGACACTGCCCCTTGAGGACCAGGATTGGGGATCCCTGCTTTAGGCCTTGCTATTTTCACTATTGTTCTCCTTTAATCTGAAATGTTTGATATTTCACAAATAACACTATGATGTGAAGTTCAGTAAGCTTTGCATTTGATCAGGAGATGAAATTGTCTTTCAAAAGGTTCAGTTTTATATCTAAAATTCCTTTTAGGACTTATCCTAGTTCACTTTTAGCTGAATAAATATGTTGAATCAGCACAAAGTCAAGAACAAGTTTATTCATAAAGCACAGAAAAGTTGACATGGTTTATGCACTTTTAATTGAGTAAAAATTGCTTTTACTTTTGCAACCTTGATGTCATTGGACTTTGTTACCTACCAGTAACTGAGCTTGCTGTTTTCCCCTAATTCAAGTTTTTGAGCCAGGCTAACTTGTTTGGATTAGATAAGCTCACCCCAATCTTGTAGTTACTCAAGATAGTTACTCAAGAATATTCAACAGTGTTTAGTGATGGAGGAGATTTCCAAGACCATGTACTGTAGACAAACTGTGGCAAAAAAATATTGAATCACCTCTCTTGAAAGTTATTCATCCAGCTCATTTTGTAGAGAAAATATGTAATCATGTTTTAACTTGCATTTCCAAAACAAAAAGCTGAAGGAGATTAAAATATACTTATTACCCTGCTGTAAAAGAATGCTCCCAGACTTTTGCTGCTGCGTCTGATAATGTCCAAGATAAAAGAGCTGCCAGTTGAAACCATTGAAAGGATTATAAATCTCCTTTAGGAAAGTAATTTGACATGGAGAGTGGTAATGTTTCTTGTCCCAGTCAGCTGTGTGTAAGTATAAAACAAAATGGGAAGCAGTAAAGGGATAAATGCTGGTATGGACCAAGGAAGACACCGAAACATCTGTTCAGAAAACTCAAAGCAGGAGGCTTTAAAACATTTGTTTGCAGAACAGAAGAAATGAAAAAGATGTTCCCTGACAACTCTGCAGTGGTGGGGGTGTATAAAATCTTATGCTGAACATGAATAAGACGAGAGATGTTGATCAACTTCAGGAGAAAGAGGACAGTTCCGTAGCCCCTTTGCATCTTGGGGAAGAACACTGACATGAATTACAAGTACATCGGTGTCAACATCGACAGGGGACTGGACTGGAAGGCAAAAAGCCTGGCTAAAGAAAAGAAGGTGATGAGCTGACTCTTTCAACGTGTGCAGCAGGATGTTGGTGATGTTCTACCAATCTGTTGTTGCTAGTGTGTTGTTCTTCACCGTAGTCTGCTAGGGGAACAGCATCAGAGCCAGAGACAAGAACAGATTCAACAAACTGATCAGAAAAGCATTGATTGGCTGCAGGGAGGAGACGTTTGATGCCATGGTGGAGAGAAGGACTGCAGACAAACTGTTATCTGTCATGGATAACCCTGACCACCTTCTCCACCACCACACTGTGGACAGACAGCAGAGCTCCTTCTCCAGGAGACTCATCCAGCTTCGCTGTCAGAAAGAACGCTACCTGAGATCTTTTCTGCCACAGGCCACATAACTTTATCTCAGTTCTTCTCTGTCAGACAGAGACTCCGACCTCACTACTGGCTGGCTACGGTTGGTTGGTTGGGAATTTTTTTTAACACCTGGAATTTTGAAAGCAAACAAAAATGAAAGAAGCTAGATTTAAAGGGTTGTGATATGATTTGTGCATGCATTCATAGTAAGAGTTTCAAGCTGACTGGGTTATTCCTCCAATCTGGCTACTTTTAATAGTCATACGGTGTGAAGTGATCCCTTTTCCTTTCTTTCTCCTAACCACTTTAGGAATAAAACTGCACCACTAACATTAGTTTAAATTGAATGAGTGCTATGAGACATTAGCATTTTTGTAAGCACCTTTGTAAAGAGCAAGAGATTAGTGAGTCCTCAGAATAGATTCAATAAGGAATAGATCTTGGTTTAAATTTCCTCCTTGTTTGCAGCATGATAGATCTGGAGAGGGTTTCATTCAATTTAGACTCTCAACACAGCCTGCCTTTCTATGTCCTCAGCTTCCTTCTCTAACCCCTCTAACCTAATCCCTTTCTCCCACGTAAACAGAAACTTGGGTTTATCATTGAAGGAATATTTCGGGATATTTTTGATTAGAGGTTATTTGATCAGTCATTGTCTTACCTTCAGAAATCAGTAATCACAGAGATTTTAGGAGAAACAAATGGTTTTCTGACAGTTGAGGAAAAGCCAAAAGTATCCCAGAAGGGAACCATAGGAGAGAAATTTGTTCCATTTAAAATGACTTCCCAAGCGTCTCGTAAGGGTTTAAGCATATGCTTGTGTATATCTTCTCTTAGTTGTGTCTAAAATAGTTGTTCAATCTTATTGACATTTTTGCCTAAAACAGGTTTTTATTGATAAAAGACTTGTTGTGGATCAACTACTTTGGATAAACGTTCTGTTCTGGTTCTACTGGATCTTAGTGCTGCCTTCGACACAGTAGACCACCAGATTTTATAATACAGACTCAGAAATCTGGTGGGCCTCTCAGGTACTGTTTTAAAATGGTTTTACTCCTATCTGACAGATCGATGATTTCTCGTAAGCTTGGATACATGCTCCTCAGGAATCCATTAAATAAAATGTGGGGTTCCCCAAGGATCAATTTTAGGCCCAATAATCTTTTATCTGTACATGCTGCCACTTGGGGTTGTCATTGGGAGGCACAGCTTTGCTTTTCACAGCTATGCTGATGATACGCAGTTTTACGTCTCCGTTTCTCCTGATGACCCAGAGCCAGTTAACACCATTTTAAACTGTATTTTAGATATAAAGTCATGGATGGCAGTGAACTTCTTACAGCTCAACCAGGACAAGACTGAGGTCCTGAAGACAAGAAAGAGATCATTTCATGCAAACTGCAGAACTTTAAACCCTCTCGGTGTGTGAGAAATCTGGGTGTTCTTTTTTAATCTGAGCTTAATTTCATTTCAGGTTCTTTTAATGGTTTATAAATGTCTTAATGGTCTTGGGCCTTCTTATTTATCTGAACTGTTTTTAGACTATAAGCCCTCGCGGACCCTGAGGTCCTCTGGTACCGGCCTTTTGATTAAACCTAAAGTTAGAACTAAA
>JBBBVU010000016.1:9854366-9872165 GCA_037177055.1 Atherinosoma microstoma
GTACACGCCCTCCTCAGTGCAATCACACTGAACCTCACACCCTGAAAGGAAATTACCATCTCATGACATCTTCTGTTCTGCCATACTCAAAAAAGAATCTACAGAATTTATTCATTGAAATTCAATACACCTTGAAAAATCCTTAAGAAATACTTCATACTCTAAATAGTAGAAACAACATCATTCAATAATTTCCCTCTAAGAGGGATAAAGTATATTTCAATAATTTCCCTCTAAGAGGGATAAATAAAGTATATTTTATCATTTATTTATTTTTTTATTTATCAAAGTTTATTTAAACTGTATCTTTTAACAAGATTTTTTTTCATTTTGTTTTTTTGTTTTTCAGATTTACCCCTGTATTCATTTTTGTTTTCATATCATTTTAAATAAATTTAGGAATTAAAGGCTTAATATTCATCTTGCATGATTTTTTTCTGCATTAATTTATGTTTTCATTTATTTTTCTTCATCTTTCCACCTCTATGGATTCATTGTTTATCATTTATTTACTCATTTGTGTTCTTACACTTTTACAGATTGACTCTTTAGTGTATAGCTTCCACCGCAAGGACAAAAAAAAAGGATCTTATCATTTTATAACATGCTAGTTTATTGTAAAAACCTGAAATTTACAGAGTTATAATGATGTAGTCTATTGTGAAAATATAAAACATATCACTTCATAACATAGACTGGCAACCTGCCCAGGGTGTACCCTGCCTCTCGCCTGATAAATTGCTAGAACAGGCTCCACGTTCCAGCTTCCCTGCGACCATGAATTAGATTAAGTGGTACAGAAAATCGATGAATGAGTATAATTTTATAACATGAGACTTTTTTTTGTTGTTAGAATGTGAAGCTTAAAGGATGTGGTAGGGATGGGCATTTTAAATGAATATTTAAGTCAACTAGTCATACCAAGCAAAATACTGTAGATCAGTAGACTAGCGTCAAAGTCATCAATAATGAAATAAAAGATGCAACTCCAAACAAAAACAGTTGACTGTTAAAAACGGCAGTAGACTAAACAAATCAGCCATCATGGCTGATTCAGCAAAGAAACTCAAGAAGACATTACCGTAGGAAGAGAGGAAAAGAAAGACAAAAAGAGACAGATCAATAGATAAGACCAAATAAAGCCAAGATACAACTTCTATTAGTACAGGTATTTTGCAAGATGGACAGTGAATTAGCCGTCGATAGGTTGTACATCACTGAAAAACTGCAAGCTATGTAGTACGTCTTTAAGGGAAACTTTTCATTATTTTATCTGAATATCTGATTCAGAGTCAACTTTTTCAATTCTACTAGAGTGAATATTCTTTTCTTTTTTTAAAAAGTTTCATCTGTCTTTAATATTACCAGATTTAAAGTACTTCTGCTTGAGTTCATATTGTATGTACTTTAGCAGTATGTGGTTGGTTATGTGAAATAGTGGATCATTTTGATTTAAATGTGGAAGAAAAATCCTCTTGCATATTTCTTTAAAAATTATTTTGAAAATCTGAACATTTGCAGTTTTAAATCCACATGTTTCCAAAGATAGACTTATCCTGCACGGAGAGACATATGAGAAACAAAATGACATGCTTGAACCCTTTTTTTTTTTTTTTTACAATTTTGAACATTCAAACTTATGTACAGAGCTTTTTTTTTTAAAAACTTTTTTATGCAAAGTAAAAAGTACATCACCCGTACAGAGGAGACATAAGAGCGCAGCAAACCAACTCCACCGGACAGAAGCTCCCATGTTGAATCTGAAAAGGAGAAACGTTTGAAAGTGAAATATTGTTGGAGGCAGTCATACAGTTTTGCGAGAGCAGGCAATGAGACCCCACTGTTACTTATTAACGGGGTTTAAAACTGTTTATCTTTACAAGCTATGAAATTCTAAATGATTTTTTTTCATGGCTTAATATGAGTAAGGACTATTTTTATTCCTTTTTCAAACTATTATCTTGACAAAGAAATTTAAAAATATCTTTTCACTTTATAATGTACTCATTTCAGGTCAAGTTGGGGTTTTTTTCACCTTTGTCCAAATTTTACCCTGTGTTTACCTCTGATCTTAAGGCATATGTTTGCTTTTTGCTGATCCAGGATTTACTGCCATGTTTGCACACAGTCACATGATGCATAAAAAAAACACTGTTATTGTGAAATTGATATCAAATACAAACATCTCCATAATCACTTTCCAGAAGCTGGTGGCTCACTGATTGAGAGGTGGTTCTTCAAAATTATGACTGTACCCCAGAGTAATAAAACACTCTGAATACTAAGAAATTTACAGAATACAAAACTTTATTAAACTTCATGGTTACCAACCATTTGACCCCCTGGCTTTTTATACAGCACCCCCTTCTGGACAAGCTTGTACAAAGTCATTAGTTTTTGTCTGCAAGATGGGATGGTAATTCTAATAAAGTCATGAAGAATTTCAATACAGCTATCAGTCCAGAAAGAGAAAGTGTTTGGTTTCTTATTTCTTTTAAAAATGCGGTCTGTGGCAGTGATGATCGTATTTAACAAAGAATTTATTTGAGCTCTTTCCATGATTCATTTCTATACCAAACCCCAGTTTATTTTTAACCCTGACAAAGAAACACAGCAAGTAACAGCATTTGGCACAATATTGTATTTATTTGTAATCATGAAAACTATGGAAATAAAATGGTGGTCATGATGGTGATAGTTGTGTTCTAAAATGGATGCAGTTTAGCTCGAATTAAAGGTAGGGTAGGGGATGTTTTCCAGGAGCATTTTTTTTACTATATTCCTTAAAATACCCTTCACACTCCAATTGCATCCAATTAATTAAATGCTTTAACATAAAAATAAAAAATTTTGTGGAATGGACAGTACTGAAAAAATGCCATCCAATCATTTTAACTGACTCATTCTAAAAGATTGGATGGTGATATGTCTATGTCAACGGCCATTTGTCCCTCTCCCCAATGCCTGTTCCTGTGCTCTGGAGACTGGCTTTGGGGGAAAGTCTGAAGAAAGGGTTTAGGACTTTTGAATTGTGTCTCTTCAAAATCTAGCTTGCTTAAATCCATTTTTCGAGGATCTCCTACCCCACTTGTAAAGGGGTAGTGCACCCTAAAATGTTTTTTTTTCTGTGTTCTTTACATGCTAAATATTGCAACTAATTTCAATGAAGATTTAATGAAATTTTAGGAAAAGTCAGAGACCAACAAGGCTTTATAATTTTATTTGACAATGTAGCGTAAAAGGGGATCTGAATATGTGGAATATTACTATAGATATCAATATACAAGATATTAATATTTATCTTTACATTTGTTTAACTCGGGGTACCACCAAATCTATTTTACCTTGTTATAGGATGGAAAGACTTGGACAGCCATCAATTATTTAGCTCTAAATAACCTCAGTCTCATAATCTGAAATACCAATACCATGAAGGGACCAATATCTTGTCGGGAAACACACAACAACCGATTAAGATATGCCGAAATTTATTTAACAACTGCACACAGTAAAAGACAGAAAATTCACATTCCCGTGAGCTTTAATATAACCAGCACAGCATATCAGGAAGGACTTGAAAGTAACAGAATTAGGTTAGAAAGATAGCACAGAAATCAAGGTTGGATCTGTACTGGATTATCACAGCTGAAGAGAGTGGAAATGGTTTGTCCTGTGGACTAAGTCATAGGTAAATTCAACATATTTAACTTAAAGGGATGACGTCTATTAATTTAGGCTTTCAGCGCTAACGCTGAATGTAATTAGATTGGGCCTAAACCATTGACTGTAAATAAATTTATATGGACAAAGTATGAAACCACGTGACCCGTAGGTTCACAGGTTCACCCAAATGTTACCATTTGTCAGGAGCAAGGGGCAACCTCAGGCTTAGAAACGCGAAGACTATGCTAAATATATTAAAACGGCAGAGACCGCTAATTTGTTTGTTAGCCTAGAGTGAAAAGCCAACTGTTGGAACAGTTTTCAGTTGCTGTTACTCTTCACAGGTCCATTGTCCCCGCTTTGACTGCCTCTGCCTCTACCTCTCCCTCTTTCTCTCTCCCTTCATCAGACTATCTCTGGGTCTGCAGGTCACGAAAAACGATTTCACACAATGACATTAGCCATTAGCAGTACCTTGGTACCAAATACATGGAGGGCATGCTAGTAACTTATCGGCATCAGTAACGAAACAGAATTATGTATAGTTTTTTACCTCATCCTGATGGGACGCTGGAACTTGTGTAAGATGTTGAGATTTTCACATTTGTGACTCTCCGCAGCTTCGGTAGTGGTACGTGCTTAAACGGTGAGGCGCCAGAGAGCGTGACTCGATTGTTTGCATTCAATTAGCGCACCACTAGATGGGAGTAATTCTCACACTAGTGCTTTAAACATTTTAATCATTTAACAGCCTTAGTTTGAAAACAAACAAACAAAAATATATCAAAAAATGCATAAAAGACAAATTTATAAATTTTTCATAATGGTTATTCAGAACATGCTGAATAAAAAAACTTTCTGAAGTCACAGTTTGAAATTAGACTAAATAAGCAACAGGATCATCTCAGAATTCATTAGAAAAAATATTAGAAAACATATATAGTGACTTGGCCTTGTAAATTATAGTATGTCGGTACATTTATTCTTTCAAAAATGTAAGTGGTGCATAATCATCCTGAGCGTCATTTCCAAGGATAGACTTAAGGAAAGGCACCACTCTGAAAAGATTAATGTGGAAATCCCTGGAATCTTCAGTGGACTGAACCAGACCACCCTCAGCACAAAGTGATTTGGTTCCCCAACTGACCACTCCAACCTGTGAAAAAAAGGCAATTTTACAAAGTCAGCAAAGAGTCCACATAGTTATATTACTCAAGCTATTATTTTCAGTGAATTTTCACCGCCAACTTTTACTAATTTGTGGCACAGTTACTATATAATTCTTTACCTGTATTGTGCGATAGTTATAGGTCTTAAACACAGCACCTCCAGAGTCGCCTATCCAAATAAATTCACATAGTTACAAAACTGCACTGCAGTTGCTCATGTGTTTGTGTATAAAAATGTTACAAAGAAAACAAACCTGAACAAGCAATATGTTCTACATTGTCAGTCAGACCACCAGTACACAGGAAGTTTTCGGTCACAGCAACTGTTACATCTTTCACATTTATGCCTGGTGCCTTCAGAGCTTTCTTGATGCATGCAGTTCTCTGGATTAGGTCATTGGAAGTAGCAGAGAAGAAAACACTTGGTTTTAAAAATTAAGAAAGCGGGCTGACACTGAACCCCACTACAGTAATATAAAACTCACTTTATTTCCAAGCTTGGCAAATACATCTTTTTCTTGTACCAGAGGGTCCATCTTAGTTAGGAAGCTGAGTCTTTCCCTTTCTTTCTTCAACAAAACTTCCTCTGTAAATTAAAAACACAAAGCAACACTTTGAACAATATGTATATTTTTATATGTACTTACAGAGAGAGAGAGAGAGACAGACAGAAAATATCCATCCATTTTTTCTATACCCACTTAATCTTTTTTTCAACATTGTGTTTTGTAATTGGTTTTTACTCTCTTTCATCAGTCATAATCTTCGATGAAATTTTTTTATTGTGAATGCAAAGTAGTCATGGTCATATGTGATGATCATGCAGTGATGGCTGTTCTAAAGCTTTCATTAAATTTGACAGTTGACAGATGGTTCCTGTGCTTCTTTATATGGGCATAGAATTGGGCAGGGACAGATATGTCCCTTACACTGGTAAGTAAGTCCTGACTGGTCCCCACCATTTTCTATCACATAAACTAGATCAATTCTCTGTAATTTATCTGGACCTAGCAGTCCAATCTTATAATCCATTAAGCATTAATAAAGAAAAAACCTTGTTTTCTTAGCATTCATTAATGTGTTATTTTTCAGATGACCGAATCAAAGCAGTCAGCTAGTTCAGAAAGAGGAGGAGAAACAAAGGACCATGGTTTGAGATCCCTGTTCTTAACAATTTAATGTGATTTCACAATGTTCGTGTAAAAATTGTTCTTTATTCATGTTTATAAAGACAGCATTTTTTAGAGTGTGAATGAGTTACCACACCTTGTTGTGCACATGTTGAATTGCCGACCAGTTGTAGAGCATTACTGGTTTCCTGGGTGCAAGGTATGCAAATGGGTCTGAAAAGAACATTTTATTTCAAACCGGAATTTGAAGTTTGTTTTATTATCAAATCTTCTTTTTTGTTTGTACATTTTATGTTATATCAATAAACCTCAAAGCAGGAGTAAGAATGTAAAATCAAATCCAATGCAAATGGCAGCATTTGATGGACACAAGTTCTTACCTTGCAACATTAGAGATGTCAACAGCATCCAGCAGTTGGACAAGCGCCACATCATAGTCATAAAACTCCTCAACGCCTTGGTTCTGTTTTGCTTTAACATTGAACTGCGGGTGTAACTTGAAAGTTTTCACTTTTTTGACTGTAAAAAAAAAGAGACAAAGATTAAGTCTGGTGTTGGTGTACCTGTTGTTGTCATCAGAAGTAAAGGACAAAAATACTGTCTACATTGCTTTAAATTAACATAATAGACATGAACAAATAGAAAATGAATAATGGAATTCTTATACTTAAAAACCCTATTCTGTTCTACAGTCATTTACAAACCTCAAAAATAACCATGATTGAAGTGAGAAATCGACACTGCAACGCTTTTTGGAGTGAGAAATCGACAGTTTAAACATATCAATATGATGTGTTTATGTGACTAAGAATAAAAATCAGATGTAAAAACTTACATCTTACTTAAACTTAAAACTTACACAAGCAAACATTTATTATTACCCCTAGTGTTGCCTGGTTTATCTTCAATCTCAACCGTGACATCACTTGGGCTGTCACCAAACTGGAAGCAGTGAGCAGCAGTCAAAACAAACTTTGGTGATACCAGAGAGCCAAGGCATTTCTTGGGTGAGTCTCCCTTAAATTACAAGACAAATGGTATTATTTGTTAGAGAAGTATTTTGAGCCTACACTATAAAACTTTACCTATCCCATTTAACACGTTAACACAGCACAGGTTATGATGAGATCATCATCTTAATCATTTACCCTTAGGAATAATGAAAATAAGAAATAATGATAATGTGAAATAAGAAAAATTTAATCCTTTACCTGGACAATAACGAATGCTATCCATGGATATCGTTTCCTCTTGCTTTCTTTGTCGGATGTGGTGTCGTAACTTTTGTGAAGACCACACATACCAACTACGTCTCTTTCATCTGCAAAGTTATTTGAAACCATGAATTGATTTTGCACATTTTTCACAGTGTCACATAGCCTACAGACAGTATGGTTACAATTGCATCTTTATACTGTGAATTTTCCACAATGAAACTAAACTCTACAATTATTTAAGGTTCAGTCCTGAGCCCATTGACCCTTTCCTGATTGCTTCATAAAACAAAACACAACCATAGGTTTTAAGTTAGTTATCAGGATCTACTTTTCATTGCATTAGTGCTCAATGATGAAGGTTAGAGTGGATATAGTCATACAAATACACATACAGTTATTGAAAAATAAACAAGATGGATTCAAAGAACTTTCTTCATTTTCATGGAGAACTCACCAATAATGTCATCAAAGGTTTTTTGTAGATTTGTATCATGAGCCAGCCTGAAATAATGCTTCCCTCCGATTCCTGTTGCAAGGGGGTGTAGCTCATCGTCAGAGATCTCAACCCCAATGGCAAAAATGTAGATGTCTGCAACAGAGTGACATGTGACCTGATAGGTTAGAGTTTCTTTAATAGGATAAAAACAGTCAAACAAACAATCACGCCTATAAGTAAAAAACTGGTAAAAGTTACTAACAATAGTGATAAAGAGCACAGATAAAAACAGTTCAGTTGAGACATCTGTTGAACAGCCTGATGGCAGAAGGGACAAATTACTTTTTAAACCGCTCGTTTCTACAGCGCAGAGAGAGGAGCCTGTTGCTACGGTTACTCTGCTGATCTGCCACTGCATCATGCAAAGGATGTCTGACGTTGCTCAAGATGCCCTGCATCAGGGCCATCATCCTCCTATCCAACACAGCTCCCACAGAGTGCACCTTCCTCCCCATCACAGACACACATTTGTCAATCAGTCTGTCCAGCCGGTTACTGTCCCTTGTGGTCATACTGCCACCCAAACATACAACCCCAAAGAAGACAGCACTCGCAACAACAGACTGATAGAAAATGTAAAACATGTCGCTGCTCACGTCCAAAGCCCTGAGCCTCCTCAGGAAGAACAGCCAACCCTGTCCCTTCTTAAACAGGGCACGTGCCTGTTCTGACCAGTCCAGTTTGTTATTGAGGTGTACACCTCGATACTTGTAAGTACTGACTACCTCAATTTCCTCCCCACTGATAGTATACGCAACTAAAATTATATCAAAATTAAAACTTACCAAGATATTCCTCTTTGGTTTTTTCATCGTGGTTTGAGTAAATCTTGTTCTTTATTCTGGCTACAGCTGGTGCAGGGGAACCACCATGGTTATACGCGCCTGCAGAGAACGAAAACTGTGCGTTAAATTAATTAAAAGCAAGACTATTTTATTCAGAAAAACAAATTTGGATTTTGAAACTTTTGGCCTTTTTGACAGTTTTATTCTCAGCTCATACTTATTGTTAGAGGATACAAAGAACATATTAGGTACATTTTTCAAGCTAATTGGCTGTATATTTATAAGTGTGGTCTCACTCATCTGATTTAACTCATTACATTATTAAAATGGTCTTGTAATGAAACTAACTAAGTATCATTGTTAAAATAAATTCTTCAAATGTACTGGGAGGTGAAAATTACCATCTGTAAAAAGGATGATGACATGACGATGTTCCTTAAACTTTTCTTTTGTACGTTGCTGTATGATGCCCATTTGCTCTTCAAATTTCTCGAAGACAGCGATTATATTTGTTCCAGTGTTTCTGTCTTTCAGTCACAAATGAACCAACAAACACACACACTGTTAAACTTAATATTTACACACCCAGTTCTGTATTGGAAACATCAACAACATGTCTGTGTGCTTCACTCACCACCTATTTCAAAACGTTCCACCTTTTCTATGAGGGATGCCAATGACGGTGGTGGTTGGTTACCAAAGAAATCAAGAATATTGACAACTTTATACATATCAGAGGAGAAGAAGATGATTTCATAGTTTGGTGACACAGTGAAGGATGAAATCTGTAGATGCATAAGGAAGATTAGGTGGGTGATATTGTATAATCTTTCAACATATCATTGTAAGCACTTTCAAACATGTAAAAATGCTGTAAAATACTTTGCTGATGCAAAAACATCCTGCATTTAAAGGTTTAGATGGAATTTATCTTATTGAGTCATCTATTTATTGATAGATCACATTTAACAAAATGTGTATCAACAAGACAGGACAAAGGACACACACAAAAAGGTGATGATTAGAAATTCATAATGAAATATATTCCTAGTAGTGCTGACAGTCAAATTTTGTTATAGTGTTTATCCTGCTTTTAAAATTATCTAAAAACTCATGCATTATTCAGATAATTTGGCTGCCAAACAGATTTGCATTGTATTTGGGAAGAAAAACATTAGTGAATATACTTTTAATGTTTTGTCACATCTCTGACCCCTATGTAAAAACTGACCTTCTTTGAGCTCTAACTTGTTATTTTTTTCCATCAAGTTATAATTTTTTGTCCACACCAGTCCCACTAACTTTAATGTTTCTGCCATATTCAAACAGCTCAGCAAATATATTGCATGTGAGTCCGACTGCTGTAAGATTCTCAATAGGGTTTAAGGTCTGGACTCTGTAGTGGCCAATCCATGAGTGAAAATGATGTCTCAAGCTCTGTGAACCACTCTTTCACTGTTTGATGGCGGGATTTATAGGGTTCAAAGAAGGGGGAAAAATCCACTGATGGAATAACATGTTCATTCAGAAAAAAAATGAATGAATTAAAAATGATAATGATAATGAATCATATAATCAACACAGTAACAGCTTAAAATGTAAAGTTCAGCACATTACATTTAAATGTCCTTTTTAAACGCAGGCTTGTATAGGGCAATGGGAGGGTTAATGCAGGATGGATGATGTGCTTTTTTGATGTGTTTTTTCAAAAAATCTGGGGATCCACCTGACGGAAAATCTGACTTTCAGCAAATAGACAACAGCTTTCATCAAAAAAGCACTTAATTCTTCCTGTTGACCCCCTCTGTTGACCTCCTCTACGGCAGTGCTATTAATGTTCAAGAGTGTGTGATGGAGTTTTCCTGCCCTCCTGAATCCCCTCAGTGGAACAGTGGACTGCCGCGTATATCCTTTTATCTCTGCAGGCTGTTTGGAGATGCGATGCCACGGCGGGGAAGAGGTAAGTGAGAAGGAAGAGGGGCAGTAAAGGGACCCTCCCCTTCGCTGTCACCAGCAGCAGTGGACTTCTTTTAGGAGACAGTTTTTGGGACTCCTTTGTATATACTCTTTGAAGGGATTAGTTCTTATTACCCTTAACATAAACTGTTTTACAAGTTTAACTTTTGTGTGGTTTGAACTGTACTCTGTTTTTTAGGAGGATAATTCTGGCTTAGAGGCCTGGAGCTGTAAACCCCATGGTGGTGCTCCTTTTTAAAAAAAAATTGCTTGGCCATTGACACAGACTCAGGACGCAGCCCTGTGGAGACCCTGTGCTCACTGAGATGGTCCTTGAAGTCCTTAAAATGACTACCGAGTTTCTGACCATACAGCCGCTTTGATGCCCCAAGACAGATTTTGTATGAAGGTCTGTATACTGACATCATAAGATTTAAAAGCAGCATTTCAAGTCCTCAGCAATGAACAAACCTTCCCATTTGACTGTGGAGCCACTGACAGACTATGGGTATTCCCAGTGACAGTGATGGCATTTCCTGTTGCTACTTCCATGAAAGTCTCCCACTGTGTACTCCAAGCACTCTTGCAGTGATAAAATGATTTCCTGAGTGCTGGTCCATCCTGTTTTTGATGAACATGCAAACTTCACACAGAAAGGCCCCTGTATGCCCCAGTAGTAGTTCCAGTTCACTAAGGACACTCAGCCAGTGTTTCTCACAACTAGTGTCCCTGTTACAAATATCCAAAAGGCATCGTCCACGCCGCCATCTTTAGAGACCTGTTCAAATGATGAACAGGTCTCCAAAGATGGCGGTGCTGTTTTTGTTCTCTCAGAAGAACAAAAACAGAGCACCTCAGGTATCAAAAACTATCTTGAATGTGGTTCATTTAAAACCCAGCAGAGCTTCCGTATCATTGTCTACATTTTATTCTCTCACCTTTTTTATAAGTGTTACAATTGCTTTTCTTGCTTGTTCGAAGTAGGTGCTGTTGATGCTCTCAGAAATGTCCACAGCAATGTAGATGTTGAGAACTCCACTTTTTGAAATCCTGATTATTCTCCCTTCTTGTATTTCATCTAAGGAACAAGAGATACAGTTATTGGGCTATTTAAATTAAATATGACATTTATATTTCTCTTTCCTATGGATAATGAATAAAACTGTCATTCTTGATATATTATTATATACAGAACAATAGTATAATAGAAGAGTGTTTTTTTACTAGTTTAATTAAAATATCAACTTATACCAGCCTTCAATTGTTTTTTTTAATCATTGTGCAAAGAGTGAAATTAGAGTGTATAGAGTGTACATATATTCAGTAGAATTGTGTAGTGTCACAAAGGGAAACATGAAAGTAAATTTGACCGAAACATTTTAAATTCTGATGGCAAAATAAATAAATAAATAAAATATTGGATGTATTTCTGAATGAGAATAAATTGTAGAAAATGAAAATACATTAATGCTTTTTTAAAAATAAATATATAAAGTGTATGTTTATGTTCAGGTGTGCCATATACTTTATGAAAATAATATTGATAAAAACATGGCGTAATAATGACAATAATGATTAATGATAGTAATGATAAAACACTTAAGGCAAACAGAGATGGAAAACAAATTACTGAGTAAATTAATAACAGCAGCCAAAAAATCAATCAATCAATGAAAAGCTAATGCCGCTATTTTTACTAATTATAACAATAATAATAGGGAAATAAATAAATATTATGTTATTGTCTTGTGTGTTTCTGCCCTGTCAACCACAATCTGGGGACGTACCCAGAACAGGCCCTTTAATTGTTTAATTTGTTAATGAAACATGCTACAATAGTGGCAGTCATCGTATAACTATGCTGATAAATAATGAGATCCAAGAACTTACCGGCAGGCTGCAAAGTGGTGAGGGTCTCTTTAATTGCACTGCCAAACTCCTCAGAAATCTCATCGGCAGTGTCAAAAGTGTAATCGTCTGCACAATGTAAAAGTCACAAAGAATAAGTTTTTTAATGACTGTGATCTTTTTTTGTGATTCTTAAAATAATAATGGTTAAAAAAAAAACATCCCATGACACAAAAAACTAAACTAATGGGTTTCAAAAAGTTTGGAAACTGCAGGAGCTTGTATTTTTCACTGTAAACATCAACTACTGCTTGCTCATTATGAAACTCCATGAGTAGGCAATAATGAATTGTCTTGAACCTGAAAATGTGCTATACAAATAAACTTGCCAATACAAGAACAACATGATCCGTCAATAGATTCTCTTCTGTGTTCATTTGTAAAAGAATCAAGACAAACATTGCAAGTCTTGAACATAAAAAATAAGACTCAGGTGTAAGACTCACATTTAGATTCACATTTTAACAGATGCTTTTATCCAGAGCAACTTGCAAGAGTAAACATCAAAACCTCAGTGCAATAAGAAATCCTGCTTTCAACATGGGGTGCCAAATGCAACATAATCAGTGAACACCTCAGTTTATATTATTGCTTTGGTCTTTACAACTTGTGTGTTTTGGTTAGAATACAATAAAACTTTTTCTGGTTGGTTCCAAAAATGCAAGATTAGTTTAAACTCTGGCTGTTCTCTCATCTTTATATAGTTGATCAATCACAGTGTATGTGGATATGAGCATTGGATTGCCAGTTTGTGAAAATTATAGAAATGGTTAGACATTGACCCAAATCTTAAATCAGTGCACTATCAGGAGTAGGGATTTCTGTTGCTGTTCTGCTGACTTGACAATAAGTTCTGATGAAAAATATAGAAACTCAACTATCAGTTACTCAAAGTGAAACCTAGTTTTCCCTTTCTATTATTTGCCATAAAGACAGTGGGCAAAGCTCCTGACATGAAGTGATTTTCATCTCAAAAGCTGTATGAGTCATGAAGCAGACAAATTAAACTCCCTAATGACCTATAAAGGGAAAGGTTTTCATTAAGTGACAGTAAACATCATGTGTATATCTCTGTCTTACTGTAACATGCTGGCTCTCTCCCAGTCCACTGGCCATTCTCCTGACACACTCTTTCATTTTGTCCCACCAAAATCAAGTCACCACTGCAGGTATATTTGACTTTGTCACCAAAGTCAAATATATCCCCATCTCTTGAGGCACCAGGTGGAATGCCAGGATCAGCACAGGTACTATCAGCTGAGGTATAAAAAAGAAAACACAAAACAAGATAAGCCATCTAAGACCCTCAAATATATTTTAATCTTAAACAAATGTATAAGAAAAGGAAAGGAGTCTTTCGTTAAACAATATTGTTATCTTTTTCCGAGAAAGTCTATTCATTTTGTTTTTGATGTCATTATCTTGAGATCACATGATAACTTGTCTAATTATCTTGCGAAATCTGCCTTTTGTTTCCCCAAGATAACTATCAACTGACACTGGTCATCACAAGATAATAGCTTTGTCTTCTTGAGTTGACATGATAATAAAAGTGAGCTTAAAAATGAGTGGTTAGCACCTAATTTAATTAGTAATTGTCACAGTTGGTCACAATCTATAACTGTAAGTTAAGGTAACATGTATTTTGATAAAGAAATTCCTCTGTTTTATCACAGTTTTTAAAAATAATTGAACTCTTTTCTCAAGAAAAAAAATCTGTTATCTTGAAAAAAAAACATTATAATTTTTTCTCGGGGAAATAAATTCCTTGTTATTTTGACATAAGGAGACAGTTCACTCATTATCTTGAGATTATGATGTTAAAACATTTTTTAATCGTGGCCACTCTCAGCTTCTTTAATTCTCTGTAAATATAAGGAATGATTACAAAATCCTACTAAACTATTAAACTTAAGTATTACAAAGAAAATAAAAAAACATGTAACAAGATATATATTTCATAAACTAAATAAGATAAAGACAGCCTGGTTGGCTAGAATAAAGAATAGACTTACAGTCACGGCTGCAGATGGGAGTGGAACCGCTCCACTTTCCATTTAGTAAGCAAGTACGAATGGATGAGCCTCTCAACTTGTGTCCAGAGTAGCACACATATGTGGTTTGGTTGGTAACATAGTATCTCTCTTCAGAAGGGAAGACCTTTCCTTTTGTCAGCACACTGGGGTCTGGGCATTCAACGGCTGTATAATTAAAGGACCTGAGTTGTGATATAGAGCAGGAAACCTGAGTATATCTGCAAAACATCTCAGGTATTATCTTACTCACGCCGGCATTTCTGATTGTTGTTGGGAGGAGGATCCCAGGAACCATCACTTAGGCAAACGTGGCGAAACTTAGGGAATGGATAGTAGCCTTTAGAACAGTTGAAGACTAACAGACTGCCTGGTTCCAGCCCTTTGCTCAATATGATATCCCCCCCCTGGATCTGTACATCATCGAGTCTGCAGTCACACTGAACCTCAACCCCTGGAAGAAAATTAGTATTTGTTGTACAATGTGTCTGATTTTAGAAAGCTCTCAAAAGGACAAAATGAGTTATTTTCACATGTTTGAGTGCCAAACTTAAGGTGCACCTCATTAGTACACAGGTTTCAACAGGGTCATTCCAGGCGAACTAAACTAATTATCTTGATTCATGTGTAGAAGATTTTATTTAAGAAAATTAAGGGAACTAAGGTTTTACATATCTCAATATAGAAAATTACCTGGTCCTCTGCAGGTTCTTAAATGATTGGATTAACAACAACAATACTAATGAAAGAATGTCCTTTTTATTTAATGAAAACTACACCAAAAGGCAGGAACAGTTGGTATAGAAACCTTTGGAGCTCCCTTCAGCTGCATAACTTTTTTTTATTGTTTGTTTGTTTTATTAACTTGTGGAATGTCTGTTAATTGTAAGGTTTGACTTTGTAATGTGTTGGTTTTCTTGTTTTAAGATGATGGACTCCATATTCATTGGAAATGGTTTTAGAACCCTTCCCAGATTGATGGACAGAAATAATTCTCTAAGGTCCTTGTTGCTGTTTTCTTCTTTGGCATGGTGTTAACACACTGCAGAAAAAAACACTATGTATATGTTTTCTCATTTTTTTCTGTAGATCCAAGTATGGACACAGAAAGGGAAAAAGATGGAACTTGTAAAAAAAAACTTTTTTTTTTTTTAAATTTGAAAAGAAAGTCCAGATTTAACTAAATAATTGAGTAAACTGATTAGTACAGCTAAAGTGGTTACCTGATGCTTTTTTAATTATTATTTTAAAACAATTTATGAGAAGAATTTGCTTTGAGCAAAATCACAAGTTTTGTCAGAGTTTCATCAACATTATTGGCTGTTTAATTTTTTTTTTACAGTCATCACATGTGGTGTTTTTATCACTTTACATCTTCTTCATAAAATGTAAACACCTTGGACGGACAGATTTAATCATCCATGCAGACAAAGATTATGTTTATGAATGTTGTATTATTATGAAGAACATGGTATTTAATGTAGATCCTGGTTGTGAACAACATAGAAGCACATTACATGCTGCAACCACTTGCACATGGGCATCTGAGGTTTACCCAGGAGGAGGTAAGTTTACACTGAATATTTGATAGAATTTGATTGTTTTGTAAATAAATCTTATTTATTTATTTATACAAATGACCTATTTACCAAACCTTTCAATTGAAATGGGTTGCACTTTTAATTTAGTTTAATTGCCTTTTAGGTTTACATTTGTGTCCCTATTGTCTCTGTATCCCGTAGAAAAAAGTATTTTTTGCGGATTAGCTTATAGTAAGTAAAATCTTTTTGTTCCTCCTCTATTTAATTGATAAGTATGGTAACCAATGTATGTTCCTGTGAAATGACCCTAAAGCCTTTAAGAAATGTTTGAGAAACAATGTTGAAATGTTAAAAAAGGTTTTGAAATACAATTAAATCTTTTAATTTGACCATTAGTATCTATTTAGTTTTTTGGGATTTATAGTGAAAACTGCATGGTGTTTATGGTTGACACTATAAAAACCACATATTGGGAACATGAAGTTATCAGAAAAATAAGCAACTTTTCTCATTAATCTGAACCGAAAATAAGATACTTTTCTTTTCCAAATGTATTTTGATAATAATTTTTGATAGAAAATTGAAGTTCTGATTTCTACATGCATTTTGAATATTACACTATGAGAAAGGAAGACTCATTCTTTACGCATTAATACACACAAGCATACAGACATTATTACTGACAATTACATATAAAATATAAATCTGATAATGAGGAATACATTACCCATACACAAGAGACATAAAAGTGCAGCAAGACAACTCCAGCGGACAGAAGCTCCCATGTTGAATCTTGAAGTAGAAAAACTTAGAAAATGAGATTACATAGGGTCAGATCATTTATTTCAGTGGACAGTGGTGCACAGAGAGAAGGACTGGACAAAGACCATCCTGTTACTTATTAACTTTATAAGCAGTAAAAAAAGATCAATATATGTGAATGTGTCACAGAAAACTGTTGCCACACACAATGATATTCAACTTTGATAGTCTAAAGATCAAATAATCTACGGGAAATTGCAAGAAGATAACTGTTTTAAACTGTTTTATCAATAAGGCAAACTAAAATGACCCCTGGTACAAAAAACTTGGACTAGCTTTAATGGATTCAGTACAGGTCAGGTTATCTGTTCATTTTGCCTGTAGCAGTCCAGATTTTATTCGGTTGTGTACCTCTTGAAATAGGTCAGTCTTGCTTTTTGTTGATCCATGATTTTCTGCAATGTGTATATACATGTTTATATGTTCCATAAAAAATTCCACCATTGCGAAATCATTTTAAAAGGCAAACATTTACATCATCATTTCCCAAAAGCCAGGGGTGCATTTGAGGATTGTTTGTTGACACATTGATTTAATGATTGATGCAAATGTTGACTGGACCAGACTGGACCCTTTCAGTGTCTTTTGAGTCATGTTATGTTGAGTCATTTTTTTTTCCATCATTGAAAAAAAAATCCTCCAAGTTATTAGATAATTATAGAATTATCCAATTATTCAAATACATTTTTTTGTTTGAAAATAAACCATTTGATCCTAGTAGCTTTTTCTTTATCACCACCTTGTGGACAAACCCAGGGCACAGTCAAGTAAAATGATTTGTTCAAAATTTTGTTCAGTCACACACTTCAGTGTCATAGAAAAATTATCTGCAGGACCTGCCAGCAAAAGCTTAGCATTCATATACCCATGTGGTAACGTTTGAGGGGGATATTTGAAGAAGAATCCTTTTAATTCATGAAATAAAGAAAAAATATAATTTGGTATTTTTGCAATGCAGTATTTTATTATAATAATAATAATAATAATAATAATAATAATAATAATAATAATAATAATAATAATAATAATAATAATATATATTATTATTATTATTGTTATTATTACTATTATTGTTATTA
>JBBBVU010000016.1:9930289-9947355 GCA_037177055.1 Atherinosoma microstoma
TATGTATATATATATATATAAATAATATGTATATTATTTATATACATATTATTTCTTGTCATTATGTATACATTTTTTTCTGTTAAAATGGAATGAGTCAATAGTGAACTGACAGCTAACAGAGCTGGGTTTTCTCTCTATTTGTCACCCAGTTGGCTGAAAACAAATATTTTTTTTTTTAAAAAGACATAAAAAAGGCTTGTAAACAAATCTTAAATGGAAATATAAACTCTATCTGGTAAAACTTTGCCCCCATGTGGGGAGTTGTGGTGAACCGTTTGCAAAGTTACAAAATCCACAATTATCATAAACAGTATAGTCAGGTTTCAGAATGAAAAGCTCAGATACCAAATCATGAGCAGTACATCTTTTTTTCCTTTCCTACATGCAGACAAAAAATTTGAGTTAGGAAATCTGAAGTGCGAGAAGGTTAAAAAAGAAATTGACCTATAAACACAGGTATAAAACATGATTTGCAATCATCATTCAATAATAAAAACAGTAAAAAAACATCCTTTGAGTAAGACAAAAGCTGAAAGCTTCATATGATTGTAGTTTATCTATTTGCACATCAAATGTCAAAGACAAGACACATTTACGGGAGACTGAGAAATGTTAAAGCACCCGAAAGCATGTCTATTAATACTTCTTGATGTTTGTAATCTTAAATTGTTACTGCCATTTGATAACTTCTATTCAAATAAATAAACACATTTTGACCAAAAAAAGAGGTGTGTGTGTGTGTGTGTACTGTGTACATACACAAAGATGTATTAATACTTACACATGATGTCTAGCCACAACCTATCAGAACTCTCAGTGTTAACTGGGTTGCTGGCCACACAGCGATACCAGCCTGTGTGGTTTCGGTTTATGTCTGTTACATTGATGATGCTGCTGTTGCCTTGAGTGAAGTTTGTAATGTTTTCATTCAGCGTTTCATGATGCCAACCATACTGGATTGGTCCAGTCCCATTTTCCACCCTGCAGTGCATCCACATTGTAGATCCTTCCACTGGAGAGGCATCACTCACCAGGAGGTTTGGCTTACTGATAGGGACTGTATGAAAGATAAAGTCACACATCTCCTGTCTCTAATACAGATGAAAAACAATCTAAGTAAATGTAATCGTTATTTTATATTTTTTTTTGTATGTACAACCCCCCCCCCTTTTACCTACCCTACCCTCGTCAGCAGTTTCATGTTCATCAGAAGTATTTTCATCTCTGTCTAAACACAAGGGAAGTCTTACCTTGGACTTTGAGGTGCACATAGTAGTAGTACACCACAGGTTCCTGTTCTATGTCATAGAAAGCCTGACAGGTGAACAAGCCATGAGCAGCCAGAGGCAGTTTCTCAATGATCAAAGCTGCACTGTTTGAAATGACTGTTGGCTGTCCAAGTGTTTTAGCCAGTTTCTGGATCTTCGGTCCTTTTCCCAAATTATATACCACTGCTTTTATGGCTTCAGTGCCCGGCTTGGTAAAGCTCCATATGTATAAGTCAGGTTCTTCAGTACCGCACTCCAAGATCACAGCTTTGTCCACCACCCCATACTCATAAGTGTTGCGATACACCACCTCCCCGGTGTGATTTATCTGCAAGGCTGGAGAAGAGAGATGATAAACTGACATGTCTGTAAGAAGGAAAAGAAGATCCTGGAATCATATGCATATCTCAAGTCCTGCATCACTTCTTCGATGGATTTTTTCTTATTTCCTTATGACATCATTTTCAGACAGTGTTCACTGCTGTGGATCAGTTTTAGGCCTGGCACTTCTTTTGTTGTTCATTTTTATTTGCTTATCTATTTCTATTATACATCTTCAAGATATGGCAAGGTTTTAGCTAACAGCTCTTTGGAAATCACCTTGTTGGTACAAAAATACTATTCATGCCTGTCAAACAGTGTTATCTTTGGCCTTTGCTGTAGATGCAACTAAAGAAATTGTGACAAATATCTTTCTAAGAGGCTGTTTATAACATAATACTAAAAGTTCATAAATATTTTTGTCAAGTTGTTTGTTATGTGTAGGCATTTGCTTTTGCTTGAATTAATCATAGATTAGTATTGTGCGGCATAGCATTAAAAAAATCCTCTGAAAATGGTCGGGTACAAGGATTGGACTAAAAAAATGCAATGTCCAAAGAAAAACTTTAAAAGACCATCAGAGGCCTGGAGAATTACTGCTCAGGAGCACTTTAAAAGATTACAAGAAAGCCTGACTCCTTGGACGCAAAGTATAGAGAAACAAAGGGTAGATCAAGAGTTTTGCACAGTATTGTGTAAACACTACCTAGAAAATAGTCGTTCTTCACACAGTCTGAAACAGATAGCTATTCAGACAGATAAATACTGTAGATATATGAATGGACATATATATATCTACTGTGAAAAACCTTACCATGAGCTGTAAATGTGACCAGACTGGATGGAAAATATAGAAAGGCCAGCCCTAGTAGTTGGGCCAACATGGTATCATGACGATCGTCAGTCCAACAACCTCTTTACTCCAAAAGATGTGGTAGAGAACACAAGCTAAAGATTCTGGATCCCCAAAAACCACCTGCATTCACTCTCCATCAGCTGCCCGATGTTGTGGCAGTTTCCCTTTCTGATCCACAAGTTTACTGATGACTCCAGTTGAAGACAAGAGCATTGAAATTTGTCTACAAATACGAAGAGATGTTGGATCACAAAACTGATTTGGCTCAACTATAATTGCTATTCCTTTTCTCTGTCCATTCATCCCTCTCTCTTTTTCCTGCAGGTCTAGAATGACACAGTGATACTAAGCTCATCAATTATACAAGATAATTGCATGGGTGACAGTTTAGCCTTCCACACACACCATGCACATGCGGTAATGCACATACCTGCACATTACCTAATACAGGTAACATTCACAGTCCTGACCTGAACATTCCTCCATACAGTACTTTCACGTTTATCTTAATTTACCTTAAGATGACAATTGAAAATAATCTCAAACTGACTTGATATGACACTTACCATGAATATGAATCAGTCTTTATAAATGTTAAGTGTAATTTTTGTCACTTTAATGCAGTTTTAATATGGTATTATTTATCTCTGCAGTGACACACACATTGACATCAAGGCGACTTAGTCTCGGGAGACACAACGAGCTGTGCAATGTGTGTAATGCTTTTGTTGTGCTGTCCAATTATTGAATTGGCAGAACAAATGTTTTATGAGAATAATTTACACATATTGTCAGAAAGCTCCACAAGGTGAGGTAATTATGAGTTTTGTTATGTAGCGATTATTTTAATTTCAAAATTGTTTGGCTTCTCAGATCTGATAATGAAACACCAAGTTCTCCAGATTTTGTTGTAAAGCTAAAATACAGGGTGTAGTTACATCAGCAATAGTAAAGCTGAATGCTGGAAAAACCCTATATTGTCACAAAGCTAACATACAGTAAGTGTTCCAGCATTGTTAAATGTAAACAGTATGTGAACTCAGTACTAGTACCCGATGGGAACTGAGAAAAATTAGCCATGCAATTTTGAGATTATTTTTGCAAATCATCTGTTTTACCTCAGAATACAGAGCATAAATTTACATACTTACATACTTATAATAACCTGACCTGATGTATGCCAACATTTAAAACGCCTATAAGGCTTCAGCTCTAACACCACATGACAAGTCAGATCATAACCTCGTGTTTTTACAACTATGTCACATACCCTTGTGATGAGGCAGCCTGCAACTACCTGTACAGTGGGGAGATGGACACCAGCAGCCGGTGAAGCTGCTCAGGACTGCCTTGAGCAGACCGATTGGGATGTCTTGCTTGTTGGCTGCACTGCTATTTATACTTTTACTTTTTGATTAAACTGCTGTCTTTATGTTTTGCTTTTTCTGATAGCATAGCTTTTATTAAGTCCTTATCTACTTATTTATCTTTTTACCTATTTTTGTGCCTCTCAATGCTGGACATCTGAAATACATATAATCATCATCTCATGTCATATGGTCTTCTTTGAGCCTGTGTGACACTTTGTGGTGATTTGTTCGGTTTGAAATCTGCAAAATAATAAAAATAATAATAAACAATTAAAAACGGGAGAGAAAGTTAAATTTCAATTGTGTGCACATACCACGTGTGCCACCCATTTTGGAGTGTGCATCATGTCTTCGAGATATTAATGACTAGTTTTGCTGTCTTTGTTAATATCATGTTTGCTTGCAAAAGTATCTCAAACAATATTCCATTTAAAATGACAAATGTGGCAAAATTAGTCACATTGCACTTAATAAAAACAGTCATAAACAAAAAGCTAATTCATCTCTAACACCCACCCTTAAAATGACAGCTAAACATTTACAGTTTGCATCTTTCTCCATCTTCATCTTGTCCCTATTTATATATTAATTTCACCTGAAGAGGTGTAGCAAATTCCACTGATGGGAAAAGGATAAAAAAAATTGGTCTAGAAATCTGATATCTCTGTGTTTCTTCTTAATATGTGGAACTTTAGCATTGGAGCAAACATTCAATCATAAAAAGCTGCATTTTTATCTAATGATGTTCTGATGCTGCATGTATGCACAGTCTGCTGGGATTGTGTATTTTTTAAGGTCCTTAACATGAGCAATGACCTTGTGTTTATACAAGAGAAAGAGGAGGAATGTAATGTGAGATGTATGTCATGAATGAATGCAGGACAGAGATCAGTTTTCCTCACATGGCAAAGATGAATACAGCAGCAGAGGCTTAGGCTCATTGTGTATGTGGAAATTGTATAAACTCAAAGACAAACTTCAAATTTCAAAATATAATCAGAATAATTTCTTTTTATTGGTTAACTTTCTGTAATTAAATAGGAGGTCTGACATAATTCACCCTAAAGCCAAAACAACCACATTGCATTGTAAATACTTCCTGTAGAGTACTATAGCTAAATGAATATTGCACTGTTTAAATTTCTGAACATCAGGTTATGATTATGAGCCCCAAGTAAACACCATATAAAGTAAATCAGTTATTGGCTCCATTTGTTCCACAATGATTGTCCGATACAGACTTAGTCAAGGCCATACTCTGAATAAGACACTGCCATGTAAACTGTATTTTTTTGCCAAAGTTAACCTGGATAAGTTCCAAGTAAGCAATAATATAGTAAAAACATTTAAATGTTTGCAACTGCTTTATGACATATGACAAAGAGCTAGCTTCCTTAGGAACCCTTTAAGACTTGGAGGCCACCAAGGAGGAGCTTGAGCATAGCTTATATTAAAGGCTAGTACATCGATCAATTTAAAATATTTACAAAGATTTTCGGAGAAACAATCAAACTGTATAGCTACATATTTCTTTTTAGTTTTTTGCATTTATGCTTCCAGTCGTAGTAGTGGCTGCGACCTGAATCAGCCAACTTCAAAGTTGTTACTAACATTCTGAACCTGGAAGCAGGTTTTATAAACCATTCTGAAAGATGCAGCAACACGTAATCGGTCAGTGGTGGTCGCAAGCACTCAAACCGTGGCCGCGACTTGAATTGGCAAACTTCAAAGTGGCTAACATTCTGAACGTGGTAACATGTTTTATGAACCATTCTGAGAGACGCAGCAACGTTGAACGTTGAACCATATCTATTATTTTCCAAGCAGTTGCAACCTTTATAAACCATTCTGAAAGCAGTAGCAGCCGGGGTGCAACTGTTAATTTACTAATAACAATGACTGCTCCTGTGAAAGGCCACAAGAAACATGCCCACAAAAAAACATGACCCCCATCGCCCACCTCCACCCCAGTGCACATGCCGATGCTCCATCTCACTGATCTTCGTTTCAGCCTTTGAGATCATCCTCTCCAGAGCTCAGCAGACTATCAGGGGTGTCAACCTTCCGTCATGCCGGAGGCTACCTCCACTCAGAAGCTACATGGATGGTGTGACAATCTTGCTGCAGACGGCACCATGCACAAGAAGATTACTTTAGAGGTGGAATGAGCAAGTGACTTTGGCCCAAATGAAGATCAAGTCCTCCAAGTCACAGAGCCTCTGGCTTCGTAAAGCAAGATTGTAGCAACAGGGTGGCTGCAGTTAATACACTTAAGAGGGTAACCTGATTTTTATTCTGTACTTTGAAGGTTATGGATATAATGACATGTCAATAGGAAAATATGGGATATCTTATCTGCATCTAATTTAAACACCATAATCAAAATATTAGGTTAATGGTTAGAATATTGTGCATATAAACGTAGCCCATAAAACCAATAGCAACTAGCAATTCTCAAATCCACTTAAGCTGGATTTATACTCTGCATAAGGTCAGTTACAGGCCGGTTTATTTATTTGATGGTGTTGTGCCCAGCAAATTTGCTTTGCCAAGAGGAGCTTTGTGGGTATAATGTTCCTCTTAATAATCTGAATTCTGTTTTATTTTCATTGATTTTTGTTTGTTTATTTTAAATGATTGTTTATTATTGAATTTTCATAATATTGCTGGACCTGACTGGAGGGGACAGAAAAAGGATAGAAAGAAAACAGGAAAATAGACATTAAAAAAAGAGGAGACAAAGAGCACCATATAGAAAACAATGCAGTCCAACCACAGACTCTAGATAACCTGCTACACTTTTAGCGAGTATAAACTCAAGCGGCAAACTCGTGCTGACAAATGTGAAGCCAGTGCCAAAAATTGCAGTTCCCTCCTCATCCACTAGGGGCTGGCTCCAAAAGAGAGCAAATCCCCATGGACTTCCATGCTAAGAAGGCTAACTTAAAAGCAGAATTATGTTTACAGCCTGGTACAAAAAAACATTTTAGGTTTAATAGGTCGAGTTTACCTTCATGACAACTGTAGGGTGAGTGAATTTATGTATAACTAATTCGTTTAGATGCTATTCAATCTTGAAATTCTTCATAATTAGGGGCATGTCCTTTTGATGCCAGATATCCGGCGCCAGATATCCAGCAAAAGGAGGCAGAGGGGAGCACAACCGTGGTTTATACCCAGCTTACAGCGTACCTTAGCTTCAGTCCGCCTATCTCCGTTAGTTCATTAGTTCCCGTTAGCTCCGGGTTAGCTTTGTTAGTTCGTAGGTACAGGCAGCTCAGAGTTTGATGGGTGTCAATCATCCGACACCACGCTCTCAGCCCTTCCTCCTCACCCATTTTTGTATTCCGAACTGCCAAGATTGTGATGCTGCCAAGATGGCGAAGGTGGGAACTTCCGCATGAGCCTTTTCAGCTCTTCAGAAACCTACGGGTCAAGTGGTGGAAGGTTTGTCCATATCTTTTATAGTCATTGGAATAAACCAGCCGTATAAACCAAGCTTACGGCGTCACCGCCGTGTGCTCCGCATAGGTCTGCGGATGCTTGACGCGCACCTCTTCCAAACTCCTGACAGTGGCTCAATACGCATTTTGGCTCACTGTAAAAGCTTATTTTACAATAGAAAGAAGCAGCTCAAAGACAGAGAGACGGATAGTCAGGCAGGCTGAGCTGCTGAATCTAATGCTAAACGACAAAGTTGTAGAGCGTGTGGCCTCACGTGAGAGCTGGATGCTGAAAAGGATTTGTAGATGCCCCTTTGTGTGTGGGAAGTTGGAAATTCACCAAAGGGATTTTATTGGCACACAAAGGCAGCTTTAGATACAAATGGCAACTAAGAACATGTGCTATAAATAGTTGCACATGTACAGCAAAACCCTGGTCACAATAGGAAACTATTTAATGCATTCATCCAAAACTTTATCTTTACCCTTTGGTACATGCTGATTGACTTCATAAAATCTCTCACAGTCTAATCTGTGTCATTTGATTTAATATATATATATACGTATATATGAGATTTAGTTTTTAAAAAAAAAAATATATATATATATATCAGTTTTCAGACTTGTTTGTTTGCTCTCTCATCTTGACATCTGTGTCCAGTGAATATTAGTAATAGGCTATTCAGGGCAAAGCTACATTTAAAACAGTGAAACGCTCATACACTGTCTGGCCCTGAGAGAAATTGGGTCATCGTCTTTTTACAGATCACGCTTACAAGAGCTGTTAGGGTGGAGCAGCCATCCCTTGATCCCGTAATTGTTGAGCCTGTTAATGGGCAAAAGCTTTGAGAGTTTAAGCCAATGAGCGGGTGCATGGTTGTGCAGTGTGTCTGTGTGTGTGTGTCTCTATGACAAGTCTCTGATATAAATGGTCACCTTTAAAATTCTTCTATTCCATGATAGGCTGCATGCTTATCATGGTGACCATCTGAAAACACATTTATTTATACCAGGGGTGGGGAACCCTGGTCCTCGAGGGTCGCATTCCTGCAAGTTTCCCAGGCATCCCTGCTCCAACACACCTGATTCAAATCAAATGGAACCAGCAGCCTATCACAGTGGTTCATTCATTTGAACAGGGGAATGTTTCCATGCGTTGGAACAGGGATGCATGGAAAACTTGCAGGATGAGGGCCAAGGTTCCCCACCACTGATTTATACTGATATGAATTTTTGATATTTTTTACATAATTTGTTAACACAAAGTCAGAGATGTTTATAAGTCCAAGTCAAGTCCCAAGTCTTTAACCTAAAGTCCAAGTCAAATTTCAAGTCTTATGACTCAAGTTGCAAGTCACTTTTTTGTAAGGAGTAATCTGCTATGTGACGCATGACATCTGGTCTGCTTAAGACACTGCATAATAATATCCAAAGAATTTAAAGGTACCAGAATTTTATAACAGCACTGACCATTAGCTTAAACTGACAAATGCTCTGTCCTTCTCCCCTGGACAATGTCTTTGCTTTACTGAATTCGGAAAACCTGTAGCCTAGATGAACATGGAAATTTATTCAAATGAGTAAATATAACTATATAACATATAACTCAATCATGACATTTTACTGTGTAGAAAAATCCATCTGGACCCACAAAGATCTTTTATAAACTAATACTGCAGTTTATATCATTTCTCATTGTAGAGGGGGGGGCTTGAAATGACTTTGTGTGAGATTAGTACAGAAATATGAATATTCGACTTTTTAAAATTGAATTTAAAAAACCTGAGTCAATATTCTAATTAATTCGGATCCATTACTTACAGGTCCAATGATATAGCTAACATTACTAAAGCAGCAACAGCTTTAAGTTATTTTCTAATAAACAGACCCAATAAAACCATGTTATTTACCATTAGTCTGATGGTTTATAGTAAATATCTCATTTTGCTTCTGAACACATTCAGTGAATGCCAATCTGATGGAGTAATTATTCAAGTAAAAGTAGAAACAAGCTAACGTTTATGCCACAATGGCACTTTACTCGTTGCTAACATAGATGCTAACATTAAGCTTTTTATATTACAGAGACTAACCTCCATGTATGTTTTAAGGTGGATGTAGATCAATGTTGTGGATCCGGCATCCTTGATTTTTATGCCACAGATGTCCAGTTTGCTGCTCTTTTATTTGTTCCATGTATGAATTTCTTAATAGCTAAAAGTTTAAACGGTACAGCAGCAGCAAGTATGTTCGCCAGGGCTTCCATTGTTTTTATCCATTTCACATGTGGACACATCTGTGTTTGTGTGACCTTACGTCAGTGTTACGTCTGGGGAAATGACAACAGACAGCACAGACAGGAGATGAGACATAGAAAAGATAATGAAAATATTAAAACTAAAAGACTGTTCATGAGTCTCAAAACATAAGTCTGAGTCTGACTAGCAGTCTCAAGTAACTGGAAATTCGACTTAAGTGTGTCCCAGACTCAAGCGAGTCCCCATCTCTGCACAAAGTAAAGTTGATGCTACAGCAACTATTACTTTGCATGTCCTTAGAAGTAAAATATGTTATGAAAAAAAAAAAAACTACAGTTATCTTTGTAATTCAAGCATGACAGGTTGAGTAGTCCACTGCTGTTAAAAACCCACTCCTTAACTTTTTGTCCTTAAAAAGCTGAGAGACCGCACTATACAACTTTTTCATCTGGGACGCATGCATGACGTGTCAGCTGTTTTATTTGACAAAAATATTTATACTGTTTTTCATTATGATCAATATTTATAGGTAAAATCATTAAATGATTGTGAAATTTCATGCAAAAAAGTATCGTATCGGCCATGCTTGCCATGGATTTACTTGGTATTGGATCGATACCGAAATTTGCACTATCGCCCAGCCCTAGTACAGAGCTCACAGTACAGGTAGGATACAAGATGGATGCCGAATTAGCCGTCGATAGGGGGCGCCTCACTGAGAAAATGGCAAAAGTTAAGTAGTGCGTCCTTAATGTCTTTATTTTTATTTAAATGCTAAGAATTCCAACACTCATTCAACAACAGATACAACCAATAAAAACACCAATTCCATAAATCTTTAGTAAATACAAAGTTTTTCTTTTCTTTACAAAGAAAAAAAACATAAATTATACAAAATACAAGCACAATAAAAGTATTACATTAAAACAGGAGGCAAAACCAAACAGTAACATCTGCTGACAACAAAGGATTGCCATCATGTATTACTCAGGATGAAGAGCATGGCATTGGAGATGAAGGGATTATAATTGATTTTGTTTTTAACAAAATGATGACAGAGGATAAAATGATAAAACCAGTCACATTGACATATAATCCCATCCTTCAATTTGATGGAATTGAATACATCCAATCAATATATATATTTATTTATTTTTTCAAATGAACCTACTCTAACCTAAAATTTAAACATGGATCACAACCTTCCCTTTTTAAAGAACATGAAACACAATAAAATAGAGGGCAAAAGAGAGAAACAGTTTCAAAAGTCCAGCAACTAAAGATTCAATGTCCTCTGACCTGGATCTGAGTTGGTGCAGACAGTGCAGAGCTGCTGCTAGACAGTTGAGCTTAGATAAGGTTTTCCAACTTCCTCTTGGCAAATGTTTAGGTTTGAATCCTGTGTCATTGAACTCAACACACAGTGTTGCTTCAGACATACTGCTCTTTGGGAAAAGTATACGCCCCCACTCCTGGAGGAGGAGAAGACAGACCCGGCAAAGAGGGGTATTTAAAGACGGCTGTGGTGTGTGGAGGAGGAGCAAAGGTGTTTTTTGAAAGGGTGTTGGTGGAGCTGCTGCCAGTTGCAGGTATTGTTTGTGAGGAGTGGTAGGGGTGCTGGGGCAAAAATGAGAGAGGAGGGGAGTAGGGCTCTGGGTAGTCATCCTTGTTACAGGCCAGTCTGTAGCTGACGTAATCCGCTGTGTTCGGAAGCTCTTCATAAAACTGTCCTGAATGCTGAGGAAGACAGACACATTTTAAAATAAAAAAATGAAATAAAAAAAAAATCTCTTTTAAGTCTGTACTCAACCTTCCAGCTGCCTGATGTGCCAGTACAATACCAATAGATGGCATTGATTTTGTATTTTGTTTATTTGTTTATTTGTTTTTTAACAGAAAAACTATTCAATTTGCATTATGAAAAATAACTGAACACTTTTATTGAACATTTCTGGCCTTCATCACATTATCTTTGAATAAGCAAAAATTCATTCACACAAGTATTTCATTATGGCCTTCAGGATTTAAAGATCATTTTAAACAAGCAAAAAAATTGCCAACTAAATAAATGTTGTTATTTTCAGGGCAAAGTCAATGTGACAGTCAGAATACACGAGATAGATATTTGCCACTCTCACTGGTTGATATTATCCTATTAGCTGATTGGCCAGTGGAAGTCAACAAGCTTAATACTGGCCAAGTTTTTTCATTGGTGGAGTCCTTTTTTCCATTCACAGAATTTAAGAACAGACAGAAGGAAAGTGGGAAAGCAAAGTTGATGACAGGAAAAGAAGCTTTAAACTGGTAGAGGTAAGCCTATTAGAGCCATTGTGGGTTAAAAGAATAAAAGCTACATTAAAACCAAAGAAATTCATATTCTCTAATATAATTTATCTGTGACGAAATATGACAATTCTGTCACAGGGTAATCATAGCTTATATTCGAGGTCAGTTTGGAAACAAGGGCATACATGTGTTTTAGACCAGAATCATCATATTATGGTAAGATTCTTAACTTAAAGCGAAATTGTTGTGACCCAGGCTACTTATGAGAAAAAAAAATAATGATTTGGATGAGTTGATGATGCAGCCGTGCAGTTGACTATTGCAGCTCCTCACTGTTTATTGGTGATGTGAGTGATGAGACTGATCCAACCTGCAGGGCCAAACAAAGTGGGTCCTTGACTAAAAAAAAACTAAATTTGATCTTTTTCTGGTAAATTTGTAAATTCAATCTCAGACATTTCCTACAAATTCTATCACTCAATCTTTTCTTTTATAAATTTATGAGCCTTTTCATTAACACCTTTTCAACAGCACATGCAGCAATAATAATGAATTACAGATTCAATTGATTCTAACTTCAATTTTTGCTCAGAATTTTACATCCTTTGCTTTGAAGCAAATTAATACTCACCAAAATTTAGCAAAAATTCCTAAACTCAAACAGGTACATTTCCAAACACAGCACAGTGATTACCTGGATGTCATCACCTGGTTTCTTTCTTATTGGCTGAGACAGTTTTTGGGACGGAGAGTTGTTTCTGATCAAAGAGGAAAGACAGGATGAAAATGTTAGCATCTACAGTAAACAATAAACTACACTAAAAAACAAGCAGGTTAATTGATGAGATGTAAGGATCATGTTTACATACGAGGAGTTGTCTTTTCTGCTTCTTATTTTCAGCACCAGAACTGTGACGGTAATGCCCATGAGTACACCAGCAGCCAATAATAAGGCAATTACACTTATGAAATCGGCTGTTGCAATCTGGGGTAGTGGCTTTTCTGCAGAGAAAACATACACATTCACAGAACCTTAAGACACATACAGCATTTACATACACTTGGACCTTCAAAATGTTTCAAGCATAAAGAAAGATGAATTAAAGGTAAATATGAATAGACTAGAAGCACTCAGAGAGAGCAGACCTCCACCAAGCCATAGGGTCAGTCACCTGAGAAAAACCGCAAAACGCCAAACAATCCACCCAGTACCCTTTATATTTTGAACCTTCTGAATCACAAGATCCAGAATATCAATATGATCCTGGTCAAGCAATGTCAGATTATAATATCTACCATGATGTAATCTTGTTTTCTCTTTTTTTCTTTTCTTTTTTTTTTTTTTTACTAGTGATTCTGGGCATTATCTGTTGAGTTAGAATCTGTAATGGCAAAATGATCCCCCATCTCCCCATGGTAAAGAATCCTTAAAAAAAATCCTGGATCCAGACGGTGATCCGGATCACCTCCAAAACTTAATCACTTGTTCTTTTATTCCATTTCTGACATTTCCTGAAAATGTAATCAAAATCCATCCATGACATTTTGAGTTATGTTGCTAACAGACAGACAGCTGGAACTAGAAGATGGCCTATTGTGGTGTTTTATAATGTTTTGGACATGGCTGCAGTGAATGCATGTGTTCTCTACAGGAGCTGCATCGAGGCCAGAATGACCCGTTGTGCGTTCATTATTGAGCTCTCAATGTGCGATACAATAAATCATTATCAGCTGACATCCAGCGCACTGTTAAAAATTATTGAAAGGGAAAATGTGGCCTCTCTAAACGCCAGCTTTATCACATTTTTAAATGCTGTGTTGGCAGGGTGTCAAAATGACCCCCTCTGGTGGTTCTTGGGGGTATTGGAATGTTGGTGGTTCTAGTGTTAAAGAAATTTCATAGATCCAGACTGTGATCCGGATCACCCTCAAAATCTAATCAGTTGTTCCATATACCATTTCCTGAAAATTTTTATCAAAATCCATCCATTACTTTTTGAGTTATGTCGCTAACAGACAGACGGACACCGCCAGAAACATAACCTCCGCACCTTGGCAAAGGTAATAACTAACCAAACTATGAATAATCTATGAAAACATAAGAAATTGAATGCATTGTAAAAACTAATATTTATAGTAAAAGTGATGATGTTGAATGGTAGATGTGTTCATGCAACCTTACCTATAATGCTGACCTCCACAGAGGCTGATCTTGTCCCGATGCTGTTGGTTGCATCACACACATAAGTTCCCTGCAGGTCCAAGGTGACTGGTCCTTTAAAGATGAGGACGTTATTCCGGATCTCGGCATTGCTCGGAATGGAGCCGTTAATCCTGCAAAATATACAGATGAAAAAACTGTATATAGAAATATGCATACATGTTGTGAAATGTGTATAATCAACAATAATAATCAAATTTGACCACCTCTCATCAAAATGTATGTTTCTATGAACAGCCAGTAAGCAAAAGATAAACTCATCTCCAAAGTCCACACAGTTATCAAGATCTCCAATGAAAAAGACTAAATGATGCTCATTTATTGCCTTAAAGCAGCACTTTTAAACTTTGCCCCCTTACGATGGTTAATTTGGTGTCAATCTTGCATCCTGCCTCTTCTCTGACCTCTCCCCAGTGTATAAAGGCCAACACAATGTCAACTCCTGTTTTATCTCTTGAACTGTCACTTTTTCTCTTCCTTTTCCTCGCTTCCACCAATAATGTCCTCAGGTTTGTTTGCTGAATCAGTCATGGTGCGCATCCAAAATGCCCATTGCATTGATACCCAGTTGCTGGTGTATAATGCAGTGCCATAAAGCAAACTGCAGGCATTTTATGTCTGCATGGGCTGATTTGTCCTCCTCCAGGGCTAACCACTAAAATGCTTCAAACTAACCTACAGACCTACTATTTTATTTTAGTTTTGTAAGAATGCAAAGTTATCATCTTCATTCTAAAGAGTTGTTTCTTTTATGTATCTCTCAAGCCATGGCTGATTTGGGTAAAAATAAATTTGCATCTTCCCATAATGTGGCAGATATATTTCCAGCTGTTACTGTTATAATAAACCATTCAGCTCCTGTTTGACCAACCACAACTTTCACAATGAGATATTATGAGGGCTTTTTGTTTTTGTTTAGGTTTGATGTTTATTAGACTGAATGCTGCACTTTTATTTTCATACGAGTAGCGGGGTTGTTACAAGCCGAGTCATCAACACTGAGTTGAGTAGGAGGGCCTTTCTACCCAGAAAAAAAAGGGGGGGGGGGGGATCTTACAAGACACATCATACAATTTTGACCTGAGGTGTTCAAACTTTTGTATGCCAATGTATCAATTACGACTCTTGGTGTAAACAATGCACCTAAAGGTAAGAAATAACACAGAAAGCTGGTCAAATATTTTGTCATAATTTTTCATTTCTCAAATAATTTCTATCATCTTAGCTTCATCACGTCTAACAGTGCTCAGGGTCCCATATCCAAGAAGTAGTAACAGCCACAGGATTTCTTTAAAAAACTACTGAAAATGGATGTGCTGTTTACAAATGCAGATGAACATTAAAGCAAAATTTAATTTGTGCAGAACAAATAGCTGTACTCACAGTTTCCACTGATACAGAGAGACAGCTGGATTGGCATCAGCTTGGCAGTTCAGCTGGACGTTCTCTCGGTTTAGGTACCAGTTTCCATCATACCCAGCCACCGTGACATCTGGCTCATCTGGTGTATAAGTAACAACATTAGCCTGTCATAGTATTACCAACCAAATCTCAATATTTTAATTTACCTGTATTCTAAAATTCTTCTCGAGGATGCGAGAAACTTACACTGAATATCGAGGGTGACACTGTCAGTGTAGACCTCCTCATTGTAAGCGGTGACGCAGGTGAGCGTCTCCCTGTGTGTTTCTTTACTGGGCACCAAAATGTAGTCACTCTGAACAGTGAATGTCCCGTCTGGGTTCCTGTACTCTCGGGTAGTCACTTCTCCAGGCACCCTCGCCTCCCACCTGCTCACATCAATGAAGATTTAGCGTCATAACACAGAAACATACGGATACATGTATGTATCTAAGTGTATATGGTAAACATCAAGCAAATGCAGTGAACATGGACATACAAGAGGGACAAGAGGTAAAAACATATTTAAAAAAAGGGAAACATTTTATTAGTAACAATTAGCCTTATGGATTATTGAAAAAATAATAATAATTTCACTGGATGCACACACCTGATGGTGCCAGGCGGCTTTCCATTGGCAGAGATGCAGGTAGCCACTGGGGTTTTCAAATTGGACGATCGAGCCACTAGTGTCGGTGTGGAAAGACTCATCTGAGTTTTGGGGCGGACTGCAGGAATATTAAAATACACATCTGTTAATATTGTACTATGTTTTTCACTTGCACCGATCCAATGTGTTGGCAGATAAAATCTTGTTATTAGATCCCCACCAATGTCTATGTATTACAGGTGCTCCAAAATCCTATATCTAAATATGTAAAAGAGGCACGATCAAATGAACTGTACAGTGATTTAGATAGCATAACAATGTTTCCAAAGACATCAATACGTGTCATTTAAACATTTTTCTACAAACATGAAAGAAAAAATATCACTCAGGTGGTATGGCATTGTGGCTTTACATTTGTATTTGTTCTTTCTGCATTGATTTTATGGCATATGTCTATGAACACCTGTATTAGTTTACTTCCTGTCTTTGTTTTGCTCATCACCTGTTGATTACACCTCCATGCATTTATTCCAAATTTTTCTTTGTTTCTTGACAGACTTCCTTCTTTATTCTCTCTACGTACTTGTCTTTTCTTCAGGAAGGTCTTCATCCATTATTAAAAAACTCCCCTGTCAAGTAGTTCATGTTTACAGGACATTTACACCTAATCTAAACCACATATGGCCTTGAAACTGCAGTTACCCACTACATCTTGTTGTAATTTAAGAATATTGATCGAAATGACAGAACAGCAGTAGCATAGTATTGCTAAGTAGTACATAAATAAAACACCATAACTAAAAAAAAGAACTGCTTAATGCAGTTCTAAATGCCTTATGTCTGGGGTGTCAAACTCCGGTCCTCGAGGGCCAGAATCCTGCAGGTTTTGAAAGTATCTTTGCTCCTACACACCTGATTCAAATTAATGAGTAATTGTACAGAGCTTCAGAGGCTGGCCCTGTCCCAATACCCACACTACGCCCTACGGTCTTCTAGGAAGTGTGCACTTGGTAGAAGTGCACGTAAGGG
>JBBBVU010000016.1:9961316-10024213 GCA_037177055.1 Atherinosoma microstoma
CCTTGTCGTTGGTAAACAACGCAGTTGAAAAATCGGTAAATTAAAATCGAAATAACGCGACGTTGGAAGTAAAGTTCAACTGATGACAAGGCACATCGATTTCAATTGATGTAATCGATAAGTCCATGTGGAAAAAAAATCAAGTTACGCGAATTGAACCCCTCGCTTTAATATGTTATTGTTATTTGCTGACATTAAACTGGAAAGGAAAGCATATGTGATTACTGTTTCCTGTTTTTTAAGCTGTGCATTTATGAAGATGGCATTTCCATCTTCCAGAGAAATCTGGGTCTTCCCTAAGGTGTCCACCCCTTAAGATGTGTCCAGAAAATCTCCAATGGGCAGCAGCCAAGAGGCACTGTAATCAGATGCCTGAAACACCTTAGTGACTTCTGTCAATATGAAGAAGCGGTTCTACGCCAAGCTTCCTCAGGGTGCATGAGTTCCTCATCAGATCTCTTGGGCTGAGCCCATACAGCCACCCTCCAACTGACGCTCATTTCATCTGCTTGCACACGCCATCTCATTATTTTGGTCACTAGCCAAATCTCATGACCACAGCTGAGGATTGGAAAGACCAACCGATATGAACAAAAGTTTCCTGATTTAACTCTTTTATGAGTATGGACAAAACTAAGTAAGGGATAATGCCCGACGAGCTGTCCATTATCAGAAATTAATGGACGATGTGGAGACATGAGTTTTTCACAAGAAGCGGCTGAGCGGACTATTTAACATCTTTTGTTGTGACGCGTTGCCAAGGTAACCGGCTCTGGCCACAACACCTGCAGCTCTGTCGGCCGCAGCTGTCATATTATTGCAAGAAATGGCCGTTGATGGTGAAATGTGATAGAGATACTAGCATGTCCATCATAGAGGCATATAAAGGACGGAGGTTTAACGTTTATGGTCCCTGACTACTGCTGGTTGGGACGTTGCTCCATTCTCGTCTCTCCTGGACTGACGGAGCCGCAAGGCTGCTTTCACAGCGATGACCCGTCACAGCGGCGTGTCTCCACATTCACCACAGAGGTTAAAGGAAACTATAAAACCAAGCGTTTTGTCTCTTGTCTCGCCGTTGTGATCAATAAACTGTGAAAAAATCTCACGATGGTCTAAACCAGCTCACGTTCCCAATTTGTGGGTGAACATTCAACGCTTTGCATAGTATGTTCTGACTTTCTGTTGCCACGGATACCAACCAGCATTTTAGGCAGCGCAATTTAGAACAATCAGGCTATTTGACCGGAAACTTTTTTTAACTGGTGTCCTACAACACTTTTTAACGGACACCCTGTAGCCAATCAGAATCGAGTAATCACCCGGAGCCTGGTATAATACATATTAAATAAAAGTTACTTTTACAGAAACTACTGCAGCATCAAAAATATGGAGGGTGTTAGAGAACTGGGGGTACAATGTCATTTTACACTGACTAGGAGAGTTTTTTGAAAGGATGAAAATGACTGCAGGCAGAATACTGATTAACAGCACACCTAATACAATTATATCCTATTGCATTTTACTCAATAACGGTATAAAAAAAAATAAATTGCATGCCCACTTCTGCCTTTCAAATCCCTGACATGCCAACATTTTACTTTAACTCGTCAATCTTACTTGAAAATCATAAAAAATGGCTGATGCTCAAGGCTCCAAAAAACAAACATGCCCAAATATTCTTGTGCAAAAGTGGAACAGGTATACATTTTGCATTTTGTGAAACTACAAACTATTAAATGTTCATATAAGAAACTGAGACAGTGGACAGTGGTGTTACACCGTCCATCCTGCCCAATCTTGTCCAACAACTTTTCACTTTTGAACTTTGCTGTCACTCGTGGCTGATTAAGTTTAGACATAAAAAATGCATAGATTAAGATATTAATAAAATATGGTTAAAGCCTCACCTCACATCACCTGAACATTTCAGTACAGAAAACAATAGGCAATAAAAAACATCATATAATGAGTGCTGCAGCTTCATGGTGACTATAACGCTTTGTTCATGTGAACATGCCTATTACATGTTGACTGCTACAACACCATCAGAAATAGTATGTGATTCATACTGAACAAAGAATTTAACTGACAGATTTGCTGTTGTCAAATTTCTATAATTTAAGTATCGCTTTCTGCCTGAGCTATTTAATAAAGTAATAATACTCCCTGCAGTTTTCAGTCGGACAACATCAATTATTTAGACCAAACACTGCTGAATCCATCACAGCCTAATCCACTTGGATAAAAGGTTGCCAGTAAATCTAACCTCCTCCCCTGAAAAAAAATATCAAATTTGATTCAACACAACTGGCAAAAGATCAGAAGCTCAGACACTGTTTGGACGCAGAGCATCTGTAGCTCCACAACATGATGATGACTGAGAAAAATATGATTTTCATATAAACATTGGATAACCCTCTAACTGTAGACAAGAATTTGATCAATACAATGCAGTATGCCAGACACAGGAGGGGATGTGTTGAACCTCTGTTGACTGAAATGTTAAGTATTTAGGAAATCAAATGAGAGAACTGAATACATATTGTAGTTGGAAGCAGATTCTGCTATTGTTTGATAGAGCAGACTCAATGTTAACCCAAATGTCCAGTCTTCATGTTGCAAATGTGCTGGATTTAACTTTACAAATATAAATTTGTATTTCAAAGATGTTATCTTTTTCTTTTTAATCACCCATCAGCATACATAAATGCACTTTTCTTTTTTCAAAACACTCCCCCGACCATATGGGAGCTCTGGTACTGAGCTGATAAGACCAGGGCAACTCAATTCAGTCCTATGAGGGCCACAGTCCTGCAGGTTTTTGATGTATCCCTGCTCCAACACACCTGACTCAAATTAAATGGATCTAAGTTCTGTACAATGACTCATTAACTTGAGTAACTTGTGTTGGAGCAGGGAGACGCTGAAAAGCTGCAGCATTGTGGCCCTCTTAACTCAGTTGACCAAAGAGCTTTACACAAGCATCAGAGCAATAAAACAATATATTAAAAGCAAATCAACCAAATCGAGTGGTCCTGGATTAGAGGCTTAAGGTGAGGCTAGAGCAAACAGAGAGTCTACTTTGCTCATATACTGTACACACACTCATTTGCTCCACATCTCTCCCAGCTTCCTTTTTTCCATGCGCGTCCACTCACATTCTTCTATTGTTTAGAGTATGGGAAATGACCTCACCAGTGACAATTACCCATAAACAGTAGCACACAGGCAGAGGAGCATGGGAACTAAACTACACAATAGCAATAATGTTTCACAACTGGCTGAGCAAAGTTCAGCTACACAGCATGACGCCGGTCTTTTTGTTAACATCCTGAGCGGAATCCTCCATCTTTCTTCATCATTATGTGAAAACCTAATTTTAACATTTGTTTGTATGAATGAAACAGAAAGGCAGTGGCAGATGTTGCTCTGAGCAATAAGATGGAAAAGAATCCCTTAAAGTGACATTTTTTTTGTTATTCCCTTTAATCATCACAATGAAACATTTAATACTTTGATTATATTTTAATAATAATAATAATAATAATAATAATAATAATAATAATAATTATAAGCCTCTTTAAATATAACCAATAATCTTGAACTGAGTCTGATAGAGGTTAAAGTATATCTAAGAAATGTCTGACCAAAATATGAATATTGGGCCCCCTATTATAAGCTTTTAGTAGTTTCCTTGGGGTGACACATTCACACTCCTACCACTATAAAAACGCATGCTTCAAATGTTGTTTTTCTCTATGTGGGTGTGGGTGTGTGAATAGACTAAACTACACTAAAACATCAGTTAATCTCATTGCACCTCTGCCTAAGCAACTCATAATGAAATGAAATGAAAAATACTTTATTTATCCCTCTTAGAGGGAAATTATTGTTGTAGCAGAGTTTGTTTTTTTTGTTTTTTTGTATAATAATAATGCTAGTTAAAACACAATAGACCAATTACAACACCTTAAAGGTACAGTGTGTAATAATAACTGGCATATAGTGGTGAAGATGAGTATTGAAATTACTTCAAATGACTAGCACAGTTGTTAATGGACTGTGGCCATCAGTGGCCAAAATTCTTCTAGACATAAACATCTTTTTTTAATCTGCTAGTGGCCTCAAGTGCATTGATGACTACACTACAGGCATCTACTTCAAAACTGTTCACATGTGTAGTGTCTTCTATGTGCCCTTTAAAGCGTCACTTATCTCAAACATTGCTCTAAAATCTATACAAAGCTGGTACTGCAGTTTTAAAGCTTGAAGGGTTCTGACTTCACACACAGAGATGTTTGTCCATTTCGAGACACCGTAGTAAAAATGTGATTGGATACCAAGGGAAACAGTTTTTGACAATATATATAACTTTTCTGTCATTCACCTTTGACTTAGTTATTCACTGCACCTTGAAGCCTTTTTACGGAAGCCGAAAGCAGTCGTGCTTGCATGTTTTTTTTTGACAGTTTTCTTGTGACAACGGGAATATTTTATCACATTATCTCGAGAAAAAAAACTTTGTTTTCTGGAGATAACAGATTGTTCAAATGCAGGGATACAGGGCAGCTGGAGCTGTTCCTAGCCCATCACAGAACCAACACAAAGAAAAACATTCAATGAGACTAACACTCACTCCTAGTGAGAATTTAGACTCAAATCAGCCTAACATGCAGGTCTTTGGACTGTGGGAAGAAGCCGGAAGAGAACCAACATATAGTTGGAAAACATGCAAACTCCACACAGGTTCTTCCAAGAACCCTAATATAAGAATTAGCCTTTAAAAATCATTCAAAATTACTATAACTTACACATACACATAAATCTACTCTCACATACACACAAGCAACATCTTGCATATAAATAGTGAAAAAACCCACGCATGCTACTCAAACCCCACCCACATACAAACAAGACACACATTTGAATCAGTGACATAAGTACTGTACGGGAGAAGTTATGTGTATGCGTGAGCTGACACTAGTTTGAATGAGAACTTGTGGTACGTGTGAGTGGGAGATAATATTGTCGAGGAAGAGGCAGGGCTACAACCCGGATGCAGAGAGCGCATGCGTCTGCAAAACGCAATAAGCCAGAAAAAGAAAGAAGATGGCTAATAATGTAAATAATCAGTCAAGCAGAAGATATCCCCCCCCCTTTATCCCATACAGTCCCTAGTTTTTGTCTCTTAACAGAATGTATATAAACAGAAACAAACATCTGGCTTGGCGCTGCTGTGAGGAAACAATATCTTGGGGATCCGTCCACACCAGGGCCCAGCCCACTCATGACCACAGAAGGTGTCACGACAGGAGCTGCCCAGACCTGGGCAGGCCGGAGTCCACACTACAGGCGTAGGGCTACTGTGCGGGACCTCGGCCACCCAGATATGGACGATCACCGCGGCAACAATCCTACAAACTGAGCAGGCAGAGCCCCCGGCATGGTGGATCCCCCTGAAGAAAACAATGGAGAAAAAAGTCTTAAAAAGTTAAAGCATATATGAAATAAACCTATAAACAATAAGAACAGAAAACAAGAGCAACAAGAATGAAAATAAATATAAAGGACTATAAAAATAACATAATAAAAGCAAATAAAATTTAAAGATAAATAAAGAAACCAAAATCTGTTAAAAGCTAAGCTAAAAGGGTAGCTATTGAGCCTCTTTTGAAAAACGTAGTTCACATAAAGTAACTAATATTTCATAATAATCTGCTGTTATTTTATGTCCATGATTAATGTTTGCTTGCTGAAGCCCAAAGTTCTTTGTTTAACCTACTACGTCCTCAAATTCAGTCAGTGAGAGCTCTAACTGTATCACTGGTAGGCCTTTTGGATGCCTGCCAGAACTATGACACACAGAAGGTCTGTGATATTCACAAAACTCCCACAAAAATTAGTATATCAACACCAGCCAATTCGAAACTGTGAATCAAAGAGTAATAGCATTGCTTTTGGTTTATTTTTGTTTGTTTGTTTTGTTTGTTTTTAATGCTTCAAAAATCTTAAAAGTATTTCTCTCATATTTCTAGCAACAAAACTGAAGTGCAATAAACACAACATCAATTTTAGTCATAGTAGCACTTTAAAGCACATTCTTTTCCATGCTTTGACACCTTTAAAAAAAAAGGGAGAATTTGTTTCATTTTTGTGTATGACCACGCTCTTGGCTCAGTGGAGGAACAGGTTACACTTAAACTTACACATTGCACTTTTAATGTTAGACAGCTTAAAATTTAAGTAACTGAGAAAAGCAATGAACTGTTTCCCTCGGCTCTGCTCACTTGGCTATCAAACCATAAAAAAAGGCCTCATGTGAGAAACCAAAAAAAATGTGGAAACACACACAAACAGAGAAAAGGGACAGATTAACTGTTTAATCTTTAGGTCATCAAAATCCATGATTGATCTGGGATTACAGGACCTGTTTTTGCCTTTTGGCTTCTGACTCAGGAAAAACTGAGACAAAATGAAAACTATGACTGACATACATCCAAAACCTCTGTATATTTCAACTACGGTAATTCCTCCAACATGTTTGAGCTGAAGGTGTCTGAATCAGTTTGATTGGGATATGACAACTGTTTCCTTTATGCATGTTGTGACTTTTTCACAGCAGATTTATCACTCTAAATCAGAAGACTACCAATAGTATGACAAATAGTATGGACATCCAATTTACTATATGCTCTTGCTCAATTCTAACAAACTAAAAGAGACAAAAACACAAAAAAAACTTTCTTTTTCTCTAGAATTGATTATAATCCTTTGTTATCAGGATCTGTGTGCACACGTGTCTTAATGTGTGTGTTTATGTGGATGTGTAATCTCTGTGGCACTGTTGGATTGAGGAGTGCAAGCTTGGCCTGTATTCAGAGGGCAGCTCACGGGATTACGATGACTGCTGCATCTGTGGTTGAGGCATGAAAAGAGAATGCAAACAGCAAGAGGCAGAGGAGAGAGAGAGAAAAATAAAGATCATGCATGTGGAGGAAATTCAGCTGACTGAGGGTCAATGAAGTGGGAGAGGCTTAAGTATGGTCCAACTCTACAATGAGTAGTGCACAAAAAAGCCAAACAAAAGGCAGAGAGAGCTGAAGGGTTGAGGATTATTTCTGTGGGGTGGCGTCTATGTGTTCCAGCTGTGGGCAGTGGATTATGCAGAAATTTGTGAGGATATCTGTCTGTTTGCCTCATTCAGCCTTTTTCTGAGTTTCCCCACAGAGGAGAATTTCAAACTTTTATGCAAATAATAATAATAATAATAAGCAATTGTGTGTGACAGCTCTCATATCAGCCTGGTGGCGACCCACCACACCAGCAGTTATAGACCTGCAGAGATGCTCTGCGTGGTGGATGCACTGCAGCCACAGTCAGCAGGCTGAGACTTGGCTGCAGTCTTGTTGTTGCTCCGTCCTGCTCCCTGTCCAGTCCTAATCCACTGCTCTGTCCTTCAGCATGACAATCACATGGCGCAGCCTCACACTCACTAATAACACATACACACAAAACCAGCCAGGAAATTACTGCTCAGCCTGCGCAGACCGGCTTTATCATTTTCCGAGTGAAAAAAACCATCACAGCAGATGTCACAGCCGCTTGACACATCCGCCACCATCGATTTGGTCATGACGTATTCCACATATGTTACTACTGTCCACCCCCCCCCCCATCCCTATTATTCAGCCACAACTTGCATGTCAGCTGCATGTTTGGCTTCAGCTTAGTGTAATTACACCAGTGCACCTGTTAGAACGAGGCAAGTTAGTCCATTCATTCAAACATACCTAAATCTTTAAGAGGCAGTGAGGCCATCTGCAGTGGCGGCCCCACTTCGATGTGATTGCAACAGGCACTCACTGAATTTGGGTGGAAAATATGTAAGTCTGATAGGGAGTGGATTAATATTTACTGTATTTTCACACATGAAATCCTTTAGATGGGCAGAGATTGATGCTGCAGTCACGGTCATATTATAAAACGCTTAAGAGTCAGTAAGAAGTACATTTCCAAAAGAAAATGAACTATTTCTAACTTTTACCTAACCTACATCATTGCAGTTGTTGACACAACTGAAATACTGTATACTTATTGTGTTTGACCTACTTTTATAATACGTTTTTTTCTATTTACACTGCTTTACTTTAATTTCAGACTACATGACATCATAAATCAGCCAAAAAAGACCAACCTAGTACTTTTTTCATTCTTTTTTTTTTTTAGTGCTTTAGCCAGGAAGAACCCCAGGAAGAACAGCTGCAGTTTTGCTGCAGCTAATGGGGATCCAAATAGAACATAAACATTTTTTTTTCTATCATAAGCTAATTATGTACTCTTATTTAGGAACAATGCTGCAAGAATTTTATCCACTAGTGTATTTCAAAATCTCTGTATTACTTCAACTTAAGCAAAGGATCTGTGTAAAAGCACTAGTAATGTTTATTTTTGTCATCATTAGCTTGATAAGAGATTTATTACTATTGTACTTGCTGCTAATATAAAGCCATCGCCATTAATAATAAAGGGTGGTAGCCTATATATCCTTGTACAAACTACAGCAATAAAAAAATTATGATGCTTCAAGTGTAAAAAAAAAACATGATCATCATCAGTACCTTAAAGAGGATTTTTTAATTTTACATTAAAAAGCACCATGGTGTAAAACGTGTTAGAGCTGGTTAATAAAATATGGAACAATAATTGATTCGTCCTGATATTTCACACTGAGTGTAACTAGCTTGGGTTTTTACTGATTGTACAACACTACTTTTTACTTGTAGTTTGTTTGTTTGTTTGTTTATTTGTTTGTTTGTTTGTTTGTTTGTTTGTCAGTGATTAATCTTTGTCTCGATCGCTGCTGATTCGGAGAAATCAAACAGAGCCCCAGTAACATACAATTGTCATTCAACGAATGCTGATGAAAGCAATCTTAGCTTACCAAGAAAAAGACAAACTGTTACCAAGAGTATCCAAAGTCCAATCTGTTCCATGCCCAAACCACCGTGGCCAGCTTCTCGCTGTGGTTAAATTCCCAGTGTGAAGTTGTGAAATTGCTCTCAGACCGACAACACAGCAGCAGGTTCAGCTTCAGGACCAGAGTGCGGTCATGTATGGCACAAAGCCAGCACACACCCCCTGTCTTCTATCCACTATCCAGTCAACCTTGGCAGAATCAGCCAAACTTGTTTGCACCGTCTTCTGTCACTTTTTCTTTCTGTCCGTCTAATTCCCGTGGCTTCCCTCAGACTGGTGTCAGAGCGCAGCAGTCTGAGGCTTGGTGGGGGATAAAGCAGCTTAACGTGTGGGCAGATTATTTCCGAGATAGCCTACCCCCCCAGGCCAGGCTGACAAGTAGGCTGTCACCGTGAGCAGCAATCCGCCAACGGTCCGGCTGGTTTGTACTATTAGGGAAGAAAAGTCGCAGTCAGGCTAAGTGAACAGACTAATTGTTAATGGACGCAATTAACACCCCGAAAGAAGCTGAGCTACAGGATCAGCTGCCAAAATTGCGCGTTTTCACTTATTTAAATGAATTCTTTGCAAAAAAAATCTACTCTGAGATTTTAGATTTAAAAAATTGTCTATTAATTTTGTTTTGGATTTGAAAATTGTTCATTTATAATTCAAAATTAATTGTGTGCTGTCTCTGTTGGTTACTATTTATTTTGCTTCATCCAACGAATATGCACATGGAGTTTGAGAAAGACAAGCCATGATTGGATTTTAATCAACTTAAATAAATCCTTGATGAGATCATTGGTGTTACTAATAGTTCACGAGGCTAACTAAATTATGAGATCTTAAATAGATTGTAATTGGTAGGTTTGAAAGATGAAGTAAAAAGTAAAATAGTTATTTACAGTGAGTGTAAACATGGACAATGACACATAACATATTAACATATTTCACTGTGACATGTTTTTTTTGTTTTAAGCTGTGTGCATTAATAACTTACATTCATACTGCTATGGAAATCCATTCAGCTTTGGGAATTAACACAGAAAGTACGTTTTACCAATCTACTAAAAAGATGAAAATATACTGATGCAAGAGTTTAAGGGTGGTTTTGGATGTTTTGACCTTGTAAGAGACAGTGACAGTATTACTGTGTAATATTTCCAAAGCAGCCTCAGATAATACTCTGCCTGTCCAGATGCCTTTTCACCCTCTGCACAGCACATGCTGGGAATGAAGCAGGCCTCTATAATAATGAAAGGGGGGAAAGGGAATTAAGAAAATAGTGTTTGGGTAAGTTGCAAATGCTTCACAAAAAAGGACTGACAAGTATCTGACTGCTTTTCACCTCATCTCTGGAACAGCATCCCACTTTGTTAAAGACTCACAGTCTACTCAGTTAAAAGCAAGATTAAAACCTGCATAATGACTGGATGTGATTTTCACAACACCCCTTAAAACTATTTTCACAATTGTATTTTTTTCACCTGTTCTTTCTCTCATAAAAAAATTGGTTTTTACAGTGTAGTTGAACTTCACTCATCTGCAAGACACTTTACCCTCCTTGTCCCCAGTGTTGGCATCACTGGTGTAAAGATGGAAGTCGCTTTGCATAAAAGTGTCTGCTAAATGACTGCAGAATAGAATAAAATAAATATGCAGCAAACCATTAAACCTCCCATGACTTAGCAGTGGCTTCCTGTAATGCTGACTGTTAATATACATCCAGTTGTGAACTTCCTTTTATTGACCATTAGGTGGCGGCCGTGAGCTGATGTTGGGTTCTTTATAGCAGCACGGTGCTAGAAATTTCTAGTAGGCCACAAATTTACCAGGGGATGGAATGCAGTGGTACTGTGTGAACAGGAGGATGGATTTTTGCTCTGTCACTTGGCAGGTCAAAAATCTCAAAGGAAAAAAGAAAGATTGACAAAGATTGATGTACTGTGTGAGCATATAAGTAAAAACGATGTGCTATGATTTATTTAGTCTTCTGTGAATGTATAGGATCATTTCTTTTATTTGAATGTAGTACGATTTCTCTTCTTAAGTGCACTGAAATAGCACGGTTATATATTTCCATCATTGAACTCACCTCCATTTTTTTTCTTTTGCCTCAAAATCTCCCTTTTGGCAGTTTGCCAGAACTACATGATATTAAGTGATGCGTCACAAGACTTCAATAAAATCAGAAATGTTGGGAGCACTGTGAAAATGATCATTTGTTGATTTTCCACTAGCTAATTATGAAATATGTGCACTTAGGGTAGCATTTGAACTGTGTATCAAATAGTGTTGGAGGACATGTATATACAGAGGAATTTTTTTAGGAATTTTTTTCCTACTAACTTATTTTAAGTTTGTATCATTTTTCTTTCTTTGGTCCTTTTTACATGTAGAAATCTTCTGGCTTCATACTTTTCTTGCCGTGCCAAATAACACTGCTGCAGGTTAATTTTTTACTAGATAATATCTATCAGTAATAATATCTATCTGTATTCTCGTGATATGATTTGAGCTAAGTCATTGTATGACAGTGTATCCACAACAAGGACATAGAAGATATTTGCTTCATGCACAGATCACGCTGCCTCTTTGGGAACCATTTAGAAGAGAACATAGAAATCAGAAGGAGATTCACGAACTGAGACATCAAGGGCAAATAAGGACAGGAGGATTCAGAAATGAGACAAAAGTGAGGAGACAAAGGAGGAAGGAGACAGGGTCACAACACCCTGCTGATGAAATCGATGACCGAGTTTTGCCTCAGCACACACAAACATCCTGCTCAGCTCATGTCCTCTGTCAGGCACTGCAGTGTAGACAGACGAATCAGCACTCTCTGGTCCACCCTCATCCCTCCCACTTTCTCTCCATCCCTCCGTATTGCTCTTGCCTTGTCAGAGAAGGGACATGCTCTGCAGCGTTGCACGCTGAGACCACTACCAGCTGCTGTTTACCCCCTCAACCAGAGCAGACCACCCAGGAAGGAGCTGCTGTATCATTTAGCCTCGAAGGAAGGTAAGGTAGGTGCTTAATATGTAGTATATAGGCAGTAAGTACAAGGACTAGTGTCCCATCCAGATGATATGGAACATGCTAGAACATCTTGCTACAAGGGCAAGGAGAAAAGAATACATATATCTAAATAGGTGGGTAAATGTTAGTGTGAACTGAACATGAGGACTGTAATATTTGGTTTTGGACACCAAACTGTGTCAAGATAACGCTAAAATGTGGGGAGCCGTGTTCTGAGTCATGTCTAGTCATTGTTTTCAGCCACAGGTGGGTCCAGTGGGGAATAAAGAGTAAGCTACATGAAGAGCAGTTATTTTTTTGATCCATTTTATGTGAGTCTGTGTGATAAATAACTGTTTGAGTTCATTCCTATATGACCTAACATACACTTGAAGAGATTTTTTACTATTTTTTTAAATGTACACCTATTTGTCTCATAGTTGGATGGGCACTTCTCCATCATGTTCAAGTCTCTGTTTGTATGTGGAGTGCTGGGAGGTAAGAAGGCAACACAGAATCAAGTTTAAAGACAAATATTTCCCTGCGAACATGTCCTCTCATATTATATGTCCTTTGTGTCTCACCGCAGTGCTGCTGATTCCAGTACAATCTGAGCTTATATCCGTCTGTGTTGAGGATGACAACGACCTGAGAGTGGACTGTCAGATTGAGCCTAAGCCCAATAAAATCGCCAGCTATGAGTTCTCTTGGTCTTCCGGAACCAAAGAGACACTCATCAACACCAACGTGTCTGGTTCATCAGCAGAGGCGCAGTTCAGAGACAAAAGTGAGGTAGTGGAGCTGGAACCTCACGGCTACAGAATGACTCTTTCCGGCTTCACAGACACACTCCCGCACAACACCACATACATGTGTAAAATATCTGGGCAAGTTGAAAGTGTCACCGTGGAGAAAGGTAGGTGAGCAAGTGAAGAAACCGAGGTAGCGGGGATGTGAGTGATTAATGGAAGACAATATCAAAAGGTTTTAAAGTGTCTGCGTCCCTGCTTTTCTTCCTCTGCAGATCACCTTGTGCCATGCTCAGCTGTGAGCATGTTTCTGAAGACTTCCTGGTCCTGGATTGGTTGTCTCCTCCTCTTCCTCTATCACTCACATTGCTAAAAAAACAAATGTGATTCATAAAAAGGAAACATTCAAGCTTGTGCAGATGCATACACAGCTAAGCACATTCCTGCTTCTATCTACATCCATAAACATTGGCACAGTATTTTGCAGCTTTCTCTCATAATCTTGTTTTTCCCTTCTACAATGCTGAAGAAGTATTGAAGTCTTTACATGGATGATAACATGAATATTTAGAGGCCTTTTTGCTTCAGAGATGCTGGCACTTTATGTGAATAAATGCACTAATTAAAATGTAATTTTGGGAAAGATACAGCTTGTGTTTTCAATAAACAGATGCTATGTAAAGTCAAACATCAATGTGCTGTGTATTTAATGTTCATGACCATGTTTATGTTAGAATAGGAGAGACCTAATTAGATATCTTAACTAACAATGCCCTAAGAATAAAATATTTTAGTTTTGTTTTTTACATACTGCCTTACCGTTTGCTTAGTGCATGAATCAGCCACCTATTTCATTCCAGATAAGTCAAATTAATATTGCTATTAAAACCAAAGCAAAATCTGGTTAATGCAACAAAATAGAAACAAATTGGATTATAATTTTGAACTACAACAACAAACACATTCAAACAGCAGCCATTTGTTTCAGATATAGAATCTAGAGCAAGCTACTCTCAATATGGTGGGGAAATATTTCTATGCAGAAATCAGGAAGTTTCTTTTGTCCTTGGAGCCTTAAAGGGGCCTGTTCATGAAAGACAATACCGAACAAAACACACGAAAAGAGAATTCTGCTTAATTGCTGCTCTTCTTGTACCCCCCAAAAATGTTACAAAAAGAAATTTGGCCACAAGCTACAGTATTAGCTATTGCTGACCTTAATTACCACTTAATGTTCACATGAAATCAAGTATTATGCTTTAATGTCTTCATAAGATACATGCTGTATCATATGACCCATGTACATGGCAGTATCAGTCCTAGCCACGACAAATAGATTATATTGTAGGTATAACAAATAGCATGCCTTCATATGGGTGTGAGATTCAATCAAATACTTCTTTTTTTTCTTTTTCTATTTTAGTAGAGTTGCTACCGAAAGGCAGCTGGCATGTTCTCAGCCAAATGGAGCTGACCAATCAGAGAAGAATGTGTTTTTCAGGAGAACTGCTCCCTGCCCAACTTTTTACATGAAACATGGAAATGTGCTGAATGCCATTCATGGGATGTTTTAAGAAAAACTACTAACATTTAATTAAATTATAACATTTGAAGTCAATCATATGAAAGGATTTGACATCATTTGGTCATGATTCTTACCCTTGATCAACCAATGGAAAAAAAAATTAAGCTTTTTCCATAGCGTATTCAGCTACATTACATGGTCATATAAGTATAGGTTATTCAATAATTCACAATGGAATTAAGTTTTTTGAAATGGAATTATTAAAGAGGAATTACATATTGTATTCATTAATTCATTATTAAATCCTGTTTTATGAAAATGCATTTTCAGATCTTTTTTCTAAAAGCAGAATTAAATGACAAAATTCATAAAATTGGTTAGAAATATCTTTCAATATCATAAATTGTAAAAAGTGATTCCCTTTTCCATTTCCATTTTCTTTTCCCCCTCACATTTTCAAATCCTTTTTGCAAACTCATTCCCTAAATGTTTTACCCATTTAGGTTTTCTGCAATGTAGAGCACCTTGATTGTCCTTATTCTGCCCTTGCGGTACAACGTCAGCTTTTTACAGATAATTAACTGCATGAAGAAGGGAAGACTCCAAAAATCTTGTTGAGGATTGAGGTTTCATCTTTTTGTTCTCATTTCTTCCTCAGATTTATTTAAGATTTTTCCATTCAAGTTTTGTTTGGAGCTATGTCTGCTTGGTCATTCTCAAAAAACCTTTTTCATGAACTGTAGGAAGTGTTCTCCTGAAAACTTGCGTCTTTGTCTTGTTAGACAGAAAACACATGAAACTTGAACAGAAACTCATCTTCTGAATGCTGTGTGGATGCTTCAAAGTTTCACCTATTGTATAGTTGTCTCATACAGTGTATTTGCATTATTAGATCTGTACTGTCAACGCTGTTAGCTAGCTGTTGAGACCCAAGTGTTGCTATCTAAGCAATGAGAGAGCTGGAGTACCACGTGGAGCAGCTGTGATTGATTGAACTTGGTTTTCAGCGTGTTCAAGGCCCAGAAGAGTCATGGAAAAGCTAAATGAAGATGGTAAACCATTTAGGAAATGCATTTGGAAAAAGGATTTGAAAAAGCATTTTCAAATCACAGGATTTAATAATTAATTAATGAATACAATATCTAATTCCTCTTTAATAATTCCATTTCAAATGTACAATTCCAAAATGCATTGGAAATTTGATTTCTTTTTATATGAATTAATTGTTGATTTGAAATTATATTTAGTAATCTATATTTTTATTTCACAGTAAATTAATCATGAAAATGCTGTATTGCTTTTTCGATGACTCTCCTGGTCCTCCATAGCGAGCTGAGTTATTTGCTGTCTGGTTGAACTGACATTCTTGACCCTCGGTGTATTCCGTAATTTTGGGCAACACAAAGATGGCTGCTTCCACTGGCAGTAGTAAAGGAGGGGAGCTTTCTAAAGCTGAGTACCTAAAACGTTATTTATCAGCTGATGAAGACCACAAGATATCTAAGGGAAAGATAAAAAAGAAACGACGTAAAGTTCCTGAAAGAGGGTGAGTGGATGAGAAAGTTTTATTTATGCTGCCCCGGGCTGGTGGAGTATGTGCTAGCTGTTAAGCTAGTTACGGTGTCTGTTACTGTTTTTCTTTACTCACTGTGTTTGAGTGTTATTTAACGTAGATTCCCCCCTTAATTCCAGACTTAAAATAGTAGACGATGACATAGACTGGAAACAGATGGTAAACGAGCAGGCAGAGGTTGAAGAGGATGAAGAAGAGGCTCCAGTGGTAAGCACCTGCAATACGTTAGCTTGCATGCTAACTTAAGTCCATTCATTCAGTCTTTTGACCTGCACGTTGACTTCTTACACAGATTAAACAGTGCTATTAGCTTTGCTTTTGTAGACACAAGTCACCTAGGATTCATTGTTTGTGTTTCTCGCTTCTCAGACAGAAATTTTACTTTCTCTATTGTTGTGACTTAAAACTGATTATTCTGTAACAAATGAAGTGCATCTTCTCGTTTAGAGATCATGCAATCCATATCTGACACAAAACTCATTTTACATCTCTGATGGCAAATTTACAAGCAGGAAATTCCAGGTGATCGTTTTCTTAACCTACAGTGATATACCAAAACACAAACAAGTTCAATCTAAGGTTACAAAATCCAAAGGGCAAATCCTACCTGTTTAAAGAGCTAAATTTATCCACCTGGAATTAATTTTCCATCCTTGCGAACACTGTGTTGATATGATATCACCTAAATTAATTTGCAGGTCTCCTTAAACCCCTAATACATAAGCAGCTCTGTGACTGATCAAGCCATCTAGGATAAATCAGCCAGAATAGGAGCTGAATGTTTCTTTTAATCTGTTAATATTAACAACTTAATTCTCTTTTAAATGATCTTACTTAGATTGCTGAGATCATTGATGATCGACCAGAGGAAGTGAAACAGATGGAAACCTTTAGGACCAGCAACAGATGGAAAGTAATTGGAGGTAATTGTGAAAGAAACAAAATTTGCTCTTTTGCCATACAAGATTGATACTTACTTTAAGTGTCCTTTCCTGTAGCGGATGACGATAAAGATGATGAAAAAGAAGGGGAGCATATGGAGCCTCTGCCATCAAGCAAAATGCGCCATGATTCACCAGAAATTTCACCAAAGGGGAGTGGGCACAATTCTCCAGTCAGAAAAAGACGCCATGATTCACCAGATATATCTCCTCCAAGGAGAGGCCGCCATGACTCCCCAGATTTGTCACCTCCGAGGCAACATTCAGGGAAGGTGCAAAGTAAAGGTGAGCTGTGAGAGGGTTGTTTGTTTTATTTTTGTTTTTCTTTTAAGTCAATCTGGTTTCTTACAAGATAATGCAAGATGGTATGGGTACAGTTGAAAATGTCACAATACTAACTAGAAATACTCAAGCATTCCAGAAAAATCCCATGATAAGATAATGAAAGGTCAAACTAAAATGGAATAGAAACGAATCAACATACAGTATAATGGAAATACTTTTTTTTTTTTCTAAAAAAACTTTTGACTCAAACATTTTAACTATTTGTCTTTCAGATTCATCTCCCACCAGAAGAAAGCCCAGCTCATCATTGCCTAGTAAAAAAACTTTGCCTAATCGGTCACCTCCGGCTAAGAGGGGTCAGAATAGGCACGATTCCGATTCCGATCAGTCACCCCCACGGAAAAAGCCCCTTGCCCGGGAAGCTTCAGACTCAGACCAATCTCCTCCCAGGCGGTGCTCAAAAACAAGACGAGGTTCTGATCCTGACCAGTCTCCGCCCAGGAGGCGGCCGCATATTGGAAAGGACTCTGATGGAGACTTGTCGCCACCTCGTAGACCTGGTCATTCACAGGTGAGCAATAGGCATAATTTGAGAGATTCAATATAATTTGTTTTGTCAGAAATTTCAAAGTGTTTTGTTGTTTTCAGGACAAGAGGATGCTTTCTGGTGGAAAAGCAGGCTTGGTTTCTGTCGAAGTTTTAAGAAAAGAACAAGAGGAAAACCGCCGCAGAGACAGACACAATCAACCACTAGAAAGTTAGCTCTCCTTCATATCCATAGATTATATAATACACTGGGCTTTGCATCTCTTGTTATCCGCCTAATGTTGAATTTGGTAGTATCCAATTTTGACCAGCGCCTTTAAAGGTAATGTTTTTTTTTGTTGTAATTTGTTTTTGGCTGATTTTTCTGTTTCGACTAGATGAGTCCCGCAATGCTGAGACGGTGTTCCGAGACAAAAGTGGTAAAAAGAGGGATTTGGATTCAGAGAGAGAAGAACAGAAGAGGAAAGCTGGAGAAAAAGCAGCAAAGGATGAGAAATATGCTCAGTGGGGGAAAGGGTAATTGCAAAATAATGACAAATCTGATAATATCGGTGTGTGATTTTTGTTGACATGAGAGCTGAAATTTGTTTTATGCTCCATTTATTAATGTCAAAATGTGTATGTGTCTGTGTGTAGATTGGCTCAGAGCCAGATGCAGCAGCAGAAACTTGAGGATGCGCTGCATGAAGCCCAGAAGCCTTTGGCACGTCACTATGATGACGAAGATCTTGACCGTATGTTGAGAGAGCAGGAAAGGGATGGGGATCCCATGGCTGCGATGCTCAGGAGGAAAAAGGACCGCAACCCAAAAGCGCAAGGTTTTAAACATTGAATTACATGTTTTACTGTGTTTATACTTACTTCAACCGCTAAATCTAAAGGGGGGGTCCTATACCATTTTTTTCTTGAGAAGGACCTGTCCAGCATTACAAGTTTTAACTCTTTATTCATGAATTGCAAAGTAATTGCTCCTTTGCACTTCAAGTGTACATTTTAAAGTATGTTCTTACTTGCAGAGAAACCTCGCTATAAAGGACCACCACCACCTCCAAATCGGTTCAACATTCAACCAGGTTATCGCTGGGATGGAGTCGACCGGTACTGTTTAATCATCATTTACTGTTGGCTCATACACTGAATTGAACCTGTCTGAGTTCTGTGATGCATCAAGGATGGAGTTTCAGATGTGACTGCAGATTTGATAACTATGTTAAATTTGTGTCTCACAGGTCAAATGGATTTGAACAGAAGCGTTATATGCGGATCGCTGATAAGAAAGCCGTCCAGGAGGCAGCTTATAAATGGAGCGTGGAGGACATGTAGAGGCTCTGGAGACTGATGAATCGGGAACAGACTGCTTGTCGTCTACATTTTCTTTGCTGTTAAAACAACTCTAGATGACACATACCCACCCAACAGAACTTATATTTTCTGTTCTGTTGGGTGGGTATGTCTCATTTACACAACAGAACAGAACTTATATTTTGAAATAGACTGATGTTTTTGTTAATCTTTAAACACAGTTTGATACTGTACAATAGACAACATATGAAAGTGTAAATAGCGGTAATTTGACAGCATTTTATGGATTTTTGTTATAAAAGAGCCAGTGTGGAGCCCAAACAAATTTGTCTTTCACTGTTTTATTAAATAATGTTTTGTAACATTTTGTGCCAAGACTGTTTATCTAACTCAGAAGACAGGAATTTACAGGATAAGGGTTCACATTCAGTCATTTATGTTATTGAGCTTAAACCGGATATGGACTGTTATGGAAGTTCTCATTTAGTTTTTATACAGTAATCACAAAAAGTTAGAGATATTTGCCTTTTTGTATGATGTCAGAATGAACCTAAAATGCTCTATAACCTTTATTTGTGAACTTAAATTCACCATCTTTATGTTTTTGAATGCACACATATAATTATCCAATGTTTAAGTACTTATTGTACAGCATGCTGTTCTCAACAAGGTGAATAACCACAGAAGAATCCCAAAAGGGGTCTGAACCATGAATCATTCACTCAATGTTCTACTTCAATGACATCTTGTATCTATGCAGTCCTCTTTATCACACTGTTTACATTTACACATCATCAGACCAAGGCTACACCTAACACATGACAAGCTATTGAGATATTTTCATTTTTTATATCGTCTTTAAATGCCCTTCAGTCATGATATAATGTTAGAGTAGCTTGAACATTTTATGCGTTATGTAAATTTCACCCAAAAGTTGAATATCCCTATCTTTTTGTGAGTAGTGCATATAATAGTATTTTTAGTACAATTGTATCATTGGAATATGGTTAAGTGGTTTCATTTCTCTCTAGTGCTGCATTGCAAAGCCCATTGTAAGATGCACACTAGATTACTGGTCTGACTTACTACTAGGATTAGTAGAGCTTTTATCAATGACATAACATTGAGATGATGGAAGCTACAAAGTGAGTATTGGACTCAGTTTTCATTCAACAGGAGACACAACTATCAATTACTGGTAATTTAACTAATCTGAGCCAAACCATTTCCTCATCTGTCTTTATTCCTCATCAGCTTCCTTATTGCCGTTTATGTCAAGTCAAGATATTTACACTATTGGAGAAAAAAAGGGTTTGTTGACCCTTTACAATGCTCTGCTGATAAAAACCATAGACATGACAATTGCAGTTTTGTTATTTAAAAAAAATAACAGGGTACCTCACCATCTGTAATCAAAGCTTTTACAAAATCTATCAAACTAAAACTGATTTGTCAAGGAAACTTTTTTTCAGGGCTGATGCTTGAGTATGAATAATTCAATTCTGGCAAATACTGTATAAAGAATGGTGGGGTAACCAACCCACTACTTTTGCTTTCATACTTGAACTTCATGTAACTGCTAATACTCATGTATTTATAAATGATTGAGTTTTTGCAGACGACTTGTACATACACCTGGTTTTTGAGAAGTGTATCTGCTTCAGCTTGCTGTCACTAGTGCAGTGCATTATGGAATTTTTCATCTCTGTATAGTTACTTATATGTACCCCAGGCTTTTCTGGATTTTGAGTACTTTTCTTCTACCTTGGGTGAGAGCTCATGGAGAAAAGATTTCATATTTTAAGGGAAAACCTGGTTAAATAAAGGTGGGATATTAAAAAAAAAAAAGATATGTCATTAAAAAATTTTATTCATATTTACATTTGAAAATTCTGTGCACAAAAAAAGGACATCTCATACCTTTCAAAGAATTGGCCACTGGGCGTCAACAGGGTAAGGAGCCCTTATAAGACAGAATACATTGTTTCTTTACGGAATGTTTTTGTTGATACACGCGGAACCTTCGGATCGCATTTTAGTGGTAGCAATATTTTGATGGTTTTTTTTAACTGACCGTTGACACGTGTGGAGTGAGGTTGAAAGCAACTTCTGAAACCCATTCAGGCTTTGTTGCTTCACTCTGGCTAAAATGAATGACTGGTGTCCGATTGCAAAAGTTTATGACCCGCTGAAAGCTGGAAGCATCGACGGCACGGATGTGGAGCCCCACGACCGGGCGGTATGGCGGGCTATGTGTGCCCGGTACAAGCCCAACAAAGGCGTTGCTGGAGACCCACTGCTCACACTGTTTGTAGCTCGTTTGAACCCTCAAACAACCGAGGATAAACTGCACAAAGTATTCTCCAAATACGGCGACATCCATCGGCTTCGGCTGGTGCGGGACATTGTTACCGGTTTCTCCAAAGGATACGCATTCATTGAATATAAGGAGGAGCGGTCCGTGACCCGGGCCCGCCGGGACGCAAACAAACTGGTTGTGGACCAGCACGAGGTGTTTGTGGACTTCGAACAAGAGAGAACCCTGAAGGGATGGGTGCCACGGCGCCTCGGGGGTGGGCTCGGAGGGAAAAAGGAGTCCGGACAACTTCGTTTCGGCGGCAGAGACAGGCCTTTCCGTAAACCCATTAACCTTGGGTCCGGGTCAGCGCAGGAATGGGGGGGAGATGGAGGTAGAGGTAGAGGCAGGGACAGAGCAGGGACGGTAGACGGGGAGGACCGCCACCGACACAGAGAGGTGGAGTGGGGCAGCCGAGAGAGGAGAGGTTACCGGGACAGAGAGAGGGATGACCGGAGGCATCGAGACAGGAGATGAGGCAAATCGAGGAGAGAGACTTGCATTTTTAACCCGATTGCTTCACGCCCCTCTTTTAAAAAGTGATAGTTAAGAACAAAGTGCAACACTTCACTAGACTGGGAAATGGATTTTATATTTGACTGGTGAATGGAATGAAGGGTGTGGATTTTCACTTTTATTGTTCAATGTTATTTTGATTCTATTGATCACACTTTCAGCTGCCATTTCCAGCAGTGTTTAAGACAACATCTTTTGTTTGACTGGAAGTGCAAACTGACCAGTAAAATATTGTAAAATTCTGTTCGTTTTTTCCCCCCTATTGCTGTGTTGATGTTCAATCAAATGAAGTCTTCCTGTAAGTTAAAGACAGTTTAAATTGCGTATAACTTAGAGAAATCCAAATCCGATTACATTTTGTTGCACATTAAAGGACTTGTAAATCACTTGCTTCTTTTTCCATGTCTAAGATGTAGTTCCTGTTATTATGACAGTCCTTTGGATGAGCATTTTAACAATATAGCCTCATCTGAATTTGATGTTTTTGCCTGAATAAATTCTGAAATGTTATACTTGGTTTAAGAATATAATAAGGGTTCTTTTGGCATTGATACAGGAGTATGGAGGCCAAGAGGTATGAGCTACAATAACACTGGCCAAAACACAGCAACATTTTATAAAAAAAAAGAAGAAAACTTGATGACAAAACATTAGTATTCAAAAGTGATGAGCAGCTGTATTTTATTAAATGGCCATGCTTTCTGAAATGTTATGTTTGGTAAAAAATTAAATAAAGAGACAGACTACCAATTTTGCTTCCACATTATTTTTCAAGTGAGACTAATTTCTGTTTACTTGTTGGGATTAGTTAAGACAGTGCAATAGAAGTACACAGCAGTACTAAGAGCACCCACTTTATCTCACTGCTGCAGGCCACATAATTGCAGACCCTTAGATCATGTTCTTACATGAGCAAAATATTTCTTCACATGTCTGAGAATACGCCGTTTCTCTTTTCATGCCTAGCATACCAAAAACACATTGCTCTCTCCATGTCTGTTTGATCGTTGAAATAGATCACTGTAATCAGGTGCCATTTAATGACATTTTTCTGGTAAATGTCACACAAATCAGCAAAAAAAAACATGAATTCCTATATGTAAAATTTTGTATGAACTTTTTTTTTGCACTCATTGTTAGGTAAACATCACAATCACTATCGAACATTTATTTGTTAATCATGTTTGAACAGGACGTGCCACAAGAGAGTCTGAGGTGAGAAAGGTGTCACCTCTTTGTCAGAAGCTTTTTGCTGGACCAGCTTTCTTCTCATATATTTGCAGAATCTCCACTCAGAGCTCAAATTTGGTGAGTGGATGAAGCTGCTCTCAGCCTATCTCCGTGCATGGAAGTTCTTGACGGGCCAGCCTGGGTATGCATCTCTTTGGACTGTGCTAAACTCGATCCTGTGAAACAGAACACACATATGAGCTGCTTTCTACATGTAACTGCAGGGCACTGTGATGTTGATAAACCTGCTCACACCTGAAGGCGGGGTTGATGCCGATGTTGTCGGGCTGTGGGAGGGCAGGTGTTCGCCTCATGCGACAGGAGGACGGAGGAAGGAAATCTTTCTGATACTGAGACTTCATTTCTATTGTATGTCCTTCGTTGTAAGCAGCTGGTGTCTTTGAGTGGTTGTGGATGCCTTCTTGCTCATCCTCGTTTGTTTGTCCGGCCCTACTGCTATTTCCTTTTCCCGTTTGTCTTGAGGATGTGGGATGAGGACGGAGTGACTCCTGCTGTGTGCTCAAGGTTGCATGGTTTCCTAAAGGATAATAATAACTTATTTAAGGCTTTCATTCCATTAGCTAGTAATAAAACAACCAAATAAATGAACATAAACTGTTAAACTCACAAGCAAACTTTTCCACTTCTGAAAATCAATTCTCAATGACTCATACTTGAAGCAGTTTTTTTTTTCCTTTTTTTTTGTATTATGTTTTTGCTGCTGCAAAATCATAGCAGGACCATACCATTTTAATCGCAGACTGATAATGTGTGGTCTGATAATGTCACAACAACATATAAAGAGCCTTCACCATGAAGTTGAAACCACTTGAATGATCACTTGAGAGTTTTTGCCAATAACAGGTTAAAAAACCTAGAAAATTTCTTGAACAGTATTGTTTGCACAATGAAACTTAGATCAACTTGAACTGGAATGATGGGAAGAAAAAAGTTTGGGGAAGGTTTGGAAAGACTTGTCATCTTCTGTGAAACACATAAAGGATTCACATTAAGTGTATAGGGATATGCTGTCTGCTGGCATTCTGCCAAAGCACCCCAGAAGTTTTTAAAAGTAAGGAAATGGGAAATCCTGTAGTGGACAAGTTAGTCACATGATCTCAACGTGGATGAGCTTCATCTACAGTTTGTTTACTGTAAAAAGGCACAAACATACAACTAAAGACTGTTGTAGTAAATGACTGACAAAGCATCACAAAGGGGGAAACCCAGTCTTTGGGACATCCAGATACCAGGAAGCCATTGCCTGCACAGGATTCTTAATTAGATATTGAAATGAATGCTTTGTTTATGTTAATATGTTCCACTCTTTATCTTAAAAAGATAAAGAGCTGTAATTCCCAAACAGCACCTGAGATTCTACTATTGTAATTTTTTGTGCTTTTCAAGATACCACATGTCCTCAGAGATGTAACTCAGAGTTTTACATTGAATTCATTATTCATTCACTCCACAGTCACACACTGGTGGTGGTGAGCTACCACAACTACCAGGGGCAGACTGACAGAAACATGGCAGCCAATCTGTGTCCATTTTTACAGAATATTTCTATTTGACTTATTAAGATAAACAAAAAGAAGTTGTGAACAACTTTGCTCATTTCATCCAAAAAATATTTCCCCACAAACCATAAATATTTCTCCTAACCACTACACCTCAACCAATGTCCTCAGAAATGTAACTCCGAGCTTATCTGGTAGCAGATAAGAGGAATTTAATCTCCAGGCTCAGATAAGACTGCAGACCTTTGCCTCTGTCTTGTTGTTGGGCAGGTCTGAAGCTGAAAGCCTCTCGAGATGTGGTCTCCATCTTTACAGGCGTGTCCGGGTAGAGGAGAAATCCTAGGGAAGTAACGGGGGGGATACGAAGTGGACTTTTAATATAAAAACAGGAGTTCACACTGTACTGTACGTTTGGTTTATATAAAACTTTTTCAGCAGTTGTTTTACACAGATATGGAAAAATCTGAGTTCAGACAGAGCAGCTGAAACAACTTCATTCAACAAATACTGAGACCCTTCCAATCTGACATATTGAATATTGCATTTTAGCAGATAAAACCTCAAGAAACATTCTAACACACTATCCATAAGACTTGATGGTGTGAGTCACGGCTCATCGACTTTGACCAAAATTGCTCTCACAGGATTTCTATGATAAAAAAGCGTATTTTTGTCTTTGCATTCAAAATGTGACTGGAGCAAGTTTAAGAAAAATATAACTACATGTTATTATTTCTGAATTTGGTAATTATTTATTTTACATGCATTTTTTTCATTTTATTGGACAAGTTGTTTTTTTTTCCAATCACAGAGATTAAAAAAGGACATGAGAATTCTAATGCACGATACACTTTGAAGGCAATTAGCTCTAGCTGAAACACATTTCATTTTAAACCCCTCAATGTCCTGCTGACGCAGTCAATTTAGCTCATTAAATTTGACGGTGACTGATCCCAGCACATCAACATCTTCATCTGTTGCTGGTCTGTTGCTGGATTTAAATGAGAGCTTGAAGTTTTACCTGCCACTGTTGGCGGCTCCCCCCTGTAGGGTCGACTGCGCAGAAAGAATTCACAGTGACAACGGGGATGTTGCAGGTGGGCATTTTCAGAGAACATTTTGTCTGATGGCTCCTGGATCACTGGCTTCACCGGATGCTCTAAATATCTAGTGTCTGGTACAAGACATATAGAAATATTACAAATTGAATATAGTTGCAACAAAAAGAAGTAAAGTCTGACACAAGCCTGAGAAATATCCCAACTTCATGTATCTCAAACAACAATCAGTAAGCAGCTTAGCAATAAATCTGCTCTGAGAACAGTTTTTACTGTCTTGCTTACCTTACATGTAGGAAATACATGAGATGTCTGCAGTGTTTCTCTATACTGTCGGCATTGAGTGTAAGGTATTACACAGAACTACTTAAAGCTTGTTGACTGCAGTAGTCATGGTGCTCCATTCTTCCCCAGTGATTGGCAGATAGAGTAGTAACCAACTTTAACAATAAAGCAGCAGGACCACTATGAGAGAGCTAAAACTCTGCAGGGGCAGCTTGGTTAAAAGAGAACATGAGCCAGTGTGAACATTTTCTTTAGTTATCATTTTCAGTTCAAATTAATCCTGAATCATTTGATAAAGTTCTGATCATACTGATACCAAAATAAAAGAACAACACATCTCAGCAAGCTAAAACTGCTGAGCTGATCTTTGTTACCAAGGTAACATAGGTGTCTCACACTGATGACTCAAGACAGATGCTCATTTGCAAGTGTAATGAGGGGAAACTGGACTGAAGCACATTGTGTTTTGTCAAAATGAAAAGAAAAGAAATTAAGTGGATGTCTGTTGAGTGGTTGCCGTGGAGCATTTGGCCGGTGTTCAGTAATGCACTGTGGCTCTCACAGTGTGTGCTCACCTGGCAAAAATCCCAGCAATATTTCTTTCACATTAGAGGGTCTGTTTTGGCCTGAAACCTTTCCAATGTAGCCTTAACATTGTGTAAAACACATCAGTAAAATCATGTAACACATTTTACTGTTATCTGTAGTGAGGGAGGATGTTCTTTAAAACTTGCAATAATTTCTGTACATGATAAAGGAATAAAGGAAAGTACAGTATTGGCTTTGGCTATCAGGACAAAATAAAAAAATGTATCTGGTCCTTTCAAGGTCTTAAAGTTAAGCAAATATAACCTCAGATGAACAGCAGCGCATGATACATGAAACAGTGTTATCATTGATTTAATAAAACTAACCACAAGAAACTGTGTGAAAAGCACACATGATTTATTAGCTTGTAGAGTAGAACCACCTTGAGTAGTAAAAAACCTTAAGTAATCATTTTTCTTCATGCTCTTGGGGTTTTGCAGTTTTTCTGAGCATTACCTGATCTAACTTTGGGATTAACTTGGAGATCCACCTTGAGAATTTTGACAACATTCTCGAAAGGTTTCCATTTGTGAATAATGTTTCTTGTTGTAGAACAATAAACTCAAAATTATTTCAAAATGGCCCTACAGCTCTTCCCAGATTGACAAGTAGCAAAAATTCCTTCTGTAAGATTATTGCTGACATCTTTCTTCCTTGATTCTATTAACACATACCTGAATGATCCAGACCAGGAAACTGATAAAATTGCAGCTTTTATGTGACCGCATAATTAGTTTCTTATTTTCTATGTAAGCAAAAAATGTGTGCCTATTTTTTCCATATACTGCTTGTACATTTTGACTTAATGTTGGTCAAATGAGTAGGCTAATGACTAAGTGTAACATGTTTTATTGTTCATCAGAAGTAATGTTTATCTCATCTTATTGTAAATCTTTAGTGTATTACATATAAAACCTTAAAATTGAAACAACATACTTTTTTTAGCACATGACTATGTGTTATGCATGTTTTTAGAAGTATTTTTTTTAAATATAAATTGACGTTTTTGTGCACATATTTTCACTAATATGTAAATTATACAGTATGTCAAACTGTGCACAGAAATCATTCCTTAAAATAATTGAAGAAACAATTCACAGTTGAATAATATGTTGCTGTCACCTCCGGAAGCACATATTTGAAACTAATGTCATTGTCTATATGAACTTATCACATATTGAAATTAGATTTCTAAACAAAGTTTTGCATTATAAGTGGACTTGTGGAATGGAAACTTTATTTACAGCTCATTAATTCAGCTAAAATTATTCCCAGGACTTGTTGGACTATAAGGGACTCTTCACTTCCTGAGAGAACTTTCACTTCAGGTGAGACAGAAATTGACATTTAGTTCTGAAACTTCAGGTCAGAACTTCTACATTACCTGTTTTTAGGAAACAACACTTTGTGGCATCCTGATATGGTCAACTTTCTATATTGAGTATACAGTTGGACAGTTTTTAGAACCCTTAACCTGTATGTTGCAAACTCCACAAACACAATTAATTTTGTTTATCAATCTACGGTGGGGTAGTTTTCTGCAAAGGCAAAGCAAAAAACGGGTTCTAGGAGTGTTCATTCCTTTTTGAGGGGGCTAAAATCTCCTTAACATTTTCTAAATGTTTAAAGCTCTTTTGATTAAATTCACTACTAAGGTTTGATTTGTTCCGCTTCAAACAGTGGCCCTTCAGATGCTTTTACTGACTGGAGTTCACTTGTGGCCATTATAAATCGATTGGACGTAATGAAAGAATGTAAACAATAAAATATATAAGGCTCAACATTTGTTGTTTGGTGTCAGTGTGAAAACCAAGCCGTGAGGTTGACATGGGGATAATGAGGATAAACCTATCATTATTATTATTATTATTATTTATTATTATTATTATGTACACTGCTATTAGCTGATTTCAACTCGCACCAGCAGGAGTCCCCCTGTTCCCATAGTAACAAGCCTTCAGTAAGAACCATAGGTAGGGAAGATTAGCTTCACAGTTAGCCTCGCCGACAGTTTTCATACGTCTTAAAAAAAGCTCTCTAGTTTTTCTTCTGAGACTTTCTGCCATAGTTCTAAAGTCACTGAGATATAAAAGCGACGTTACAATCGAGTGTGCTGCATTTATGGAGTAAAAGAAGAAGCGCAAATCTCGTCTTGACTGCTAGCCAAACCTTCTTTATCCAAGTCTCTGCTGTGTATTAATGTCCGGAAGTTCTTGTGACGGGGGGAAAATGAGAAAGGCATGAAAAAAAATAGGAGCTGGAAGAAACTTCAGACTAAGCCTGATCGGATATACTGAAACACCGCTTTGTGTGGAAGTTGTTTTGTTTTTTTCTTTTTTCGGGATCACATAACACGTGTTACTTTAGTTCTCTAATAATTAGCTGTGTGTGTTAAGTTATCGATGGGTTTGCCGACGCTGGAGTTCAGTGATTCTTTCCTGGACAGTCCTGAGTTCAGAGATCGACTGCAGTGCCATGAGATAGAATTGGAGCGCACCAACAGGTTTATAAAAGATCTAATCAAAGATGGAAACATGCTCATATCTTCCCTCAAAAGTAAGTAAACACTGACTTCTAACTTGTTTTCGGAGTTAAAGTATGAGTGAGCGAGTTTACATTAGCGGGTGTACCCGATAACAGAGGCAATCCTAGGGCCATCAGTTCAGACACAACAAGTTATGGACCTCAGCTTACTTTGGACTCATCAGTACAGCCATATATATACTTGGGTATCATGAGGAGCACATTTATAAGATAATTAGACTGTAATGTGCAGGTTGTATGTGATGTAACAAAACGATACTGTGCTAGTCTGTATCAGATCCTTCATGTTGTTATTGTAGTTTTTCAATTGTGGGCTCATTTCTTAAAATCTTATCTTAAATTTAATACTGGGTGAATAGATTATATTAGTTATATTTTTACTTCACTAACACTCAAAAAAAATCTCACTTTGTACTTGACATATTAGTTTGAAATATGAGGGCGAGATCAGCCAAAGAAAAATAATGTTTTTCTCACTTAAGCTAACCAAATGTATTCAAAGTAATTTAACTAATATCAGTAGCAACATTAAAGTGGAATGCATAATATGATAACTCATTATTGTTTTTAAGAAATAATTATAATTCCTTATATGTTTCTGAAATGAGTATCTCTAAATACCCACATTTACATAAGATTGATTTTAATATGGTACTACTAACAGATTATTATAACACTTGTGATACTGTCTCTTAAGTGAAGGGTCTGATTACTATCTCTCATATTTCCTGAAATTGATGTGATGAAATTAAACATCTTCAGTCACATGATGGCTATAGATAATCTGAATAATACCTGTCAGTAACAGCAAAGAGAACAGTTAACCAGTCCAGAAGCTCCAAAGGGCCACTGCAGATTCCCAGGCTTATCAGGTGGTATGGTTTGTTCATTAAAAGCCTATTAAAGTGAATCATTGGGCTGCAACCATCATTTATTTTCCATGGTCTATGAATTTGTTTAGTCAAGAATCAAATAATCTATTATCCTTGGTAAGTGTGAAATCAGCGAAAATGCCCATCATGGGCCAAGATAATCTTCGGACTGCTCGTTTGTATACAAAACCCAGTGATTTCGTTGTCTGCATTTACAACATGCTTCTTTGTTAACAGTTCATGTCAACTCCAAAACACTTAACTCTTCTTTCACAAGAAGCTTGTTTAACCAAAATACAGAAAACCATTGAGTATACAGATTAACATTTATATCAAGCACAAACAGCAGAAAGCTCATATGTGTATGTATATATTAGCTTTGATTTGTAATACTTTTGCACTTCGTATGCAAAATAGATGTCATCATTGTATTGGTTAAAGTCAAATTTGAACATAAAAAATTATTCTGAAATAGATCAATTTTCTTGTGTAGGTCTTTAACTATAATACTGCAATTTACTTGTGGATTAATGAAGAACTGGAACAAATAACAAATCCTTGAAATGTCAGGGCTAAAACTATAATAGCAATAAGAATATGAATGACCAGTAGTGTCATCACTTATACTGGACAGCACTGTGAGGGATCTAGTCCTTCTTCTGTCCCCATTTGGCCACAACTTTCTATTAGTATCATTTTTCATGCCAGCTCTGCCTACGTCCACATTCCTTGCCACTTTGCTCCCATGATCCGTGTTTCTCTACAAAATCTTTCTGAAGCCATCTCATATGTTCGGTTTGGTAATGAAACCGAAAACATAAAACCTGTGCCTGCTTTCATCTGACATTGCATTCAGGTCTATTTGGAATGACTTTTATCAAATCTTATCATCAATATTTTGCTTAGATGTCCACTGTGGACTTTGCAAAATTGCTTTACAAATCCTTCTGCTTCAAATGTATTTTAAACTGTTTTGAAAATAAACAAAATGCAGAAATATTTGTATATTTCTTTGCAAGTGAAGGAGGATGAATAAGATAAGAGTTCTAGGACTGGGGAAGATGTGGTGACTGAATGCTTACTTTGTCTCACACAGACTTCTGTTTAAACAAACGAATAGTGAGTAGTGAGAATATGACCAGTGCATGTAAGAGACTAAAATGTATTTATATAAAAATCCTCCCTCTTTCTCCTCTTGAATTTTTATTTATTGAAAGGTCTTTAGATAAATAGCCATAACTTATAAACAACAACACTAACTCAGTTTATTTTTATTCATATTCTGCCCTGTCCAGTGAATGAGATCTCAGAGCATGGTGCAAAGTAACTGGTACCAGGACATAGATCATTGTGAGCCCAGTGGCTTGTGGGCTTTACTCTTTATGAATTGGTCTTGCTTTCCACAGATGATACCAGATCCCATCAGACTGGTATCTGTGAAGTCTTCATGTATTTCAGACTTTTTGGGGGCCCACTTCTGTTGGAGTAGACTGCAAGTGTCAAAGTAATGTCCATGTGGATGCCTGTATGTGGACTTTGCTTTTGGAACAAGATAGGCAGTTTAACTTTACTCGTCCCTGGTTTTAATGTTGTGGCTAATTAGTTTCTACATGTTACATATTCAAGAACAAATGTGACAAGTTTAAAATGTTTTTGAAGAGTGATTCAACTTGCCATACACACCTCAGAAAAATAGAGAGCGAGAGAGAAAGAGTAGGGCACAGAGAGCTAAATTTCCATCTAGCATGCATTGATTTTAACAGCTAAGTAAGGAGTAAAACTAAATGGTAATACTGTTGTAATGAACAAGGCATACTGGGTAAAACCACTGTGTGACATTACTACAGTAGAATGCAGTTACTCCTCTTGACAGATCTTTACTGTCCTGAAAGCTCTCCAGCCTTTTTAAGTGTTTTCACTTTTTCACTTATGACTCAAGGTGTTTTGTGAGAAAATTGTAAAGTTGTAATAATGATTTAATTGTTATACCTGCTTTATGTGACTGAGTGAACTTCTTCCTTTTTTCCTCAGGTCTTTCTCTTGCAGTGCAGCGGTTCTCCCAGTCTCTTCAGCAGTTTCAGTTTGAGTGTATTGGAGATGCTGAGACTGATGATGAGATAAATATAGGTGAGATTCGAAAAATTCCCAAACAATGTTTTAAACTGTTAGTTGAGACGGCACTGTATGTGAAATATGAACAGATTGTAAGTGTATGATTTCTCCTGCAGCTCTGTCCTTAAAGGAGTTCTCTCAGCTGTTGAGCACCATGGAGGAGGAGAGAAAACGACTGGTAAGAAAATGTTCTAAAATTGTGGTTTGTGTAGTGCAAGTGAAGATCACAATATATATTTTACTCAGGCATTATTAAACTTGGGAGATTTATGATCATTTTAAAAGGTTGGTGTTGCAACACCTTTGAACTTCAGCATTTTAAATTCTGTTTCAAACCATTCTTCCTATGGATCGAACCTTTGGGTGTCATACATATTCTATTGTGGACAGAAACCACAGACGCAGGAAGGTAGTGGAAGGGCCTTAAGTGAAATTTCACACCTATAAATTTTGGTTGTGATCAAGGTGAACCCTGCTTTAAATAACTCACCTGATCTGTTACTTCCAAATAGTTTTTTTTAAGCAAATAGCTCTCATATGTCTGAATCAATAGATACCTTTTATCACAAGAATGTTTTAGATGGGGAAAGTAAAAAGTCAATCAATGGTAAAAACATCTTAAAAGTGGTGTTTTGGCTGCAACAATTAGCTGTTTTCTGTGAAAACAGGACCAAAACTCACCCTTTTCACCACGCCTGCTTATCATGAAAACGCACTTGAGCTAACATTGATAATAGTGGCCACAAATGCTACCTGACTATTGTATATCTAAGTTCTCCAAGGGCCTTAAGTTGCCAAAAACTCAGTATTTTGCAGATGTCACCATGTAAAGTGTTACAATTTGAAAGTCCCACTCTCTTCTCAGGCACCTTCATTTGATGCACTCAAGGTTGAATCTTGATCTCGTTTTCCCAGAAGTCTTATTCACACATTTCTCTGTGTTAACTGCGTGCCAGCAGCATTGTGTACACCATGGCATTTTGGGAAATGTGTTTGACTCAGAGACCCTCCATCAGCTGGAGGCTTTTGTGTGAGAGTGACTAGAGTCTGGCACTCTGTGTGTGAAGGCAAACCTCTGTGCATTTGCAGTGGATCTGCGTAGTATGCTACCTTATGTATAGTCCCTTGTCTGAGTGTGTGTTTGCCTTTGTGGCTGTGTGCACGGTCTGGTTGCAGAGGAACCATGTGGAACCTATTCTGACAATTCCCCTGTGAGACCGAGCACAGCCCTGACTGCCTGGGAAAGTCTATAAAAGGATCTTCTGTGTGTTTCTCTACCGTTTCTCTCTCTCTCTCTCTCTCTTTTTCTATGTGTGTGCATTTTGATTGTGTGCTTTTCCACTCACTGTGACACAACAACCACTCTGCTGATAGGTCTGAACTTCTAATAATACCATCACTATTAAGTTAAAGGGCCCTTTAAGCAAATTGGTTCTTCTGAATTACCTGCCTTTCCAAACTGAAAGGACTATTATTTAGATTTGACAATGTCCCTCAGTCTTAAGGATTTCAGTTTCATCCTGCTCATTGTGATGTGGTGAAAATACTGACATTATATAGTAAGCAAGCCTCACTTCAGGCAAAAGTGCAGCACTAAACTGTAGTGAAGGGGAAGTCATGATGCTGGCCTTTTGCTGGGAAGATATTTAGACTCTGACGCTTATATCAACAACAAGACAGAACAAAGCAAGGCTTGACAGACCTTTCCAATAAATAGACTTGTGAGTGAAGAGGTCTGTGAACTAATATAAACATCAGAGCTCTGACAAGCACTCAGTATAATTTTTTTCTTGCTTGTTTAAAGTCCCAAACTTGACAACAAGTTTCTCATATTTACGGCACAACTGCAAAAATCTTACAAATGTGACCTAATTCCTTCAACGAGGCTGAGCCGAGACAGTTCTGTTTGTTTGTTTGTTTGTTTATCTGCCCGTCTGTTCGTCAGCAAGATTACGCAAAAACTATTTGGCTGAGTTTCATTAAAGTTGGTGGGGAGCTGAAACACTGGCAAAGAGGGAACCAATTTAATTTTGATGCGTGACCACGTGCACTTTCCTTAGAATTGCAAGGGACAATGTTGGCTTTTTCGGAGGACTGTGCTGTTGTTGTGCCCATGTAAGTTATCAGTTGCACTGGACTTAGACTTGACCCTGTGTTATTTAAATGCTTTTCATCAGCACTTCCTAACTTTAAAGTTCTGCTCCTGAATCAGCAGAAATTGTGTTCATATTCAACAAGCATTTGCATTTTTCTTTCTACTTATCTATTCTGTGTCTAATGATTAAAAAGGTTAGTCATAAAGAATTTCTAAACTCAAGTTGTAACTGAGGTGTATGTTGGGTGTTTCTGTGATATTTGGACAGTTGTCCAAAGTGTTCAAACTTTGGTTCTTTTACAAGAGGCAAATAATAATGATAAAAAAAAGGTGCAAGAAATGAGTATCAATGCAGGAAAATAATCTACAAAATATTTATTGTGTGAGATCACCTGTTTGTTTTTTAACCTTCGTACATTGTTTAATATTCATGTACCATGTTTACTTAAATAAATATTAAATTTAGGCCTTCAGTTATAAAGTAGTACTAGTGATGAGATCAACAAGTAGTCGTAAGTCAATTATATCATAATGTCTTCATTTTGAATTTTAAATTTCTATTTTTTTGTTTTGTTTTAAGTCCTGATTAAAACTGATGGGGGCGTGGTGGTCTAGTGGTAAGAGTGGTGGACTTGGGCCTGGAGGACCCAGGACTGGTAACAAAGGTTAACCACTCTGGACCCCTGAGCAAAGCTCTTAACCCCCAGTTGCTCCCTGGGCACTGCAATATGGCAGCCTACTGCTCCTGGGGTAAAATGCAAAGAAAGAATTTTCCAATTGGGATTAATAAAGCATGAATTATTATTATTTGTTGAAGTTGCAGCTGCAGCTGCAGCCCTCATGAGACTATCACTGAGCTGTTGGATCCTTTTTTTCCTGGTCTTGATTCTTACTGAGCTGACTGCCATGTTTCTTTTTCCCTCCTTCAGATCCAGAACGCTGACGATGTTTTGATCTCACCGCTTGAGAGGTTTCGAAAGGAACAAATTGGAGCTGTAAAGGTACATCTGCATTAGTTTGTAGTAAGGAGTAACTTACAAAGTAAAAGCTTAGCAGAGTGTGAACATGCTCATTGCATTTTGGGTTATTCAGTGCCTTGGGTGCTGCTCTGGTTTGGTCCAAATTGAGCTTGTAGCTGGCGATCAGAAAATCCAATTTGCTCAAATAAACGATGGATCACAGTCTGGTGTCAACAACAAGGTCATGGGAACGAACACTGGGAGGGAAGACAGGGAGCACATCACAGACGGAGAGATAGTTGAACTCAGACAGGCAGTATAAACACAAAGGGACTGTGGTGTCTGGTTTCAGCTGCTGTCTCTGTTTTTTATTTTTAAATTTAGTTTATCTCGTGTTTTTCCCCCAACCCCCGACTAAAATAAGGAAATAGGCAGGAATGTCAGGTGTTTGGCAGAGTTTAGAAATGACTTGTTTCACTTAAAACCAGGTCTGAAAGGTAAATAACAGCTCATTTTTGTGCATTGGTGGAAGTGACGCCTCTGCCTCAAGAATGTAGGAAGAGTGTGTGAGCAGCACATCCTCACCATGATGTTGGAGAATGAAAAAAAGCAAATGAATATTAGGAATTAGATGCTGCAGCTGTTTTGGAACAGAACTGCTTTCCTAAATATTTTGGCAAAGTCTGTTCATTTGGATTATAAAGGACCATGCTACATTTTGTCATTGCTTTTTGGTCTCTGAAAACTGGAGCCTGACTTTGTTCCAAAATCCCTCTAATCTTGGAATTTCATTGTAGATTTGTGGCATATGTTGATGGCTATTAGATGGATTTGGTTCTGATATTCACAGTCCTCAAAAAGTAAATCTTTATGAATTTTACCGCTTACTGTTTCTTTATCAAACTTTTAGTTTGTCCAGTACTTGTAGTTTCTACAAAACAAGCACATTCCCATCCACATATGTTCTTAATGCCATTCATGCCCTAATTATGCTAATATTTGTAACAAATGTCTAATTGGATAATATGGTGACAAACTATCCATTCAGTGTTTTTTATTCCGGCAGAAAAATTGTGGGCAGGGCGCTGGTGGGCACTTCATCTCAGCGCCTTATCCGTAGCCTACCATCAAGCATAGCGTGTCGACTACACAGCTAACAAGCAGCTTGCAATACACGTAGTGATAATAGTACAACACTCACCCACATCGGTTAGTGTCTAGCTGATCTGCTCCCACAAATACAGCTGGGTTTTTTGTGTCTGAAACATTCACGAGCAGCTCAAGATAAATGGTTAAGGCAGGAGCAGTTTCTGCATTTTTTTTGGTTACCAAGGTGATAACCTCTGTCACATTATTGGTTGTTTGAAAAAGAGCAGCACTAATGAAACTAGTACCTTTTGAAAAGTCCTAAGATTTTAAGCAGATGTTTGGAATGCACTTGAAAAATATACTTTTTCTCTTCACATGAAGCCACATAAGGCCTTTCTTTATTTGGAACACTTGAAAGATAATTATAGCAAGTTGAAAATAAGACTACATGGACCCTCAACCTAACCCCAGACTACATGGGAGGATTGTGACCATATTTAATTTTTGGTCAGAGGCTGAACTTGTGACGCTAAAATTGGTTAGCCACTTTGAAACTGTGATGATAGTATATATCTGTGCTGCCAGGTTGAACATGCTCATCATAGAATTTGTTGCAGCAATCATCTTTGACACACTATGCTTCCATTGAAACTACTTCATTATGTTTAGTTAAATTCTTTCAAAGTCTTCAAGATATGTTTTACATGAACCTGGACAGACCTTTTATATCATTTGCAATTCCTCTGGTTGCTGCAGTTATACAATATCTAGATGGTCATTCTTGTGGCTGGGATAAAAGGGATAAAGGGCTACGAAAAAGGGGATGACACTCCAGCAATTAAAGTATGAAAATCTTTCTGTGTTATATAAAACTTGAAGTTGAAAAACCTTCATTGCTAATGTCCTCTCTGCTTCTGTCTTTGTCAGGAAGGAAAGAAGCAGTTTGACAAGGAAACAGAAAGGTATTACTCTGTGCTGGAAAAACACCTCAGCCTGTCCTCCAGAAAGAAGGAATCCCAGCTGCATGAGGTGATCTCTCGCATTCTTACAAAGCCACAACAAGTTCCTCCCACATGTGTTAAGTAACATTGACTATTGTATGTGTGTTGTGGCTGGTTGTCCTGCAGGCCGATACACAGATGAGTAAAGACAGGCAAGTTTTTTATGATGCATCTCTACAGTACGTCTTCAAAATCCAAGAAGTGCAGGAAAGAAAGAAGTTTGAGTTTGTGGAGCCTGTAAGTTCACATTACATAACTACTTTTTTCCTTATTGTTTACCATCTTATTACATTTATGGTGTGTTGTTGTGTTGTAATAGCAATATAGAGTGTGGCATCAAAGGAGAATAGTAGTGATGGGACTTTACTGTGCTCTTTTCACACAGTGACGTAAACATGAAGTCATAACTGAGGCAAAGCCATTAACAAGTGTGTACATGTAAACACGATCATAGAAAAACAGCTGAGCCATGTTCTCAAAAACACACATTACACACACTGTTTGGTTGGTGATAAAAATGTTTAATGATAGATATCAGTAAAACCTGCTTCCTGTTGCTGTAGCAGCACTTCCTGTGAGGAGATTTCTTCTGGCTGACAGAGAGGAAAACTCTTTGTTGTAAAGTAAACAAGGGCAGCAAACCAAACAGGAGGCAGAATTTGAGGGGGGGGGGGGGTCTCCAGCAGAGTCTATTTTGATTGATTGAGCAGATGACTGACAATCATTCTTTTGCAATCCTCTCATTATATTCTACACTCCCAAGCCCCGAGCTAACTATCTCTGGTGGATCTCTCCTTCTGCTCCTCAGTTATTAGCCTTCCTGCAGGGGTTGTTTACATTCTACCATGAAGGCTATGAGCTGGCCAGTGAGTTTGAACCCTACAAGCAGCAGCTTCAGTTCAACCTGCAAAATGTAAGTGTTTGTTTAACCCAAACCCTAAAAGCAAATCTGCATGTGCTCTTATTTCCAAATAGTAAATGATTAATTACAATAATCATGATAATGATAAAGATCATTTATACTACCACTTAAAACATTGGACACATCTACCCATGGGTAAATGTGTTCAAACATTTGCATGGTACTGTATATACAAGCAGAAATTACAAGACATCCTGCAGCACAGCTATCGTTTGGCAGGTTTCCTGAAACAATACAAGATATATGATAATACTTAAGAAACTTCTGCACAGTTTCTGTGACAATCAGTCCAACTCTGTTCTTCAGAAGAACTGAGAAATCTGTAATTACACCAGCTTCTGTGATACAGTTAAAATGTTTATCTGAGCATGCAAAGCAGACCTCTATGTAAACCAATGACTTCTGTTTTGTTTTGTTTTATAAATTTTTGTTCAAAGGTTTCTTTTTTTTATGTTTATGATTAATGATTGCATTTCTTAAATCAATAGATAAGGATAAGCATTGTTATAAAAAAAAGAAAAGGTAAACTCTGGTAACCCTTAAAACCAGACTGACTATCTTTTAACTTCTTCTCTTTATCAAAGGCTTTGTATGGTCTATGATCTTCAAGCATGTATACAAACATCTTTCCAATTTGGTTTTGTATGTCCATTATTAAGGCTCGGAACAATTTTGAAAGTACCCGTGCTGAGGTAGAGAGGCTGATGAAGAGGATCCGATCTGCTGAAGAGGACTTCAAAGCCCCCAGTAGTTATACCATGGAGGGCTATCTGTATATACAGGAGAAACGTGAGACACTTTCCACTAAAACTTCTCTGATCTCTCAGTTATGTCTTAAGGAAAATCATTTAACAGTTTACATAAACTTGAAATACACAACCACATACAAGTAAACTTGTATGAAAATCTGTACGTTTGTTATGCAGGTCCATTGGGAAGTGTGTGGACCAGATACTATTGTACTTATGAGAGGAGCTCAAAGATGTTCACCATGAGCAACACAGAAGCCAGACCAGCCAGCAGACAGGTGAGCTGCTACCACACACCAACAGTTCGTGTTGGTTAATTCGTGCAGTTAGTTTGTGTGAAAGCCCATTTCTATCTCATGATACGCTTCATCTCTGATTTCCAAGCAAAGAAAACATCAATTCAAAAGCACGCAAATTCCCTGAATGCTTTTAGTTTCCTACTAATCTCTTTATATTGCCATATTAGTATAACTGTGACAAAACGATATGAACGATCTTTTTCATTCAGGCTCATTTTATTGTATTTTGTCACAGACTGAAATATAGCACAATCTGAAACCCTGATATGTTCCTAAAACCTTTAAAGCAGCACTTTTCCTTTTCTACAACAGTTAAGACTTTAACACACACGTTTTGTATTGCAAATTTCCTTCTGTTAACAGAACGGTGTGGTGAACGGCACCCCAGAGATGTTCAGGTTGCGCTCGTGCGTCCGAAGGAAGACGGATTCAATCGACAAACGCTTCTGCTTTGACATCGAGGTGGTGGAGAGGTGAGAGGGAAATATAATTGTGTCCGTCATGCAAAAATGCATACAACATCATTTGAGACCCAGGTGAAATTATTTCTATTTTCCTGCAGACATGGAGTCATCACACTGCAAGCACTCTCAGAGGCCAACAGACGGCTTTGGATGGAGGCAATGGATGGAAAAGAACCTGTATGAACACATTCACCATTTTGTAGATAATAATATATTGATGGAGAACTTCAGCTGTTGCAAAGGCAACCAGCCCATCCATATCATACTGTGGAAATAGTATTTTTGACATGTTTTAGTGGTACACACTTAACATTTTGTTGTCTTTGTTCAGATTTACACTCTTCCTTCTCTGCTCAGCAAAAAAGAGGAGAGTAAGTATCAAGTTCAACTCAGAAGATTGTGATTATTTGTATGTATTAATTTCATTGTCTTCAAGGGTCTCAGAATTGTTTGTAAAATGTTGACTATTTGTTCAACAGCATTTCTTAACGAGCCAGGCTTCAACTTTGTCAAGAAGTGTGTTGAGCTGGTTGAAACGAGAGGTATCCCTCACCGTTTTAAAGTTTAATCAAGAAAAATAGTCATTGTTATTTTTTATTGCAATTAGTGATGTTTATATTTGAACTTGTCTGCAGGCCTTAACACCCTGGGACTGTACAGGACAGGAGGAGTGAACTCCAAAGTACAGCGGCTGATGTCGAGCGTGTTCTGTATGTTGCCTCTTTCCTGCACTGACAAAACCAATTCTTTCCATCACAACAAACCTCAGCTATGTTTAAATATCAGCGCATGAATAATTTGTCATCTGCTTTCCTGCAGCGTCCACAGCTCCCTCCGACATGCAGCTGGATGGAGATGCCTGGGACAACAAGACTATAACAAGTGGCCTGAAGGATTATTTTAGGTAACATACACGAACTACACAGCATCTTTCAAATAAAACTGCTGCCTAATTGTTAAGTCTTATTTTCTAATGTGCTCACAGGTGTCTGGCCGAACCTCTACTGACCTACAGACTGCATAAAGAATTCATCAGGGCTGCAAGTAAGATCTTACTTCCTCTTTCAAGACACAAAAAATACACAACCAGAGTGTGGTGGAGACATTTCAGCAATATTTACGTAAAATTTCTCTTGTATTTCAGAGTATGATGACCAGAAATACAGAGTGAGAGCAATTCATGCTCTTGTACACAAACTACCTGAAAAAAACAAAACAATGTTGGACCTCTTAACTAACCACCTCCTCAGGTATGTAAACATTGATTTCATTGTTCAGCTTTCATAACAAACTCTGTCTCAAAGGTTTTTTAAAAACTAATTTACTCTGTAATTAAACTTGTGGTTCTCTTGATATTTTTATATCAACGTTATGTGTCTGATTTTACAGTTTATTTCAACCCTTTATATGTTTGCTGCATGTTGTTGAATATGCACACTCATTGAATGTATGTGTATGTAGGGTGTCTTCTCACAGTGATCAGAATCTGATGACTGTGTCCAACCTGGGAATGATCTTTGGCCCTACACTGATGAGGTCGCAGGAAGAGACAGTGGCAGCCATGATGAACATCAAGTTTCAGAACATTGTGGTGGAGATAATCATCGAGAACCATCACAAGGTGTGCTTACAACATATATTCTCACACAAATGTGAACACATACTGTACACATCCTCACATGTAAAGTGTGTGTTCCTGCCAGATCTTTGGCGAGGCTCCAGACCTGTCGGTGCCGCTGCCTCCGGCTCCGTCCTCTCGATCAACTCCTCGCAGGAGTAAGGCCATTTGTCTTTCATCTGGGAAGAGAAAGGCCCGTCTGTATCCACCAACTCTCTGCCTGGCAGACAACGACAGTAAGTCTCTCTATAGGTCATAACTGCTTGCTCTCATCAAAACATTAATCATGGTCAGCTAGAAAATGTCTCATTGAACTTAAATTCCTTTTTAATGTTACCTTATACTTACGCATCACTACACATCATTTTTCTCTATACATTTTTTTTTATTAATTTGATATCTACAGTCATTTGTTACTGGTCTGTACCACTTTTCAGAGCCTTTTTAAAATTGAGTGGACAAGATTAACTTAGTCACGCGAGTTTTCAAGCTTTTTGGCTTGTTACTCTCAAAATAATTCCCCACAAAAAAGTCTACAAGTCCATAGCTGTTCTTCCGAAGAATACCCTCATATGTAATATTTGCAGTTGGGTTCCAAGGAGTCAAAAAAACTCAGTAATCATCCCATAACTTCTCAAACTGATTTTGTAACCAGTACAGAGTCTAAGTAAAACAGAAATAAATCTGCATTCTGAGTTTGTTGCATCACAGGAAGCATGTTTTCAACCACTCAGTCGAACATCAGTAATTTAGTTACCAAGCATTCTAAACTGGGCTCTAACATAGTACAAACATGAGCAGTGTTGTTTGCTCTTGATGCTGGGAGTGTGCCCAATATCTATCTGATGTATTTTCTTCACGGCTTAATGGAGCTGGGATTTCAGACCAGCCCTAAAAGTAGTGAACAGACTAACTTTTTTTACAGCATTACTCCACAATTCAAAACAACATAATTCTTTGTTCTCATGAATTTCCTGACATGCTTTTTTTTTAACAAACCTTTGAATCAGCTCTAATCTGACTTTGAAGACCTTTTGTAAGCTTGTTAACATGTCCATAAGGTGTTTATATGTGAGAAGCAATGAATAAAGTAAGAAGTTGACTGAGCATTTCTACCTTGGAACTACAGTTCACCCACAGCAATTAAAAACAAAAGGAACCAATTAATAAGTCCGTTAATCCATTAACAGACTTGTAGCTGTCAGCCAGGATGAAGGATTGTTTTTTAGGGATTTCTAGTAGAAAAACGTCTACTATTAATGGAAATTTTCAATGTAGTGTTAAACAGTAGTTATTTTAACTTAAGGATCTCGGTCAGTCACCCATCCTTTATCACTAAACAAACATTTCAGGAAGCAAAGACAGGAAGTGTCCCCATCGATTTTTAAGCTTGCAGACGGACAAATACTTTTAATTTGAGCTAAAGTTACTGCATGCTCACTCAGGAACTGGATGAATGACTTAATCACATTTTACCTTTTGTTATTTATGCTGTGTCGAACTTGAAAAAAGTGCCACAGATTGATCCAGCAGACATTGTATGAGTCTGTCTTTAAAGATATTTTATTTTTTTAAAAACTTTAAGAAATTTGAGTTTCTTTGAGCTTACATGCTGCACACAATGCTCACTGTGGTCATCTTCTTATTTGAAGTCTGAATTAATGTGCCGCTCAGAGTACCGCAGAGGCTGAATGGAATGTAATTAGTTTTGTTTTATTGTTTTGTTTGGACAAAACTTTAAGTTATAAATAAACACACTGAAATTAAGAGCTGATGATAGTGATAAATAAAAGTTAGGAGATGATTAAAGATCTTTCTTAGGGCAGCATTAATGTGTCCACTAGATTTTTTAGAGTGGTGGTCAGACCTTCAGTCTGATCTAAAGTGGTAAACTGAGCTAGTGACTAGCACAGCAATGACCAGAAAAGGCTGATACAAGTGTAATGTAAATGTGTCAGTGTACTTTGTTTTCCTGGAGCTGCTTTTTTTTCCCTACGCTGATAAATCTGCAACACTGTTATAAAGTTGACATTGTTATTCAACTGAGCTAAACTGCAGAAAAAAGTTCTGCGATGATTTTATTGTAAAACCTGTGGTGTTTTTTTTTTTTTTTTGTTTTTGCTTATTCTTCATCATTCAGTGCGCTGTTGCATCAACTCTAACGAATCACATTAATGCACCAAAAAGTGTTTTTATGGTTGTCTCTGTTCTCAACTGCATTAACAAGAAGTTATCGCATGGCATTTTTACAAGATAAAAAAAGGTAATAAGACCACAAGTCTCAAAAATGTAGATTTTGGAGAATGAAGTGATATACACACCACACTGTTAATGGGCGTATACTGGATAGTGTTAGTGGGACAGTTTCGAAACTGATGGATCTCTGTATCTGCCTATGTCTTCCAGTCTGTTTGTTATGTGACGCTTACATTGTTCACTCAGGTGACACATTCAGTAGCAGCCCCGGCACGACTCCAATGGGCAGCCAGGAGTCTCTGTCCTCCCACTCCTCGGAAAAAAACGGCGTGTCTCAAATGTCTCCTCCATCCTCTCCTACTACTGAGCCTTGCTCCCCCACCTCAACGCAGTCGCCTCCTCCCGCAGCTTCCTCCTGCTCTCCATCACACAACTCCTCCAACGGGAAAGATCAGAGAGAGCCATCAAACGGCGCCCCCTCCCCGCAGCTATCGCCTTCTTCTTCCTGGACCTCCCCTCTCTCTACTGCCGAGCAGACTTCCTCTCTGTCCTCCTCTACATCCTCTTTACTCTCTGCAGTGGAGAAGTCCTTCAATAGGAACTCAACTGCCTCCTTTTCTTCTGTAAAAGAGTCAAGATCTCCCTCCAGAGCATCTGTATCCACCGCCTCCATCCAGCACTCATCAGTGGAGCCTGCTTCCTCTTCCAGGGAGGGTGGACCTGTTCAGAAAGCAGCGTCGGCTTCCTCTCTAAAGAGCACTCATTCAGTCGATCAAAGAAATGCATCCAATGCTACCGTCACAGAGGCCAGAATGACGGACTCTACCTCTCCTCAGAAAAATATCACTGCACGCAGGACTGCTTCTTCCTCCTCTTCATCCTCCTCCTCACTGTTTCCATATCACCTCTCCACATCTTCCTCTCTCACTTCCCTGCACATCTCGGAGGGTATGTATTTGTGGTTTTTCTGTCAGATAAAGTTGAGCAATTTTCTGTGGAGGTGTTCATCTCATCTCTTGTGTTGTATCACAGATTATAAAAGCTGTCATGGATCAGTGCACAGTCTCATGTCACTGGACCCACAGGAGGCAGCACATATGAGGAAAACTTCACACAACCGCTGCGGCTCCGATCTGACTCCCAAACACTCTGCTGCCGCATCCAGCAATGGCTACCAGAAGCCTGGCTCACTGTGAGTGTCTCTGATTTTATATCTGAATGTGTTTATATCATGCTGCATCTCAGTTTGTTCCTCATTCTCTTTAATCTAAGTTATGAGAAGAAAAAGTTCAGGAGGAGGAAGTTTTTCTTTGTTTTGCAACTTAGATGAAACTGAAACTTGAAACAACAGATCTGATTCCAGGACTGATTACTGGATCCTGAGCATGTATGCTGGATACTGATCCTCTCAGTCACTCTCAGGAAATTATCTCCGAAAATGTTTCCTACGTTATGTGCTGTGTTTCAGATTGACGGTGGGACAACCACAGCGGGAGAGTTCTGTGTTTTCCTCCGCATTAGACATATGTACCACAGGAAGGTCTGTTCACTCTGAGTTTGAAACTTCACCTGTAAGATAAAACAAGTTGATAAATAAGATCCTCATTAACTTCCATCCTAAATCAGTCTTTTAATTCATTCCCTTACAGAGACGCAAAAGCTCTTTACTCCTGTGAGGCCGAGCACAGCCATGAACTAAGTTTTCCACAGGGGGCGCTGTTCTCAAATGGTAGGTTTTCATTTCCTCATGGGAGCTTTTACCTCATTCATACCTGCATTTTTATTTGATCTCTGTAGATCTTTGCATTCACATCATATTTATCTCATGCTCCCACACTGGGATCAGGAATCATCAGGGATGCTGCTGTCTGTACCCTGGTTCCAGTAGCTCCTACTTTCTTTAGCTTTTCTCTGGCTTGCTAAAGAGAATTTCTCCTTATGTAGAGAAATGCTCAGGATAAAGAGGAACGCTCCATTTTATTTGTTAAAGCAGCTGTAGATGGGGTGATGCTTATTAAGGAGCCACATGTGTAGTATTGTGTTTTATTTATTCGCAAAAGTACCGTAATCTAAAGATTCTTCATGTAATACAAGACTGAGCAGTTTTTTCTTCCTGACTGCTGAGTAACCTTTTTGAATTTTTTTTTTTTTTCTAAATCAGATGAAATATTATACTCAAAATGGTTTGGGAGCTCATTTTACAGGGAAGCTTCACTGAGTTTTAAAATGTATTTTACAAATTTATGAAATTAAAAGTTTTAGTTTAGAGCTGCAAAGATTGCAATTTCCAATGTCCCACCGTTTCTAAAGGTCTGACATGGCGATTCCAGTTCTGGCTGATCTAAATCCTCTTTGATCAACAAAATCATTTTTGTAATTTTTGTTTCAATTTAACTTTCAACTCTAAAAAACAATGGTCATAAATACCTTTTACATTTTCTCCAAGACTGCACCAGGCTGCAGGGCCTTCTGCAGCCTGGAACCCAACGGACAAGAAGTTAATCGTGTATCCCCCTTCATACACCAGATCATAGATCCTTAACCCTTTCTCTTATAAAATATAAAAATGCATCACACAACAGGAAAATGACTAAAAATACCTTAAACTTAACATACCTTAAACTGCAGCAGTGAAACAGCTGCAGATATGTGGTCTTTATAACATAAGTGAACAGTTCACTGTAAATCTGTGGTACCCCAACAGAACCCCTAAGGTGACACTTTGGTTGTAAAATGAGGAGAAAGTTCCATGAAGATTAAATTGAATTGGTTGATATGTGAATCTCTTTGTCTTGATTTGCTGAGTCGTTTGTGTTTGCAGTGTACCCATCAGTGGAACCAGGCTGGCTTCAGGCGACGTACAACGGGATGACAGGCCTCATACCTGATAACTATGTCACATACATTTGACAGAGCAGATGATGTTATCAGCTTGTCACTGAAACATGTGCTGATCAACAGAATATTTATCTTGCAACTGTGATTGTTATCACCGACTACTGTGCCAGAATATAGCTAATCTGTGTACTGTATATAACCATGTAATGTGTTTTTAAGCAGCCTATAATGGAGTAGATGTTAATATTTGACTTGTTGTCTGACTTCGCATCAGATCACTAATCAGCTCATATATATTTGTGTTCATCAGTCTTTGAAAATGAAATGAATACAGCAAACATGTCTGGAAGGTACACGGGAACAGTATTTTTCTATTAATCGAGATAATTTATGTTTAATGTTGTAACTGTCTAGAAATAATGTGTTCACGCCTCTGTGCCTTAAACAACATGAATTGTCTGAATTCTTCCATAACATTTCTCGTCTACTCTCCATAAGCTTTTCTCTTGTTTTAATGAAACGGGGAAAAAAAATTAGAAATTGGATTTTCTGTGTAGATTCCAATTGGGTTTATTATTTCTATGTATATCTATTATAAATTTTTCTAAAGAAAAAAAGAAGCAATCATTTCATTAATGACTTCACCTGCTTTAACCAGTGCAAAAAATCGTTAATGAGTAATGATGCATAAAAGGAAAAAGGGATTAGAAATATAAGAAACCGAACTTAAACATTATGAAATGAGAGATCTGGTCTCCAACAAACACATAAGCAGAAGTCATTAAAACCTTTCTCTGCATCAGATTTTAGTCATCTTTACCAAAAGATCTGATGAGTTTATCCTTTCATGAGTGTGAGTGTGCATGGTGAGAGCTCGCCCTGTAACAGTTGTGATAGACCGAAGTCCCCTCATGACCCTGAACAGGATGAAGAGGGGATAGAAAATGAATGGAGGGTTGATACTTTCTTTTATGTTTCCTTTAATAAACCATTTATGGGCACTGAGTCTCAGTCATTTCATTTTCACTGTCATTAAGTCATTAAAAACAATCCCTGACTTATGAACAACAATAAACCGTGTATGTTGCAAGATACAGAAACTGCAGTCATTCATTCATCTATTCATTAAAATGTTTCCACAATCTTAACTTTAAAGGATTTTCTCACCATCAGACATTATCCATATGGGATTTTACATGAGCCAACTCATTTTTAATTTTGTATCCGCATACATTTATTCTTATTTTATCATCACAATATGTTTCAGTGTGAACATGCCTACATCCAATGATGATGAGCAGGCGCACAACACCCTTTATACTGTACAGCTTTAAGGAAAAGGCAAGCCAGCAGTCAGTGCTAAGATGAAGGTAAACTGATCTCTCCCAGCCTCTTCAGCAGTAGATCAAGCGTCTCCATATTCTGGGATTTCTCCTCCAACAGCTCATATCGCAGGCTGGAGATGTCCTGCTTGATCTCTTTCAACTCACCTGGATCCAAACAGGAAAACATGATAACTCAGACCAGTTGAAAATGACATGAGGGAAAAATAGATATACAAATGTAGGTTCACATATAAATGTACATGACATAGAATAAGGGTAAAGATTGGACAGTGCAAAGGACATGAAACAACAATGTGGCAAAGTGAATTAGAAAAAAGCAATGTTGAGTACAAATTCTGACAATATGTTCATGTTAAAGCGTCAACAACAGTTACAACTATCCTAATTGCCCCCAGAGCAAATTCTACAGTGACAGTAGTGATAAATAAACTCCCAGCTTCCTTTTAACAGGAAGAGAGATAGAACCCGGCTCATCAGGGAGAACCTGTCTGTCTGGGAGTGTCTCAGAAGAGAGAAGAATGGAAGTGAAGCACAGAAAAATAAAACAAGTATATTAGCAAGTTAAGTGTGGATAAGAAGTACATAACATGAAACAAGTTAGCATTTGATGTAGAAGCTACTGAGCCACATAAGAATATGAGACGTTCCAAAGCAGAAAGGAATATGGATGATCATCAGAAGACAGTTAATGCTGGGCAGATTTTTTTTTTTTTTCAGTTTCATGCCAAAACAAAAAAGCTTGAAAAATTTGACAGATCTTAGAATTCATTTTTGTTTGTTTTTCCAAAATGGACAGCTGAATCACACGAGGTTCAGCTGATTTTACCTTCAGTGATCTCGTCGCTGTCTTTGTCTGCTTGAGCTTTGATGATGTAACGCTTGATCAGTCGCTTCATGATCTTCTGCATCCAGCGAATGAAAAGATGTTAAACGGGTAAATTTAATAGCATTATAAGGGCAAAAGAACATAAGTGGCTGAAGGCTATTCTGAATAACAATAAATAACAATAAAAGATTTTTGTTTAACAACAAAACCTTAAACTTTTTTCTTTGTTCATAGTAAAACATACAAATATTCTCATATATACCTGATATCTTGTTGGACTGACAGAACATCCGTATCCTGAAATTTTGTTCTCCTCCCCAAGCTAAAAGATTGAAAGTAAACAGAATTGTGAATTTTCTCAGGTTAAATTGTGTTGAGGTCTGAAGTGCAGGCTGTGGTGCAGCCGTTAAACCACTGGGAGGTGCTCGGGATCTCTGGATGTAAGACCTACAAGCTAAGAGACGGTAAATGCTGTGTTTTCATGAGATTCATGATTGCAGTGCATGTCACCTGTTTGAGTTGTGTATCAGTTCTCTTCTCACTGTGTCTTTCCATAAAATGCTGGAGCTGGGATTTGATGGCCGTGGCCAGTCCCAGCATAGATTTTGGACTGGGCACCAAGTTAAAAGGCACAGGAAGAGTCCTTCCCTCTTCAAAGTAGGAGAACCACAGTTTTGCCCGAGCAAACTTCCACTCAACATCAGCATCATCCTTCAGAAAAGAAATAAAAAATAAAAGAAACATAAATAAAAGAACAAGGAAACAGACATGAGAGGACCAAAGGAAAAAAAAAACTGTACTACTTAAAACATTAGATGGAAATGGGCTGGATTTACTGACTTAATAGATTAGAACAAAAATGTGATCATCCTTTGACACTGATATTAGACCCAGACAAATGAAATACACATTAAATAGATGTTATATTTTGATTGCCATAGCTGAAAATTAACCCTTTAATGTTCACACTAAAAAAAAGCAAGAGAAAAATGTAGCTTTTTCTTTTTTTCTTTTTCATTTGGAAAATAAGAAGAAGAATCAAAGCATTTTAACAGATGGTTGAGATAACAGGTAATAATACAGTAACAATAGTGATATGGTCACAGCTTGAGCAGTTATGAGACAACAAACACTTACTTTTACTTAAGTTAAATATCCAAACCAACTTGTTAAGATAGCTCAGGCAGGTTTATTTCCACAAATCTTTAATAAGATTAAAGTCACAATTTTTTTTTTGCTCTATCAAATGGTAGAGCAGGGCATTAAGACATTAAAGCCGAACAGTCACAAGAGTGTGGTAAGTGCATCCCTACAGTTATCAACCTTACACATCCAGTATTAGAATCAATACTTCTGAGTTACGTGCCAGTGAGTAAAACCTCTTGGTGAAAGAACAGAACTTGTCTTATCTAAACCTCTGACGTCCAGGAGCTGGTGTGCTCTATCCTAAGAGCTGTCAGGTGACATCATGCCAACATCTGACGATGTTTGCAGTCACATGATTAAGTCCTTTGACTTGCATGAGAAGGAATTTGGAAATCAAAAAATGAAACAAAATTGTCCTCCATACAAAGACATATTTGTGAAGGGAGAGAGCGCACAGTGAAAATGAGCCCATCTCAGCATTCAGATTAGTCATTTTTGAAGTTTAACTTACAAAATATTTCACACTTCCCTGGTAAAGTGCAGCAATGGTGCTATTCTCATCCTGTGAGATCAGTTTTGTTGGAGCGATCATGACCCAGCAATATGTTGATAGTGTTATTACTCTATGAATGGGGAAACATAGGAAGGTTCTGAACATATGTGTGCTACAAGTGACTGCGTTTTATGCTTCATATTTGTGACCTTGTGTCCAAGACACATCTGATGAGTCAACATTTCACTGACATACCTCAATTTCCTGGAAGGAGCTGTTGATCATGGCAATGAGCATGTTGAGAAGCACTATCACCATGGTAACGTTGTAAACCCCGTACAGCACGTAACCAATGTTCTCTATGAATTTGTGTCCGTTGTTGATCACAACAGACTTGACCTCAGACAGTCCAAATATAGCCCAGAATAAGGTCTTGAAGCTCTCCTCCAGGCTAAATGGACATAGAGAGGGAAGAAGGAGAAATAGTTTTCATTCAAACAAGCCATTAATCATAATGTTGTAGACTTTAAAGATTTTCTTTGCCAATATCAGTCCAGAACAAAATGTTTTCAGACTCATACGGTGGTCAAACTTCTTTTTAAACATGTCATATATTTTTAGACTGATTTTTAAGCTTTTGGGCGGTTATAGATTTCCAGTCACTAAATCACTGCCTGGGATAGAAAATATTCTATTAATTTCCACCATTTCTAACTGTTAAAATGCAGCAGCAAGAATTTAATTGGCTGTGTTTTACAACAAATTGCAATTTCTAAAACTAGTTTCTGCATGACTTTACACTAGATTTTTTTTCTTCTTTGAAATACAAGATATTTCACTTCTTGCTTCTTCCAACTTCCAAAAAGAATAAGATCAGAAAAAGATATCCCTACTTTGCTGCATCGCTATCTACTCTAACACTATAATCAGAGACAAGGTTTTAGGGTATTAGGGCTAGGCTATTTTTTTTAGACATACACCTTGTGAATTAAATTCGCTTGTCATCTAATGTTCATGTCTTAGATATAAATAACTACAAATCAACACCATATCAGCCTATCCCAGCAGGTAAATCCTAGATGGGTCACCAGTCCATCACAGGGCCAATACAAAGAGACTAACGACCACGCACATTCACACTCACTCCTAAACTTACTTTAGAATCACTAATTAACCAACCTGCATGTGTTTGGATTGTGGGAAAAACTGGAGTAAAAAAGTGCCCACCAAAAAACCAGGAACCAACTTGCTTTGACACGTGCCTAATCTAGATTAAGATATTTATAACCCAATGTAAGGTTTATATTGCGGCATTAAGCTTTTTTCTGATTTGATATGTTGATACTGAGCTTTGTCTTCAGAGACTTTCTCCTTTTGGTAACCCAACATTAATCCCAACTCTCAAATAACTGGATGAGCTGGTCAATACTAAGTAAAGTCTTTAAAATCTGAGTTTGAAATTATTGCGAGAAGAGAAAAATTGTGTCTCACGTTGTAAAGGCGTCGTTCTGCTTTGCCCCCAGGTAATAAGAGTAAAGGTTGAACATGCCGATCATGAATGCCAGAAAGACTAAAAGGAAGATGACCATGAACTTGAAGATGTCTTTGACAGTCCTGCCTAAAGAGATCTGAAGTGGACCGAAGCTCTCATTGGCTGGGAGGATGTAAGCAATCCGAGAGAAGCTCAGCACCACTGCAACTGCATAAAGGCCCTCCGATACAAGCTGGGGATCTGACGGCATCCAGTAGATACGAGCTGTAAAACAGAGCATGTGTTAAACACCAGTAAATCCACTTTGATCACATTTGTCTCTATAAAAAAAACTGGAAATGATCTATTTCAACCAGTTTATAGTAAAGTTCCTAATTAATAAATAATTCATCAGACTGTTAATGTTTGAACATCAGTGAGTCTGTTAAAGTTCAAAGCAACTACACAAACCTCAGATACTCAGTCATTTGCTTCTATATTTGCCACCTTGTGATTTCTTATTGCAACTGATTGAGGAACCCTGCTAAGAATTGCTCTTTAAGCTCTTGTTTGGAGGATTTTTGTCCATTCATCTGGCAAACGACTTGTAGATCAGTGAGATTCCTGGGCGTTATTGCAAGCACTGCTCTTCTGTGTGATTTTTTAAATGTGTATGCATTGGGTCATGCTGAAACTTTCAGGGTGTATCTTTTGGAGATATTCCATCCTTGAGTTTGAAGTTCACTACTGTTTTGTGGAAGTCAGCCTCTTTTCATCCTCAGTTTAGTTTAGTTTTGTTAGGGTTTTTTTCTTTTTTTTTTTGCAGAGATGTTTACTTGCAGGATTTTGCAGATGTTTATTTAAGCTCATCTTTTCCTCCGTCAGTAAAATGTACCACATATCATTGACTGCAATGCAATGCCAAAACCAAAACCTCCCCCGCATTATTCCTGTTGACGACTGAATCAACAGCTGCCTGGAGCTGATTTCCCTTTATGGGTACAACATAAAGATACACTGTTGTTATTTAAAATTTTTAAATGAATGTTTCATTTTTGGAGATCAGATCAGGTTCTGTTTCCTTAACTAGACAGTAATTGGAGAATATTTCTTTGGGGGGGGGGGTCCAAACTTTCGCAATCCAATGCATTCCATTGAGGAAGCAGATGGCGCTACTTTAAATGTGACGTTGTAAATCTGTGCCGGTGAGTGAGGATGCTCACCTAGAGTGAAGTAGTGTATCTCTGGAGGCAGTCTGAGTAGTGTTTTACAGTGTTTGTAAACATAGCTCTGAGCTAAGTCAGCATGTCTCATAGCAGAGAAGCGGCAGCTGAAAGAGGCGAGAAAGATCGCCAACATTCCAAAATCCAGGAGATTCCATGGTTCGACCAGGTACTCTCCTGGCCCTTGGCTCCAGATCTCCTTCACTTCAGCCCAAATCATACCTGCAGAGGCACAAGTCAAAGATGACATCATTTTCTAATGTTAAGGATTTTCTTATGGTCGTTACAAACCACATCTTTTGCTCACCCATAACCCATGAAATGATGAGGATCTCCATCCAGGTGAAGGGTGTGGTAGTCTTACGGTAGAGGAGCAGAGGGTCAGATTTGAGCTGTGAACCTCCAGGATGATGATGGTGGGTCATGTTTGGCAACATTGTGGTACCGGCAAAACGATCAGCAGCATTGAGAATGAGAAGACCCAGGAAAATCGTGAAGGAAGACGCATGGGCCACAAACTTCATGAAGGGGCTGCGCATCACCTTTCCAACCTGAGAAAGAGATGGAGCATGAGGAGGCTGAGATCTGCTCCCACAGTGAGGTAAATATTTAGCTTGTACATTATGATTGTAAATGGGTACAAATATCCCATACTCTGCTGCATGGAGCAATCCAGTAAGCCATGGCCAATCCAGGCAGTCCTAAAGCCACCGCCAGCACCACCAATAGTTTGATGCCAGTGGTTTGTTGTCTCAGCCCAGGCATGTTCTCGTACCAGATACTCAGCAGCTGCTGCTGGCAGTTCGGATGAGCCACAAACTGAGGGCACAGAGGATGGTGAAAGACAAGTTCAGATGTCTACACATACAGTAGAGCAGTGGATGGAGGATCTGCACTGTGGCATTTCTCAGACATGTCTCATTAGTGAAATAGTGCAGTTAGTGTTTTTGGGTTCCAAAAAACACTGGTTTCATTTGAAAGAAACAACCAAATGATGAAGAAGAAAAAAAAAACCTTAAGCGAATACATTTTAACTTGTTTCTGTGTACATGGCTTAATCTAAATCACACTGGTTCCAAACAGTCAAAGCATTGGGGACCCCCTTGGGGTCCAGGGTTCCCAGGCTGGGAACCAATGCAGTGGAGGATCAAATATATTAAGTCAAGATTCAGAGTCCCATGGCTCTGGCATTAAAAATATTTAAAGTGTTAATAGTTGCTATTCTATCTTCCAAAAAGAAAACTCATTTCTACCAAAATCAGTGGCAGCTGAACTATCTGTCCTAAAACCTCTTTAATTTTATTCTGCCTCACTTTATCATAATAGGCCATTGTGGAGAAAATGTTCATATATTTCACTGTGATTTGATAGAGGTTTAAAGCTATGATTATATCCCATCATTATAAAGGGATATTTCTTTTCATCCTGAAAGATAGTTTTTTTTAGGCAAGCTGAAACCTTTTTAATTTGTTCCTAGTGCCATCTTCATCTATTCTTCACCAATAACACATATTTGATAATTATTCATCTTTTGAAAATCTCCATTTAATTATTGAGTATAAAAAAAATCATAATATGTTTATGTTGATTTCCAGCCATGCAGTCAGTATTGAGTAAAAGTTTTCAAGTAGACCTTGTGGTTGCAGAGATATACACATTTCATTATGGGTATACAATTATAGAGCAGAGACATTAAAAATAGGCACAAGGCTCAAATGGTTAAAGCAATTTTCATCCCGTTAACAAAAATAAACAGGAATTGAATTGTTGGAACTCCCTTCCTGTGTCCTGGATTGCAAGAATCTCTATTTCTTAAAAAAAAAACATTCATCCTGGCCTGCTGTACCCTATCAGAATTATTCCAATCGTATTTACTCAAGAGTTGATAAGGAAAGCAGGGGGCAGCTTTAGCCCCTTTGTCTAGAATAAATGAAAACTTCAAAAAGATGTCAAACTTACAACTTCTGAGTAATAAGGGAGTACAGGATCTCCCAAATCTATTGGTGATAATAACTCCTCCATTTGACTTGATATTAAAACCTTAAACTCTGAAATGCCTCTCTTAAGATAGCATTTCTTTTTTAGAGACTATGAAATCAGTTAAGGGGTATTAATCTTTTTAATTTTTAAATTTTTTATTAAGGGGTATCAATAAAAAACAGTTTTTACTACTAGAGCAGTGAGGCATGTTGAAGGAACAACAATCCTGATTTTATACCAGGAATTTTAGATCCATGCGTCCTTATTTGGAATTAAAAAGGTATCTCCTGTTTGGAGAAACGGGATCCTTATGACAAGGAAAGATAAGTAATAAGAAAAATAAGAAAATCTCTCTCTTAACTGATTTTGAGGTCTCTGACATCTTTTTTTTTTTCAAACAGAGGCACATCGATTAATACTATCTATGGTATGTTCTCATGGGGTTAATGATTGTTGATGGTTCTCTCTGTTCTTGAAGCTGAGAAATTGAAGCAAATCTGGGAGAGAAATGGAGGTAAAGATCTCAAGAAATGTGGGAAGACATTTGGTAAAAGTCTAAAAGAATAATAATTTGTAACGTGTAAAAAACAAAAACTGAAAGACATACAAAGGAAATAAACAAAATCCAGAAAACTAATTGGAAATCATGGGATTCCACCACTTCCTCTGAGCTGAAAGGGAGAGGAACCATCTGGCTTGTTGAAAATGAGGATCTGTGATAGGAGTATGTTAAACAGAATACAAATTGAGCTGAAAATCCTTAAAAAATTGTAGCTAGATCCAATTTTCTGAGCTAAATATGAAGAAAATACTAACTGTATGGCTGGAAGTCAACATATTACAATCCTTTTAAGCCTATAAATGTTGTGCAATGCTCTTTAAATGCTCATAGAACATGTGTTTTACCTTACATCTGTGTCATAGCCTCTTTAAGAGCATACTGACCTTTTTAAGCTCATATCTGATGGCTAATTTGAGTCGTGTAAGGGAGGGGCGACCTGGTACTTCATAGCTGTCTTCAGAGGCTGTTTCTCCATTTAGTATGGCCTCCACTTCTTCTGTGCTGCGACACAGATCCAGCAGACCCACCACGTAATCCTTACACTGACTCGACAGACGGCTGTAGTCGTTCTACGCATAAAGACGAAATGAATGAAACATTCAGTTTATCTGGAGAAAATTTGTTTTTAAGCTGCAGTAATAAGTGGAGGTGCTATTTCAAGCTTTTTATTACAGTTAAATTATTTTTAAAAAAACACTGCAACAGATATAAGACATGGATTTGCCTATAAACAAAGAAAAGTTATGATTTATTTGAGTAAGCACTGCATTTAATCTCTACGTGAAGCATTTTCTTTTTCCTTTTTTTGTTTTAAACAGGGCACAATAATTTTATTATATGTGTGTTACAGCAACAATATGAACTGTAATTGTTTCTGCTTCGTCTCTTCAGACTCATAAAATGTTCATGTGTTTACTGGAAGCTGGTTGGCAGCAGCAGCATGGCATATGTACTTTTTGTGCACTTGACAATGAGCTTATTCTCAGTGTACAAGTACATTAAACTAGCAGGAAGTGTAAAGCGATTGTCTTGCCATGGGTTGGTCTTGCTATGGACCTTAAATTCTTTTTCAATGTCAGCCAGCATGGCAAGTTCGTGGCTGAGCTCCAGGGCTGCCAGCACTGGATCTTCATTAGACAGGGAGAGGTAAGCAGGGCTGGCGAGTCCTCTGTACGCATTGATCCTTGAGCGGGAGTGGCTGAATGAGTCAAACTGCTGCTGGTAGTTGCAGGAGTCGCAGTTGCAGAAGTAGTCATGAGGAGGATCGATGCGGGCCCCTCTACTCAGGAGGGTGTGAACTATCTCATATTCCTGGCAGTGTGCTGCAAGTATCACTGGAGTCACATCATGGGAAAACCTTTAAGAATGTAAACACAGAAACACAATATTTTATCATGGAGGTGAAATAAAAAAAGCCCCAGGCATTACTTTGATTAGTTACAAAATTAAAACCACTGATAGTTGAAGAGAGTAGAATTAATCATCGTGTTACTGTGGCTTCTGTCCGATGGGATTCAGGCACAATATAAACTGTCAGCTCTGAAAGTTTATGTATTGGAGGCTGGAAGAACAAGCAATCATGAGAAACTGGGGGACTACTGACAAATGATAGTATGCCGGGGTCAACACCTTCTAAAAGTGGTCGACAGGAGTAGAACCAGCAAAACCAGTTAAAGGGTCATGAATGCTCAAAGCTCACGGATGTGAAGGCAGACCCATTCCAAACCCAAAGATGGACTGCTGTTGTACAGAACTGCTTTCATGCTGGCTGGGATAGAAGGATTTTAGAACACACTGTGGCTGCAGACCAGTGAGAGTACCCAATGCTGACTCCAAGTGCTCTATTTGTAGATGGCAAAGACAAAAACTAGTCTGGCCTGATGAATCATTATCATTATCTTACATTATATGGAAAGCCTGGTGTGTTTCCATTATGTAGTCTGCCTGTGGAAGAGATGGCAGGACTATGTACCACTGGAGGAGCGCAAACCTTTTTAGGAAATGTGATGATCTGGGTAATGTTCGGCTTAGAAACCTTTTAACCTGACATTCATATGAACGGTACTCTGGGATGTACCTCTAAATAAAAAGCTGTCACTTGACAGTGTGACAGTGAGGGTCCTGTCACTATGCCTCCGATTGATGATGTGTCCTTGCTACTAGGCCACAGGGGTATTCCTTTGGCTGGTCAGCGTGCATGACTCTCACCCGGGAGGTTGTGGGTTCAATCACCGCCCAGGCCCTCCTATGTCCTGCCACAACAGCAAAACCCCTTCACTGCAAATAAGAAGTTTCCCTTTTTTAACAGTACAACATAAAAGAAACTGAGAGGAGGAATACAATTACATAAAGCTGCAATGTCTCAGCTAGTTACTGCCGCTCCATCCATAGTGTTGTACTTTGACCTCTGATGAGAGTTATACTCCTTCGTCTGGATGTGCGTGGGTGGAAAATACTTCACACAACAAGGAATATCCGTTCAGGATCTTTACTGAACTTTGGATGGTAAGTATAGCACATACAGCCATTTACATTGATATCAGTAAGTGCTGATGTGTGTTGGGTTGTGGTCTCTAGCTTGGGCACACAACAGCAAGTCTGTCCATCCAGTGAACCGCGAGTACCGTCCAACATCCAACTTAGAACTGAGTCACTACAGAGAGGAGACCACATCTCATATACGTGCACGTTACTCTCACTGACCAATCAAGATGCTATATTTAGTAACGCGTAGGGAAAAAAGGAGGGCCAGACTTAGTTATTGTGATCTGCCTTACAATAGTTTACAATCATTCTAGCTCATAGGATATTTAGCCACCAGCTTATACAAAACATCAATCATAGCCATCTATAAATAGCCATCTGTAGCCATCACCAAAAGTACAGAACCTGTTCCCTACATTGGTCAACATGGACCATCATGCACTGGAGCCAGTATCTATGGAGTTATGTATAGTCTCGGCTATCTAGCATTTGCAGCTTGTTATTTTGATTTTCTTATCCATTCAGTGTCTAGACAGAAAATAATACTCTGTAGTAGATATCCCAACCATGAAGGGGCTGGTCTTTTTTTCTGCCTGAGCCTCAGGTTATTAGGAAAATATGCTGTGGAACCATTTTTGATGCTTAAAATGTTTGTAATGTAGCTCACTAAATGTTAACTTGTGAGCTGTAACCATGGGGCTACCATGGCTCTAAAAACATCTGTTTACCAATAGTTGTTTTGTTCTGACATATTTGATTGCTTTACATGACTGATATATATTTCCAGCACATACCAGAAATTTGTGTGGAAAACTTCTTTTGCATCTGCAAGATCAAAGCTACAAAAAAAACCATATATTGCATGTGTATTGTTTAAAAACTGTCATGTTAATCTATTTTGTTGTTTTATCTTATTGGAAATGTACCAGAGTCAGGGGCTGCACGGTGGTGTGGTGGTTGGCACCACGGCCTCACAGCAAGAAGGTTGCTGGTTTGAGCCTCAGCTGGAGAGGGATTCAAACGGTGGCCTTTCTGTGTGTAGTTTGAAAATATTCCCAATGTATGCGTGGGTTCTCTGTGGGTAGTCTGGGTTCCTCCCAGCATCCAAAGACATGCATGATAGGTTAGTTGGTCACTCTGAATTCTCCCTAGGAGTGAGTGTGAGCGTGAATGGTTGTTTGTCTTTTTGTGTTGGCAACCTGTCCAGGGTGAACCTTCCTCTCGCCTGGTAATTGCTGGGATAGGCTTCCCTGCAACCCTGAATTGGAATAAGCAGGTATAGAAAGGGGATGGATGGACGGATGGATGGACGGGACTGTTGAATGGGCCACATGTCACAGAGTGTACATGAATTGTCCTTTTTTCAGAGGCCACATGTTCAGTAATGCCTTTGTCTTTTAACAGTCTTACCTTGTCCCATCTTCATCATAAGCGTAGAAATCATCCAACATGTCTGCTTCCGCAGGGCTTGCCGTCAGACGATGAGCATCTCTAAAAGAAGGGTGACTGAGCAGGGCCTCTGTGATACGAACGTAACCTTTACCTGCAACACAAACACATGGAAGCTGTTGCTTTAGACATGTTAGTGCAAAACTAGCAAATCAAGTTGCCTCTCAAATTTAGTTTAAACGTAAGACAGACAGGTTAGACTTCCCTTGCAGGTTTATAAAATCAAATTTGAAAAAAAAAGATGTACATTAAGCAAATTCCCCTCTCATATTGCTAACCACTCATTTTCAACTAAACAACCTTAGATGTGATGCAGTACTGTTTTGCTTTGACTGTGAATATGTGTACCTGGGTTAGTTAGCTTACAGATGGTCAGCTAATCATGATCTGTAAACATTAAAATCAAACATTAAAAAGTCCTACCATTATGTGCTTTGCTTTACTTACAGCTTATGGTTCAACTATCCTTACTTTGGTCAAGTTTTACCTAGTTTTCAGAGCTCTTGATAGAAAGCTAAAGTCCAGCAATTTCTCTCTCACTATGCCTATATAGCCATAATAGCCAGGATAATTTCCATTTAGAAATTTAAAACAAAAAAGTGTAATTGTTTAATTGGGTTTCCTTTATCTTCTTCTAGGATTTATGTGATGATTTGAGATTTGATGAAAGACCAATAATACATAATTGAGTTTTACATAACTTTATGTTTCTTACATTATATCTTTAAACTTTTTGACCTCTGCTCTTTGCCATAGGGCCTATAACCTTTGTATGTTTTTGACTGCTTAAACACAAATCTTCAAGTCTTACTGATGGCTAAGAGGAGGGCATCACCCACTCTGGCCAAATCTGCTCTCCCCAAAAGGAGCTCCGTGACCTCAAAATGCTCGTTGGCCACAGCCAGCTGCAGTGCATTTTGGCCCATGTAGTCCACAGTGTTGACATTCAGGTTGGGCACATGGAGTAGCATGCGGCGCACCTCTGGTATGTTGCCATACTCAGCTGCTTCCAGGAAGCGTTGCTCAGCCTCTGACAGACTCACTGAGGGAGCAGAGAACATGTAGGCAGGACCTCGCAGAGCCTGGCGTCGTTTAGCAGCGCTAAGACGAGCTATGAGCTGCCTCTCAGAGCTGCTGTGGCTGCCGGGTCAAGCAAGCAGAGAGGAAAAGTTTATGTGTTTGCAAACAGAAATAAAGGAAACTATTTCACATATTGGAGGGGGGTTGGGGGTCCCCAGATACAGAGATGGACTCATCAGCAAAAATGGATCATCTTTGAAATCAAGGGGAAATGCTAAAATTAAAGCAGGTCACAGAAAGTTTAGTAGGATTATTCATGATTGTCACAAAATAACACAGTATATCACAACACTCCACCCATGTGTTGTGTTGAAAGAGTATTTTGTCCCAGAGAAAAATCAGACTTGGTGTCAGTGTTCTAGAGAAGCAGATCATCAATGTCACCTCATCAGCACACAGATGCAGGGCTTCTCAGTCCTGGTTCTAGGGACCTACATGTTTTATGTTACTCTGCTCCAACACACCTGATTCAAATGAGCACTTTAGCAAATTTGTACACCTAAAGCCTTCAGATTTAGAGCAAACATTATCTTTAAAATGCTTTGTGAAGCACAAATTTAAGGGCACTACAACTACACTACATCCCAGGATCTCCTGAGTTTTAAGGGGGTTGATCAATTTCAGGTTTTATTTGTTTGTTTTTTGCATAAAAAATTTGTAACATGATGCATACTTTCTATTTAATCAAACTATCTAAAGATTTTAAAAAAAAAACAACAACAAAAAACCACTTGACTGTCCCCACCTCAAATGCCGTGGTTGAAATCTGCTCCTTCATTTAAAGGTGTGTGGAAGCAGGGAAGCACTTAAAATGTGCAGCACAGGGAATCTCAAGAACCATGAATGAAAAACAAACCACAATGGTGTAGCTGAACCGACAGATTTTGTGGCTGGGGCATGATGAAAAAGCTTAAATACATTCATATTTTTTAGCAGTTTCGAAAGGCAAAGCTTGACAAGAAGGATAAAAACATTAGAAGGTTATCTTAAATGTAGCCACTATCTAAATACTTCTAGGTTTTAGTTCCAGTTGTAGTTTCAGCATTTAAAACCATTTAACATCCGACAAAACATGTTTGTGGATCTTGAAGTGTTTGATATTGTCATTGAAATGACTAAATTACATATCTGAGTCAAGTGGAACTATTCCTTTGCAATTCTTTACTTTCTTTGACATCCATTGATACTGTGGCATGTATTATCACACACACAGTCATTTTCATTATAAAACATTTTCAAAATACACGTTCCAACATGAAATAGCTAAAAGGAGACAACAATATAAGTCCAAACTAGCCAGACATACACCTGCTCACTGCTCATCTGACTTCGTAGACAACTCTGATTAAAAACTTACCCAAGGCATCTTCCCGGACAACAGTATTCCTCCCCAAAATCATCATACATCAGCAGGTTATCACGGCTCCTGGACCTGGGGCTGTCAGTGTCACCCGTGGGTCGACTGTTGCGATCGATTTGCAGTGGTCTGTGGTTCATCCTGAGGGTGATCAGCAGCAGAGGGTCTGCTCCTGCTTCATGTGAATGAATAATCAAGTGTCTGCTACATGTCTCTCCTTACTTTGCTCTGTCGCCCTCCCCCCTCTGTTTATTCTGTATCCTTGAGAAAGAATGCATCCTTCTGGGTCCACTACGCTTTTATTTACATGACACATTGAACTTTACAGATGTGGAGGAAAGCTACTGAAAGCTGCTGGTGATCAGTGGCCATTTTTATCTGAGTTGCTTCAGCTGGATCTACAGATTTATTTTCTCTCTGTCTTTGCAGTTTTTATCTGCATCAGCTGTTAGAGTACAGCTACTGGAGCAGTTCAAAATAAGCAAAAATAAAAGCGAAATGTTATGAAATGTTTTCGTATTTTAATGCACAAGTAGTAAAACACTATTTTAATCTGCAATGTTTAGAGAGCATGTTGAGATTTTCTGTGTGTGTGTTTGTGTGTGTCGAACTGATGAACTGCAGATGAGATTCCACAGGGTTTTAAATTCCCAGTAGAATATGCTTCCTGTGTGCTTCTACTTTCCACTGATTCCTATCCAGTGTGGGAAAATAAACACACACATGCATAAGTTCAAAGACATATACATGAGTATTCTGGCACCCAGTCTTTTATTAATTTTCTCAGATGGGGAAGTGTTTCTTCATTCCAAAACCTTGGTACCACACTTGTTTTTCCAAGCTGAATCCCACGTAAGACACATTAAATCACACAAGCATCATAAAGAGTCAGAAAAATCTGATAAAGCAAATTCTCTGATGTACGATAGTGGCAGCAAAAATCGCCTTTTAAGGTCCTGATTGCTGAAGATTAGTCACTTTGGATGTTTCATGCTGTAAGGGCGTCACAATTCGCGTAGAGGACTGTTGGGGGAAAGACACTAAACTCTGACAAATGTCACAAGTAGGAGTTTTTGTTAAGATTTCCTTCTCAGAACAGAACAGACCCAAGATCTGGATGTAAACACTGTCAGCCCAAACATACACACTTATTGGAGGGCACAGAGTGCACAAGCACCTGGACAGTTCTTTTCCTCTGTGTGTGTGTGTGTGTGTGTGTGTGTGTGTGTGTGTGTGTGTGTGTGTGTGTGTGTGTGTGTGTGTGTGTGT
>JBBBVU010000016.1:10029693-10059633 GCA_037177055.1 Atherinosoma microstoma
GTGTGTGTGTGTGTGTGTGTGTGTGTGTGTGTGTGTGTGTGTGTGTGTGTGTGTGTGTGTGTGTGTGTGTGTTACCGTGAGATTGCGCAGGTTTTATGGAGTACAACTCTGTGTTGCTTCTCTGAACCTCAGAGCTGAGCATCTGCACCTTGGTCATCAGCTCTGTGACCTGGAAATGTGACACTTCTGTACATACAGCCAGCCAATCAGAGATTTTAACATAAGTAAAATGGACTCCTCCTTACCTGACTGCTGAGAAGATCCAGGGCTGTCTGCTGCTCCTCCATCACATCCCTGATCAGCTTGCGGGTGCTTCGTCCAAACGCCAACAGTGTCTGTTGTAACTGACCTACACACATGCAGATGCACATCAGTCAGAAGAATATTAACAATGGTGTTGTCAATACTATGAAAAAAGACCAATACCACAGATGGAGTGTTTCTCATCTCGGAGTAACTTGACAGTGATGTCACACGGGATGGAACAGGTATCGTGACCTCTGACCTCCCCTGGAGGTTTATAGTTTTTGACAGGTGCATCAGAGACGTCCTCAGCGACAATTTCTGATTGGTTCAAATGGCCACTGTTTCCCTTGTTCTGGTATTAAACAGAAAGATACACTGAGCGTTTGATCCACTGCTTTAAGCCTAAAATGATCATGTATTATATGTAATTAATTAACCAGGGATGTCGCACTCCAATAATTATTAGATATTTTCCTTTAATATAGCTCCTTAAAACATCCTAAAGAAACCTGGGATTAATAAACAGATCAGTAATTTGAAATTATTTTGAGGGCCATTTCAGCTATTTTACATCTAGCTGAAAAAGCAAGGACATGCATTTGTCCAAGGGTTAAGCCCCTAATTCAGCACACAGACACTGTCAAAGGATTGTTGAGCAACAAAAAAGACTTAAACAGCTGCTCTTAGTGATCTGATCTTGGTCTTTCAACAATAAATGGAGAATAAATGAAAGAATTAGGTTTAATTAAAAAATTTGGTTTGGGATCAGTAGAGTTTAAAATCTCTTTGTAGAGAAGAATTGCAACATCCTGACAAAAACCGGCAAAAACATCACTAACAACCATGTAAATCCAGCTTTTATGTTCTTTTTGGCCAACTTACCTTAAATATTTGTACAACAATTCAGAGGAAAATATCAAATTTTTTATCATTATTATTATTGTATTTAAAAAGCTCAACACACATGCACATATTTAAGATTCTCTCCACCCTGAACAAATCACAGGAATAGTAATATATCATCTATGCCACAGTAATAATACTGTCATAGATCCACAAGCTCTATAAAAGCTTCAGTTTCAGAAACATGCATCTTCATGTAACTGTGTGCCTCTTGCTAAACATTTAATCAAGTTATGATTCTTTAAAACATGTTGTCATAATTCCCCCTCAAGGTTTAAGAAAACATCATTTTTTTCAACTTCTCCCCATGCAAATAGTACATACTGTGGAGGAAAGCAGATGAGGCAAAAGCAGCAGGAGGATAGTTGTTGCCCACATCATCTCAGTCTGACTGTGATTATTTCCTCTAGGAGCCAGGGGGCTGGACTTGGTCCACCAGCAGACACTACTTCATTTATGCTTAATTTTCAAAAAAAAAAAAAGTCTGCCCATCAACCTTTTGTACTCGGCATCTGCACCTTACTTTAAGTTGTCACACTTCACTTTCCCCTCAGTTTCTCTTTAAAAGAAAAGTGGGAGTGACTGATGGCTGTCACTCCCACTTTTTCTTGTAAATTCCCATAACAACATCCCTGTTAAAAGAGGTCCAATTTGTTGATGAAAGTTTAAATATTCTGACAAGGAGCTGAATGTGCAGTTTCTAGATCTGTGGTAAAGACTCATTACCTTCCCCCTCAGTGTGTCTATTACCAGGCATTATTGTTTTACACGTTATATCCTGCCACCAGAATGAGAAACAGATGTGGGAAGGGAAATGTGCAGCTTGTTTTATTGAACACTTTGTCTCTGCTTGTGCTCTTACGTGGAAGCTGCAGGTAGTGTACAGTGAAGGCAGGGTGTCTCTGTTCCTTGTGCTCATGTGTCCCCCCCCCTCCGAAACTACTGATGCGTACATCTGAAAACAGCCTCCCAGAGGGTCCGACCAATTACTCCAGTTAACTGGGCATTTGAGCAGTGAATAAAGTGAAAAGCATTAGAGAGCAGCAGCACATTCCAGTCAGAGTCCAGCTGGAGCCGGCCTGCCTGTCGCTTTCTTGGAAAACTTTGCAGTGAGTGCCAAGGAAAAGATTTGCTGCAGTTCTAAACCTGTGTAAGTTTACAGCCGTGGTCAGCAGGAGGAATGTGAACAGCCTGGTGCCACAGCCTCAGGGCCCCCACATCTGTGCAATGTTACATGCTTCTTTGAAGAAATCTATGCATGTCAATGACAAGCAAGATCATGAGAAGATTCAGACAAGATTGTGTGGTTAATCAAAGGTGTAAAATGTGTTGGAAGGATGAGTAAACTGAGCTGTGGGTTGAAGGAGAAGAGGGGCAAACATGTCTTCACAGACAATAATGATATGCTATGAAGGTAGAACCTGGAGACTCAGCTAACATTTTATCTAAGAAGAGGGAAAAAGCTCTCTTAGCTAAATTATCTAAGTAATTATAAGTATTATATCTCAGCATTTCATCCACTGTGTAAGTACTTGTAGAGTACAGACAGTGTAGCTACTACATGGAAGTGCACCAACAGAGGCACAAAGAAGAGACACTGAGCTAGGTTAGCTCTTCTGGCCCCAGAATTATGCAAAGCTAAGTTAAAATAGCAAACCTATACATTTACATCAGCAATATATGAGACATTGAGCATTTAACAAGTTAAGAGTCAACAGCTTGCTTGGTTATGTTTTAAAAAATGTTATGGCACATAATGTACGATAAACCACAATTTTTCATTTTCAAGATAGAGGCTTAACAAGGACAATGAAGTTGTCTAAAATGTCCTAATGTTCTATTACCGATAATCAGCAGTTCCTTATCGATTTATCCATTGCTCACTTCAGGGCTCCTGCATCAAACTGATCATTTTGGTCTAAATAAATAAATGACACAGTCCCTCATATGTGCTGCTTTTTCGGGGGATGTGAATAGGCAATTGATGTTGACTGTGTCAGTGAAATTGTACTGATTTAAAACACAATGCTGAGATTGTTTTACGTAGGGAGAAAAAAAACAATGATATAGAGGGTGTCTAATACGAGGTTCCGTTTGTGCAACAATTGTGTTCATATGAGCACTTGAGCATGTGATAAGACATTATTTTTCTATTTACAACTGTGAATTACACCTCAGTCATGGCAAAATGCTTGCACTCATCACTGACATTGTGATTGTTAAAATAGTTTTGTTTGTTTGTTTAATTGAACAACTTGTTTTGTGGAATTTTCAAAGTTTTATCCGGTTTAAATGATTATCAATGAATCAGAAACACAACACTGGTCTAATTATTTCTCACATTTTACGCTTAAATAATTATAGGAGTATAAGACTAGATGCAAACAGATGATACATGTGTTAAAGTGAGACACTGCCATCTAGTGCCAAAAGGTGTGCATTACATTACATTTCTAGCTTCATTGCCCTATGGTTCCACGATCCCATCTTGATGGTGTACGGATTTCAAATGTCAAAAACAAGCAATGGCTAGTTAATTTCACAAAATCACTTTTTTCCCCAAAATGTTATCAAGAAAAAGGAAGAGTTTCTCTTCTTTTATTCCCCAATACCCCACATCCCCCTGTAAGGCCCAATCTCCACAGTCAGATGTGTACTGTCCAACATAGAAACCCTCCTCCCAATGTCACACAAACATTTTTCTCTGGTTCTGCTCAGCATTTCGAACACACCACAAAAGATGATCGGATGTCAAAGGTATAATTATTCCTTGCATCACACAAGTTTATTTCTCCACCCACTTTTTCAGTTTTTCTTTCATTTGTCACCAATATGTTCCTATAGCAGTGAATTGGGGGGGGGGGGGGGAGATATTGCATGGACATGGAAAATGAAAATAGCTCAGTTTAGTCTCACTGGAAGAATTATTTCACTAGTTTATATTTTTGCACTCAGTTGGATGAATGAGGAGACAACTGAGAAATTGAAAGTATCTCACAATCTGAATAAATTATATTCAATTAGTGATAAATATCACATTTCTGTCTTGCAAAACAGTTACTCCTCACAAAGCGTTGACATCTCCAAGAGTGAGCAGGTTGACTGAAAAGAGTCTACTGACCTTTTCTTCACCCTCAACTTATGCAACTCCCTCGTGGACACAGATAGGGAGTATTCTCAGTGCCTTATCAGTCACACTCTGATAGGTTTATGTGGCACATTGTGTTGCTATCTTCTTTTTGTTAAGGGAAAAAATGGGAGGAAGGAAACACCCACAATGGTGATGAGCATTTTCTATTACAGTAAATTATAAATGTAAAACAGGGAATTAATAGATCTGAAATATTTAACCCAATTTTTTTTTTTTTTTTACTTTTGGTACCTATAAAGTTTATCCTTTGAAAAAAAAACTTTAATGTTTATCAGTCTGCTTTTTCAGGACTTAAGTGGCACAGACCAACTTTGAGAGAAATATTTTTTTAAAATCAAGTACAATCCCAATAACAAAAATGTTGAGTATAAAATGGAAATAAAATCAGAATCCAATGATTTGCAAATCTCATGAACCCAAATTTAATCCCCAATACCACATATACAAAATGTCAGACTTTGAAACTGAGACAAATAACTATTTCATGGAAAATATGAGCTCATTTGGAAATTAAAAATACCAACACATCTAAAAAAAAAAAAAAAAAAAAGTTGAAACCGAGTCACTAAAAGGCTGGAAAGTAATTGGCACAAATTAAAACCAACTGGAGGAGCATTTGACAACTAAGTAGGTTAATTAGCAACAGGTCAGTAACATGACTGACTATGAAAGGGGCATTTTAGCCTCTCAGATGCCAAGATGGACAGAAGATCACCAACCTGTGACAAACTGTCTAAAAAGTGTGGAACAATTTTAAAAAGTTTTCTCAAATTGCAAAGACTTTGAAGATCCCATCTTCTTACAGTGGACAATCCACCCTCCAATCCACAAATGTAGGTTAAAGCTCTATCATGCAAAGAAGAAGCCATATGTGAACAGGATCCAGACAGGCTGTCTTCCCTAGGCCAAATCTTATTTTAAAGGGTTTATTATAGGGCATCGGTGCCTATGGCATGGGCAGTTTCCACATCTGTGAAGGCACCACCAATGCTCAAAAGTCCTCAGAAGTTTTAGAGCAACATCTGCTTCCATCTAGATAATGTCTCTTTCTGGGAAGGCCTTGCATATTTCAGCATGACAATGTTAAACCACTTACTGCACCATCGCTAAAGCATGAGTCTAGTAATGAAGTGGACCTTTCATCAAGATAAAACCTTTGCCATCGTCAAACAAAAAAATCCAGCAATGAACACCGAGGACTGACGAGCAGCCTGCATAAGACCAGAATGGGAAAACAATCCTCTCCTAAAATTCCAGCAGCTGGTCTCCTCCCTTCCCAGATGTTTATAGACAGTTGTCACAAAAAGAGGGGACACTACACAATAGTAAATATCACCTTTCTCCAATTGTTTTTGATTTGTGCCAATTACTTTTCAGCCTTTTGTTGGCCTTGTTCCAGCTTTTTTCGACATGTATTGCTGCCATCAAATTCAAAATGAGCCAAATTTTTCAATGAAATGGTCAAATGTCTCAGTTTCAACATCTAATATCTTGGGAATAAAGTATGGGTTTATGAGATTTGCAAATCATTCCATTCTGTTTTTATTTACATTTTACACAACGTGCCAAATTTTGGGGAATTGGGGTTGTATTTCCAGAGATGTGCTTCCAGGTTCAGGCCCATGTTATGGCTGGGTCACTTAAGGACTTTTAGGGATTGAACATAACAGATTTTTTTTTTTGCTTTGTTTTGGGTGAATTGTAAACCTTTGCTGCAACCTGATATTTTAAGCAACCTTTGTAAGGTTTTAACTCAGAATGTTTCTATATTTTCCTGCATCTCTCAGATCCCATAAAACATAATCCCCACAAATTGATGTTGCCATTATTATGCTTGTCTGTAGTGATGCTCAGTGCCTGGTTTCGTCCACACACCATTAGGATTATTTCCAGACGATTATGCATCTCGTGATCAGAGATCAAGTTTGGCTTTTAAATGCTGTCACGAAAAAAAAAAACGTATGTATGGCCACTTTTTCATGTAGGCCTTACTGGTGGAGTTGACAAAAAATGTATTAGATGCAAGAAGGGGACACAGAAATTGAGGATGGGGTTAATTTGATCTATATCCTCATTTTTAATTCTCTCAAAGTCATATATAAAGATAAAATCAGTGAGTTATTTGAAGCAGGTTATATCATAACTCCAAGTGAAAGATTTTTCTTGAATGCAGTCTGTTGAGCTCTGACTCAGTGTGTGCATGTTTTCCACCAGAGGGCAGGACACTGAGGCTTGTGTCTGCACGGGACAAACAGGCTCCGGCTGGGTTGGCCTCATCAAGGGCGGATGTTTTCTCAGCGCAACTTCCCAATTTCCCCTACCCACCCCTTCAACCCACCCTTCAACCCCCCCCCCCAAAAAAAAAAAAAAAACGGAAAAAAAAAAAACACACACACACACCAGACCCAGGCCCAGAGTCAGAAAAATGACTTCAGCATAACTGATCCGGCTCATTAGTACCCTATAGAAGATCATCAGCTGTTACCTCTTGTCACTTCTCAGCTTGGCTCTCTTGCTTCTCACCTTCTGAAGAACCCGCAGAAACTGGAAAATGCAGTGAAGGGAATTAAAACCTTACCAAACACTGGCTCACTGTAAAAGTACTAAAAATCAATGACTCTTTAGCTCATCAGATGTTACTGGTGCTGCAAATGAACTAATAAACATTTGGATGAGTTTTGCATTGGTTTACTTATCTGTCCTGAGCGTGAAATATTTGCCCTGCAACTGCGGCAGCTTTAAAGCCTGCAACCCCGCCCCTCCGCACTATCACATGAATCTGGACTGAACGCTGGATGTGAAAAAAGTTTAGAGGAGTCGGGGAAATCACTCTTCTCCAACTAGTTTTTCATGTGTGTGAATTTGACCACTTTGAGAAGCCTTTAGTTGAGAGTTTTCATCGGGAAAAGGTGGCTTCCTGAGTGTTTTTTCCTCGTCTTTGGCTCCTCCGACTTCTTTTCTCTCTGCAGGAATACAGAGAGAGGGGGAAACGGTCTGGCTGCTTGAAGGTATGTGGGAGGCATGTTGTGCACTGCTGAGATTGACTTTTTTTTTGTCAGCGATCCCTGATATAAATTGCACTCGTTCGACTTCTTCGACCGATGTTCGATGTCTTTTGTCCACATCTGATTGACTTGCAAGATGTTAGAACCTCAAACAGACAGACAACGACACAAAAGTTCAAATGGGGTGGGGGTTGGGGGGGGGTGTGGGGGAGTGGAGGGGGCAAAAAAAAAAGTGTGTAAACAAATCTGATCATAACTGCGGCGCATTGACGCGTCTAAAAAGCTTCAACGTGCCTGGCGTTTTAAACTGCGTGATTCCATGATTGAACTTTTCGACAGATTTGTTTCGACACCAAAACTTCGGCGACATGGACGCGCACCGCGGGGGCGCGCCTCCGGTGGGGCAGCAAGTCGTGCACGTCCGCGGGGACTCGCAGACGGAGCTGGAGGCCCTCTTCAGCGCTGTGATGAACCCCAGCAAGGCGGTCAGGCAGCCGTCGTCTCTGCCCATGAGGATGAGGAAACTGCCGGACTCCTTCTTCAGGCAGCCGGATCCCCGAGGCCACTCCAGACAAGTACTGACTACAGCTCATATAACCGCTGCCTTCATCATGCAGGGCCTCATGTGTCCACATACATCCATGACAAACTACAGCTGCACACTAACCCTGACATTTAGAAAGTGACGAGAATAATACACGCGGAAAGCAGTCCAACACTTACGTGTCAGCAATAAGTGGAGGGTTAATTTTGGACTGTAAATACAAAGGAGCATGTTTCAATCTATAGTAGCCCACTGGTGTTTACATGAAAAGGCCATCAGATATTATCTTACCACTGATGTTCTGTGGTAGTCTTTGCAAAAGTTAACTAACAGATCATTTACTTTTTTTCTAAATTAATATTTGGATCCAGAAAATGGTGAAAAATGGCTGCTGTTGCAGTTGACATATAGTCTGTGTGGATATGAAATCCTCACAGAGCGAGATGCATTCAAATTGATAAAAGTTTAAATGAACAAACTAAAGAGTGCCACTCTCTCAAAAAGAGGAGTTTGGAAAAATTGTAAATATAAAACCAAAAATGTTTTGGATACATGAATGAACAAGGCAAGAAGTATATAATAATCACTGCTCTGGGACATTTCCTAATTAAACTGCTGAAGATATGTTAATTACTTTTGTAATTTTAAGAACAGCAGCAGCCACAATCCCTCAGTTCAGGCTGTATTCAATTGTTGAAGCAACAAGTGCTCACCAAGTCTCTTGTTATCTTGAGACTAGGGCTGTGTGATTATTTGGGGGATAAAACTGAAGAAAAACAGTTGGAGTCATTTATTTTTTAAAACCTGATAAAAAAAAATTCTGTATGTGACTTTTTTTTTTCAATATAGGCTAAACTTAATACCAGATTCTGGAGCCACTTTACACTACAGCTTTCTCAATTGTAGTTTGTAGTTATCAGGTCCCTTATGTAGCATTTACTATTCATGCAATTATTTCCTTTTTTTTTAAAAAAACTTTGCATTCAGGGTTAACAGAATCAAATTGTGGGGGGAAAAAATCTCTCAAAGAGAGGCAGATAAGACAAAATGGCATTTGAGAATTGTTGCATGAATTCTGAATGTGCTTCAGATATTTTTTTCTAACCTAAATCATTCTGATGAAAATGTTAAATTGGAGGTGATTTGGAATTTCATACATCATATTTTATGAAAACATCCATGAGAATGACCAGTTTCAGATACAGCTCCTGGTCTGGGAATCTGTCTTCTCTCCATGACTCATTCTTGTATCCATTCAAATCATTTTCAACCTGCCAGTTTTTGTTTCTGGTGGCTGATTTGTTACTTCATTGCCACTCGTTAACCCTGCTTGTTTCTCGTCAGGCCAGTTCGGATGGAGGCGTGTGCGGCTCCTTCGCTCCTCATCACGTCCGTGCTCATTCCTCCCCTGCCTCCCTCCCAGTCAACTCCCTCTCCACTCAAGCAGCAGATGTAGCAGCGACACCAATCATACCTGACGATGTACCACTCCCCCACGGATGGGAAATGGCCAAAACGCCCACTGGCCAGCGGTACTTCCTCAAGTAAGATCAACCTTCACTTTATCGTTGTGCAGAATCTGTTGCTCTGCAGGTTTTTCTTTTTCCGAGGTGTCAGACAGATTGTTAAAGTGTTCAGTTAACACCCACTTTAAACGGAAAGATCAGCATTGGACTAATTCCTTACATTTAGGAAGCAGGATTTCTTTTCTTTTGTTCTTTTTTTGTCCAAAAATGGCAGTACATTCCTCTCCAATGTTTTGCCAAATGAATAACATTTTCAAAATGCATGGGAAACATGTTTAGATCTGCAGCCGTGCAGATAGTCATGGGAAAAATAAAGTCATCCTCTTTAAAATCAAAAGTTTTATGTAATCGGATAAAATAATTATAAAGAAAAATATCTGTTCTAAATGGGCCTTAAAACACAACTGGAAGGAGGAGACATCAGCACAGCAATGATTGTGAAGAAACAATTGTTGCTGCCCATCAATCTGGGAAAAGGTATATGTAAGCAATGCCAAGTCCATCCTTTTACAGTTAGAAAGATTATTCACAAGTGGAAAATGGGAGCGGATATACCATCAAGTTTAGTGCTCAGAAATGGCAGAAGAGCTCCATCTCAGACTCTATAGGCCTCAGTTAGCATGTTAGATGATGGCTAATGACTGTGCGATTAAAAGAACGCTGATCAAGTCTGGCTTGTTTGGAAGGCTTGCCAGGAGAAAGCTTTTTGTCTTATTTAAAACTAAATAAATAAATGAAAAACATGGCAGTTTAGGTTTGCAGAATTGTACCTGAACAAACCACAAGATAGCTGGAACAATGTCCTTTTTAGCAGGAAAAGACCAAGTTTGATATGTTAATGGCAGTAAACTTAAGCAACATTATAAAGAAGAGTGGAGCAAAATTCCTCCACAATGATGTGAGAAATCATACAGAAAATGATAACTTCAGGTTATTGCTTCAAAAGGTGGTTCTACAAGCTAATGAACCATGGGCTGTACTTTGTATTTCACACAGTGCTTCTGAATTTTTGACTTATTTAGTTTTTATTACATAAATAACAGTGTTACATATTAAGGTTTTATTTTATCCAAATTTTCAGACCTGGTGAGGATCAGATATTTCCTTTTAACATTTTGTCCTCATATGTCAAATGTTAGAATTGAGAAAGGCTATACTTTCTTTTTCGCATGACCAGACATTCAGGATTAAAACTAATCTGACTCATGCAACAGGAAATGTTCTAACTAGTTTTGCTCCTAGTTTGGTTTCACCTCCTTGAGAGCAGGTTTCTTTACAGCTCAAACTCCTGTCAAAAGTCACTGTGGTTTCCAACAGCACAAAACGTGGCATTTATCTGTGTCAGTGTAGATGTATGTGCACATCTGGTAGTACAGGTAAAGCAGGTCTGAGCCAAATGCTCCTTACCCTTCAGGTTACAGTGGTTTAACAGATCCAGATGCGTTTAGACGTGTCGTGTGTTTTCAGTCACCTGGATAAGACAACCACATGGCACGACCCTCGCCTTGCACAGCTTCAGTCGGCTGCAGCTCAGCATCCAATCTCCAGCACCTCGGTCCATGCCCACTCCCTCAGCAACCCGGCAGCCACTACGCAACCACCAAACATCAATCCAGAGACAGGTATCTCTGCTCTTTTCTGCTCCATCTCACCATCCTGTTTCTTTTAAAACACAGGCCTTCTTTTGACAGTTCAGCTCCCTCTTCAACAGATCAGGTCTTTGCTGGGTTTTGGCTTCTTTGGGATTCCCTTGTGGTTTCTACATCCATGCATCTGTGGACTTTGGTGGGAAATGATTAAAAACTATACTTAAAGTCCAACAGTGCCCCACAGATGCCAGTCTTTAATGGAAATGCCAATAGGAAACATGTTATCAGGTTTCAGTTGAGAAAAATTGCCCATTGATATCTTAGATTAAAAGTGTTTTAAGGGGTTAGTTCATCCAAATTGCAATGATCTTTTTTTTCCCCTTTATTTGATCATATATTGGAACGGAGGTTTTGCTTTCATGAGAGAATCAAAGAGAATCAATCTTATAATAAAAGTGAACAAACAAATGAATAGAATGTAACAACAGTGATATGTGACATCATGAAACATCCAAATATCTTTAAAAAACCACCGACCATGTGTAATTTCAGTTTTTAGGTCCATCTTGACCTGAACATTAATAGATCCACTATGATTCCAGCGTAAGATGTGTAGGCAAAGTCAAGTCTTTGTGTTCATCTGGTCAAGGGTTTTTGTGAACTTTACAAGTCTCTAGATCTGTATAGCTGACCAATCAAAGGGATTTTTAAAGTGATCTGTTTTTAGTACAAGATACAAATATGCTCTCTACTAAAATAACTGTAACATTGGAAACAATATACGGTACTTGGAACCGCCTTTACAAAAAGTTTAGACGTTGTGTAGAATGTAAATAAAATAAAATGCAACGATTTGCAAATCCAAATTTTGATTCCAGTAGAACATAACTAATCAGAAGTTAAAACCGAGACATTTTAGAATATCACGGAAAACAATATTTCATTCTGAAATGGAAAGCAGCAACACATTGAAGGGAAAAAAGGGCAACAAAAGGCTGGAAAAGTAATTGGCACAAATCAAAAACAACAGGAGGAGCATTTGACATCTAATTAGGTTAAATGGAAACAACTCAGTAACATGACTGGGTGTAAAAAGAGCATTTTAGAGGTAGAGCCTCTCAGATGTAAAGATGGACAGAAGTTCACCGGCCTGTGACACACTGTGTCTAAAAATTGTGGAACAATTTTAAAAAAAATAATGTTCCTCAGACTGTGAAGATTTAGAAAATCTGGAGGAAACTCTGTGTCCAGGGGAATAATTCTATTGGGAATAGAATATGGGTTTATAAGATTTACAAATCATTACATTGTGTTTTTCTTTGTAACATTTTACACACCATACCAACTTTTGTTAAATTGGGGTTGTAAAATGACCAAGATATTGGAAACTTTTTTATCTACAGTTTTATGCAAAACAAGGATTATAGAATTTGTCTCATTCCTTCTCATGGAAACAAGAAGGGATCTATTTCTAGTATAAGCTGTTACTGTGGCAGTTACTGTTTCATAAGGACTCCAACTAAATCTCATTTCTGAAGCTCACTTAAATTAATGGAGCTTTATATATGTTTCATCTTGTCACGTTTAAAAAAAAGAAGATTTAAAAATAAATTAATTAAAAGATCTGTATGAAACTTTATGGTTTTGGTTGCGGCAGGCAGCTGTTTGAAGTGTGAAAACCTCTAAAAACCTATGGAGCATTGTATTTGGTTACTGATCCACCAACATGCATCTCTTTTTTTTTTTTACTGTTGTTGTGTTGGTGTCCTCCCTGGAATTGGTTACATCACCTAAAAAAAACGTTGAACATGTCAGTTTCACAGCTCTAAAACATTGCTTGTCCCAAAGTTAAAACTACCGGCATCACTGTCTATAGGAAGGGCTGCAAAAAGATTGACTGACTGGTATTTTGATCAAATGTGAAAGAAAGAAGTGAGACTCTTCCTGGTAAACTCAATTAGCCAGGCTACTGCATTGGTATGACGGCACTACCGCCAACATTCTGGGTTTGTTTATGTCTCCTTAAAGCAATCCTAGTTTTCTCGCCTGTTGCAGTGATTTTTGGCTCTCGAGTGGGAACAAATTCAGCTGGAATGAATAGACAAATACGTGAGAGTATTCCCAAAAATATTATAAATTTGTTCTTTGCAGATTGTTACAATAAATCACTGCAAGAGCCAGGTAGACCTGCCTCATTGCACCATCCAAATCTTCACCAGAACATGCTATTTCTAGCTTGTAGGTTGCAGCTCAGTGGCTGCTTTATACAGAATTGCAGAGGAGAGAATGCAACTTGAAATGTTTAGTCGAGTTAGCCCCGACTTCTGTTATGCAACTTAAGTCTGTCAAACTGTGGTGCAACTTTTAAAATGCACAAAAGCAGAACTGGTTTTGTTCCAACACCATCCTGATGGAAATTGACTAATGGGACACATTTCAAAAGCAAATTATTTTCCACAAGACCTTGGTAGAGTACAAAAAAAGACCCAAAGGAGACTGGATATTGGACTAACACTAGGCAGGTGGCTAAAAGCAGGACTTCAAATTAAATTAAAGTTAATTAGCTATAACTTAATATATTATCTCGTATCCATCTTTTGTGTGTTTTATGCATTGCTTTCCTAGAAACAAAATAGTCAAAGAAAACTCTGTAATGTATTCTTTGGGTGAATCACAGCATTGGAGATGTGTTTTTTAAATAAAAGTGTTGCTATTGCATTTTTACTTTTGGCTTAACATACCCTTTAAGTAAATCTTTTGAAGTCCCTCTTTTTACCCAGCACCTGGAGTGTTGATATGATTGCATTTACATATCAGCACTTTTCTGCACCCACTGCACTGAGGCACATACAATAGTACATTTTCATTCTAAAGAAAATATCTTTTTATTTACTCACTAACCTTCAGTAATACTAAGAAAACTAGTAGATGGACAAACATTCGAGGACGTGGGCCAGATTCTACTTTTTTTTTTTTTTTCCTCAACACTCCATGCTCTCCATCTACCATTTGCCTTCTCACTGTGTACTTTCACTGCTGTTCAGGTCCACTGCCTGAAGGCTGGGAGCAGGCTGTGACTGCAGATGGAGAGGTGTACTACATCGATCACATAAATAAGACCACCGCATGGGTCGACCCGAGTCTAGGTAGCACACTATCAAATTTGTGTCTCCTGAATTGACAATTCTTGTTTGTCAATAAGAAACATTTTGTTCCAATGTCCACCATCACAGGTTGCTGTTTGGCAACAACAACAAAAAAAAGAAAGATCGCAAAGCTTTGGCACGTTTTCCTGTCATTAGAATTGTTTCTCCTGGCGAAAATATTTATTGTCAAATTTCTGTGAATTTTTATCTTCCAGCCCAGAAGATGAACCTCAGCATCCCTGGCATGGCCTTGCAGCAAAGGCAGGAAAAGGAAAGGCTCAGATGCAAGCAAGGCATCCCTCCACAAGTCACACCACAGGTCAGAAGTCAAGTAATATGGCACATGCACGTGCAGCCAAACAGTTCACTTATTTTTGTTTGCACAAGTGGCTGGTAGCTTAAAGTATTTTCTGTTTTGTTTATCATGTATATTTTGCAGATAGGTGTGTTTTTAAAAACTTGTTGCTTAGATTTACACATGCAGGTGTGTGTCTGTTTGGCAGGAGGTCGGGGGAAGGAACCAGATGCCTGGTGGGATGGACCACGACAGGAGCACTCAAATGCTTGTGGATGCCAGGATCAGAGCCCCAAACCACGAACCTACACTTAATGGGTGAGTGTGGTTACAAAAATAGAAAAAATATTTAGTCCTTATAAACATGTCAAATGAATAAAACCGAATGGCACCTTAACAAAATGTTGCCCTGTGCTAGTTTGTGAACCCTTTAGAATTTTCCTAATCCTATATAAGTAATAATAACAATTGGCATTTTACACAAGTTAAACTAAGGAACCAAGTTAAACAAATAAATATTTCACTTTGGTAATTTATCTATTAAAGAAAATTATCTAATATATCATATCTGTGATTTTACATAAGTATGAACTTGTGGTATTGGCAGTGAATGTGAAGGTGCAGTCAGAGTGACAATGGATGTCTGGTTTTATTTTAAGATGGGAGCTCTGTCAAAGTCTGAGCATATGTTAATGGAGGATTCCTGCAGAACTTCATAGAACAGAAAAAGAGTTGCGGCTACTTGTCAGGATGGAAGGGGTTATGAAAACACTCCCAAAGACTTTGGACTCCATCAATCAGCAGTCACGTTGTGTACAAATAACTCCCCAAGACCGGACAACCTATGCAGATCACTAAAAGAGCAAGTCACTGAGGTCTCAAAGTAATTCAGGGGAACTGTTTGAGCAGCTGAAGGCTTCTGCTACATGAGCACATATCAAAGTTTGAGTCCACATTCAAGAGGATGCTGAACAAAAGTGGTGTGCATAGCAGTGCTACAAGGAGAAAACCACTGCTCCCACAAAGAACTTTTTCTTCCTGTATGTTTGCCAGCTATCAAATGGACAAGCCAAACTGCTGCTAGAAAAGTATCTTCTGGGCTGATGAAACCAGAATAAAAGGTTTTTTGGTTCAAATGAGAAACTTTCTGAAACTTTCAGCCTAACAGCCTTATCCAATCTGTGAAACATACATGGTGGTGGTAGTATCATCGCCCGGGATTGTTTTGCTGCTTGCCTGAATCATAAAAGCAAATTCCGAAGTAAAATATATATTTTTATGAAATGATTGTCAAAACAACTGGAAAAACAACGGCAGCAACACAACTTGGCGCACAAAAAGAGCAGTTTCTTGTCAAGTCAAAATCCTGACCTCTAAAAGCAGAGAAAAGGATGAGAGACAACAAGAAGTGATCGGCTCATGTGAGGAAATATATCAACATCTCATAGTTGAAGTTGTTCTCTGCAGAGGAATATCCACATAAGTTCCTCAAAACCTATGCTCAGGATGTTCCAGAAATGTTTCTGTGGGTCACCAGATACTGAACGCAAAGGTGTGCATACTTTTTCTACACTCACATGTCATATTGGATCAACTTTATTACATGACTAATGCTATATTTATTTTCTTTTTATTTAACTGTATTCATCTTATGTAATTCTGAGACTTGCATAAAAATATGTTTTTTGTTCAAATCTGTATTTAAAAAAAACTAAATTCTGAATGGTTCACAAAACTTAAAACAAAATTATAGATTTTTTAAATAGGATCATCACTTAAAGTAAAGTATTAAAATTCTACTGAAATGGGTCAGTTTATGTGTATAAAAGAGTAGAAACATTCTCTCGCACTAGTTACCCTGAAGCTCTCTCCCAGCTCTTTTCCATTTAAAACTAGATGGGAACGCTTGCTTGTTTTGCTGTGCAGGGCTCATTCTCGCAACGAGAGCACGGACAGTGGGCTGAGCGTCAGCAGCCTACCGCGCACATCCGACCACATGCTGAGCTCCGTGGATCACATGGACACTGGTATGATGCATATAAACGCACAACAGTCTCAGAAAACTGGTTTATTAACTACGTGATTAAGTAATTATCCCAAGTTGTGGTGTCATATCATGATTCAGAAAGTTTTTTTGTTTTTTTTTGTGATGTATGATCTCTTGGGGGGGATTTTTTTTTATCTGATGACACATTTTTTTTCCTATTCTATCTGAGACAAAGTTCTGTTAGCTTTCCTTTTGTGTTGAAAAACCAACATTGTTCTTTGACTCTGATTATTTAGGCGACTCCAGTGAGCCCCCCTCGATGACCTTGCAGGAGTCGATGCCTGTGCTCCCGATGAATGAGGGTGAGGAGCTGATGCCTTGCATCCCTGAGGGTCTGAGTTCGGACCTCCTGATGGACATGGAGACCGTTCTCTCCGGGTCACACATGGACAGAGACAGCCTGCTAACCTGGCTATAGACACAGACGGCCGTCGCATGGTCAAACATGGTTTGACATCAAGTTTTCATAACATGACAGAATTCTGGAGGATTCACAAGTGGTACACGACATCATTACAGAGAGAATATGCTACTGTTGAGCAATGGAAGCCTAACACTACTCACACCCTGAAGAATGGGAAAAGGATAAAAGACTCAGAAGGTGGTAAGCTGGTGTTTTTTTCTTTTTGGGTCTACTTTCATGGAGATGCAAAACGGCATCATATTTTAGCAACACTACTCTCTTTTCAGTCTTTAATCGCAATATTTCTCGTCTCCGGTTAAGTGCTTCACAGCTCTGTTTTAGGTTTTTACCCTCATTCACAAACAAGAAAAGCATCATTGTACCAATTAAATGAACACAAAGATCCATCTAAAAAAAAACACTAATGCTATTAGGAAGGGTTACGTATTGAGAAAAGAACCTCATACCCATGTTCCCTTGATTAACTGCGTAAGCTTTGCCGGATAAAAGAAAGACAGGTGCTACTACCTCTGGGCAGTTTGTGACGTTTGGGTTTTAACACCACTGCTCACATTTTAATACAAACAAAGCATTTTTTAGATGCATCAGGACTCCAGTAAACACTACATTAGATGTGCACAGCCAAAGGATAAGCTGAAAAAAGACTCATGAAAGTTCTTTCTGCATACACAGAAACTTAAAGAAGGGGGTAGAGGACGCACCCTAGTGGTGGGCCAGAAGAGAATATAACACTATGGGAGATCCTATTTACATTACTCCCTAAAGTTAAAAAGCTCACATGCCAAAAATTGTATTTAAAGTGTTACGAAAGCAGAATTTCTCCATCTGGGACGGCAAATCAAAGTCTGTCGAGCTGCTTTCCATTTACAGAAACAGTAAACTTCAGGATAGGGAGCAGTTTCAACAGCGAGTGCTGGATTTCTTAGACTTCTCGTTACACAAAGGATTACTGCAACATACAGAGGATGTTCTCAGTCAGAACACATGATGAGTGCAGTCCAACACAATGCAGGGTTTCCCCCAGGAAACCGTAAAGGCCAACTCCTCTGCTCTCTTGTTGTCAGTTTTCATATATTCGCCCATGTCTACAAAGAACAGCTCATCAGGCTTGCTTTGACATTACAAACACCTGGATATTGTTTTTTTTGTTACTGTTTTGAATTCCATTTTATTCCAGGGATTTTGTCCATGTCAGCATTGAGAATGAACTTCACAAAAGCAGTATTTATTGCAGGTTTGTTATATTTGATTGTGTTGGATAGTTGTTTAATTATTATTATTATTTTTTATGCCGAGAAATCATGCCGCCTAATGGTCATCCCGCAACAATTGTATTTGGTTTCTTTTCTTTTGCTATGGTGACATAAAGACAAGATATTAATATAATCAACCTGCACTCCTTCAACTTTGAAACTGATTTCTTTTAATTCTTTTTCTCACCTCATTATATTGGCATGAAACATTCCTAATGTTAAAAAAGAGAAAACTTTTGACTAGTTTGTATTCATTCAGTGGCATCGTTTTCCCCTACCCCACCACAAAGACATGCCAGCAATACACACTTCTCAATTTCAGTGATCAGTCATCTGTCCATCGGCATAAAACCATGTATATAAATCCACATTAATGTCATCCTTTTCATAAAAGACAATTTACAGATGGTAACCACTCTGATGTGTTAATGTGTAATCTTTTTGGAGTGTTCTCTAGAAGATACAGTCTTTGATACATGTATGGATAAAATGGTTGAACAAATATTTACCAAAAGTAAGTTGAAAAGAAGTCATTACCATTTAGCCTAATTCAAAAGACATTAAAGTCAAATTTCTTTAGTCTTTTAATAATAATGAATGTGACTTTTTATATCCTCAGTTCTTGCTGTGCCTTTGATAGATTTTTTTTATTGTATGGACACAAATAAACAAAACATGTGGATTTTTAAACCCACTCCTTGATGAATATTTCTGGTTAGTGCTAATAAGATATTAGATTTTGCAGGGCTATAATTTCCTCTGACCCAGCCTCAGTTATTATCTGTTGAAACAAGAAAGGGTTTTCAGAGATTCTGTTGTGACTCTTCAGAAAAGCAAAACACCAATTTATGAATGCTGTGTTTTGGGCATATTTAATTTCAACTGCAAACATTATTAGGAGCAAACTTCACTATAGGGAACTCTGTCTTTTCTCTCTGTTTAGGCAAAGCATCTAACAAGTATATAATCTGCTGGTTTGTTTCTGCAGTGTGTTTGTACTTGATCTGAATTTGAAGCTGTTAATTATTGATTAGAGCGTTTCCCCTAATGAGCTAGCTTATTTTTATATATGCGGTTCTACTTGGAGGTAAAGACTTCATTCATCATAACATCAAATAAAGAGCCATGTCTCCTGTTGTTAATGCTTCCTAAATGAATTTTACCCAGTGACTTATTTCTCAAACACATAATGAAACGCACTACCTAGCTTATTTATCTTCGCATGCATGACACCTGCTATGTATGTTACATATAATGATGGTTATTATCCTATTTACAGAGTTTTGAAACTGTCAAGCTTGTTTTTATACCTGTTTATGCATGATTTATATAAATTTTTCATTGTAATCATTTTAAAGGAGTTTCTGTTTAATAAACATTTAAATACACCCAAGTTTGTTTGTTGTGACGTATTTAAAATATGTACACTGACTGTATAATTGTAAAATCATACTTTTATACTTATCTCCATAGATCTTTAATACCACTCATTGTTTCAAAGATTAAATCATTTATTTAAATTCTATATTCGTGGATTGTGACATCAAAACTTGAATCTCTTCAAATTTGAATGCTTTTTTTCTGCAGTTATTGAGATTTAAATAATGATTATTTTTTTTTCCCCAAAAAGATTCCTTCAACGTTTGTTTGGTTTTTTGTTTTTAAATCTGAGTCAACTTTGACTTAACGTATATAAAAATCTCCAAAATGACTACGCCTATCCACTGGCAGTTTAGTTTTTTCTCTACAAACATAATTTTTCACAAAATGCAAGGAAGTTTGTGTTAGGTAGATTATTTCTCCCCTTTTAATATCAGTTGATATTGTATCGTACATCTTGGGAAAGCCTGATTATTCACCTTTTTTAAAACAAGATATAACCTGTAAGGATTGTGCTTCTGTAAAATGAGCAACGCGGCTAAACTTGTGGTTAGTGCCAAAATCCCCTGTGGATTTTTTCTCTTGGTATTCACTCTTGTTTTGAGATTAAAGTGCCACCAGGTGTGTGCCAGTCATTGTTGTATGACTGGCATCTGACTGATGAGTCAACATGTGATTCTGGAGCCACTGGCTATATCTCCAGAATCTGGGACCTAACTCCATCCCACAGGATGGCAATGCTGTCCCCCACAAAGTGGGATGCCATCCCATAGCAAAAAGTGACCAGCATGAGGAGGATGTGCCAGACTGTTGTGGTTGTGTATGGATCTTCAACACACTACTGAGGTCCCTCATGGTGTAAAATGAATATTGTCTAAATATGGCCTATATGTGTTTTATTTTTTTCTTATTACTGTTGGAGAGTGCAATCATCCTAACGTCTACCAAGCACCTCAAAACTAAAATGAATACCAGCAGGAAAATATTGGAGAGGATTTTGGCATATTTTGGAGGGGAAATGCAACTACCCATACGTTTACCTGTGTTGGTCAGTCCATAGAAGTATGATCTTTACATGCTATACCTCATAAAGGTGACTAATTATGCCTTCTAACAATGTATACTAAAGTACCAATTGGTATTATTAAAAGGAAGAAATAATCGACCAAACAGAATTTCCTTGCTTTTTGTCCTGAGTTTATATTCAGGCTCATCCAGCCTGAGCATTTCCATTTAGGTTTTCTGGTTTCATCTAAGTCCCTGTTTAAAAAAAAGATCCCCACCGTGTAAAACAGCTATCGCCATGGTTGGTTGGAAATTTGGTGTCACTTAAAAAAAAAAAAAAAACAGTGGCGGTTTTCATTTATGTGTCATCAGGATCAGTTTTGTTCATTCAAATCAAGGTGTTGCTTATGGGAGCCACAATTTCAACTTAAGAGCCTGATCAGTTGTATCTGTAATGCAGCTGATGATGTTGCCCTGCAACTCGGGAAATAAGCCTTGTTCTATGTTTGTGTCCAATCATAAACAGAAGGGTGGACAAGGTATTGTAATAAAAAGTGTTTTTTTTTTATTTCTCGCTTTTATATTAAACTATTGGAAAATGCTGTATTTACAGCTCTTGTTTTATTTGTATATGATTAAACTACACCATTTGATATTTACCATCAGCAGTCACAGTGATTATACCCAGATTTTCCAGGGGATTAGCAAATATGTGAAACTGATTGTAAAAATGAACTGAAGTTATTCCATATGACAAACCATGAAAGGAAACAGTAAGTGCTGTGATGGAAAGCCTAAAATTTCCCCTTGAGGGGACACTGAAAAATGTTAAAATTGCAGGCACACTTTTCAAACTTGCCACCAGGGCAAGTTTCGTCATGAGATGACTCAGTTCATGAGATGACTCACAGTTCAGAAGGGAAGAGAATCATTCAAACTATGTCATTAGCTGTGTAGGGTCTGACCGGTCTTCAACAAGATCTCTATGTGAGTATCTTTCATTTACATTGACATTCACTTCAATTAATATTCTATCTTCTCAGAGGTTAACATAGAAAAAAAATCTATACAAGGTCTTAATATGACTAACTAGTTTATTCAAGGTTATACTTGTCACAGGCTCTGATTAATAGCTGGTTCTATTTGATATTCTTTTTAACCACAAACTGAAGTATATTTGTCAAACTAAAATTTGTACACAAGAGACACTTTAATAACTTAAATCAATACATTTTTATCTTGACAGTATGGTATATTTGCTGTAATCTTGCACATTTTTCAAAGTGTATTCATTTATGTCTGCACATGTAGTGTATTGTAACTGCATTGTCCCTGCCATGTTAACCAGGGCTCTTTTGGAAAAGAGTTTTTGATATTAATAAGATCATTTCCTGTTCAAATAAATACTATAAATACATTAGTTTATTGATAATATTCCTCTTTTCAGTTGAATCACAAAATCTGGTGAATCCAAAGATCATTAATGCAATAGGGGGATTTAAAAAAAAAAAATTCCTATCGTATAATAAGCTGTCAAATGACATTATTTTTACACTCTGAAAAGGGGGAAACGAAAATAATCTGAGGGACTTCTGAGGACTTTCTAAAGCCATTTTATAACTTATCTTTCTTTCTCTCTTCCAATTTAAACGATAACCGGAAGCAGACTGAGGCGGTGACGTTTTACGCGAGAAGCTTCGGGACTTTCCGACCGCATAGGAAATCGGTGAGTGTCCAGACGACTAAAGCATGCCTGCTTGTTTGATTAATTGTCAAGTGTTAACGTCATTCAGCACATAGTTTTATTTTCTATTTTGTTTTTGTTCATGAATACAAACTGGGTAAAGTTCAGCGCTGATTAGCATTAGCAAGAGGTTAGCATTAGCAAGCTAATGTCCGTTGAGCATTTAATTGGAGGGCATTTTATAAGTTAACTTGCCATTATTATGTTTAAGGCCGTGCTTGATTAAATAAATAAATGTCAGTCTACTCCAGTTTCCATTATCAAGCCACAAAACACTAGCAACCGTTAGCTAATGAACTAGAAAGAAGCTAACTGAGGCAATCTGATTACGATGCAAATATGAGTTCAGGAAAGTACCTTTTGGGAAACGATGCATAATCAGTTACTATTATTATAAGCGAGTCTGCAATTTATTACTACTAATTTGTGTTTTCTTTCTGGGCCTTTAATTTACTAGGTAGAGTCGTTTTATCCTACTAAAGCAATATTTAAACTGGTATTTGAATGCAGGTTGTTTAAAGGGCCACTCCGCCCATTTTTTTCCCCACGTAATGATCTGTCATCCTTGTCGAGTAAAACTTCCAGATAATAAAGTCCAGGGTATCACTTCCCTTTTTATATGCATCATTTTAAAATTCTGACAAAATGAGGCTGGTGATATTAATAAGATATCACATCCTGAGCTTGGATACTTAAACGTTGGTAAATAATTCCCACATTACCACCAGTGGCTTTAAGCTTGAAGGGTATTTTTACAATGAACAGACTTCAGCCAAGTCATACTGAGCAGAGTCATCCTGATTGCATGTCTGTTGCTCTTTGTCCCAAGTCTTGTGACTTTGGTGTTTGACTCCTGATCAAATAGAATCAGCAATGAGACGATTTTTCCTAGAATTAACACAGTTGAGTCTTTGTACATATGTATGTGGTTACTTATGTCTTGTTGTCTTTTTCTTTTCTTTTCTACAGATTCTCTACTTAAAACTTCAGAGGGGGCTTTCATTATCCCTAGAGGAGTAAAAAAATATTTATTGGATTTTTAATATTCAGTTATGGAGGCCTAAACACCCACAAAAAGGGATGTTCAACGTGGGGGGAGGGGTTTGAGAGCATATATTCCCTGGTCTGTGTGTCATGCTTGAGGTGTTTTGTTATGATTGTACAAAAAGTCATGAATCATATTTTAGAGTTTGAAATGTCTTTACTAAATGTTTGGGGTAGTGAAGTGATTACTGATCCAGGTTGATCAGTATCGGTGTGATTTCAAGATGATTAATCTCATGGTGTGTTTTAGTCACCTAGTTTAAGAAACCATTTCTTAAATCATCTATTTTAATTTACTGCACAGGATGTGTTTGTATAGCCATTCTCCACTTTGACTCAGAAGGAAATGCCTAAGTTTCTGCAGTTAAGTGTTCCAGGTAATACGGAAGCAAGGAGTTAGGTGTATTTGCAGAGATGGTGGTTTGCTGGACTTGGTTCTTTAGTTTGTTTTCTCTACACAAGAACTTTTAAATGTTGCACCATGGCAGGTGTCGCTTTCTTTTTCACTCTCTCGGTTGTTTTCACTGTCTTTATCAATTTGTGTACTTTCCATATCACTGAGTGGTACATGAGTATGAGTATGTTTGTGTGAGAGAATGAGACCTTGGGTTTTCTCAAATCCTTCCCCCTATTATGGGACATCCCTTTTTTTTCTATTATCACTATTGTAAAACCAATACATGGAAACTCTTGTTCAACTTAAAAACAACCAATTTTTGATGGGTCTGTGTCGCAATGGACCCCCTCCTGACCTGCAGTATGATAACTCCTCAGGTATTAATCTTTTATTCTTTTCATTTATCACATTTTTATGTTTATTTTAATTTATTTATTTGCATTTTCTAATCTTAATCAAATGTGCCGCCCTGCTGTTTTTGATCCACCAGAGCTCTTCCGCATCTCCACCTTTGCTCGTTTCCCAGCATCAGTAGTCACAGAGCGAAGTTTGGCGAGGGCAGGTTGGTTCTACACTGGCGTAGGCGACCGTGTGCAGTGTTTCAGGTGTAACGTGATTGCTGAGGGCTGGCAGGCTGGGGACTGTCCAACAGAAAAACACAGACAGCTCAATCCTTCATGTTCCTTCATCCAGAGCCTTCCATCTACCACCAACCTGCTCTCGTCCTCTCACTCTGCATTCTCACCTCTCCGCATTGCCCCAGCTATACCAGTAAGATCAAAGGACATTTCTTACACAATATGATACAAGAAAGTGCCTCCTGTATTTCAAAATTCCTCCTGAAAACACTTATGTTTGTAAAAACATGTATGCTCTGATGTACTTTATTGTTTATGTGCTGAGAAGTTTCCTAATAATCCCTTAATATCCTCTAGCTTTCTGGTCCAGGCCCAGCTGCTCCCAACCCCTCAGTAAGCCAAGGTGAAGAGGCAGCCGGCTACCTAAATACAGCCTTCTCTGCTCCACCGCCTTCTAGCCCGCTGAGCTCTCGTGGTGTAGAAGATATGTCCCACCAGAGACCTACGTGCCACAACCCCAGCATGCGCAGAGAGCAAGAGCGCTTGGACTCATTCCACTCCTGGACACTATCCATTATCACCCCTGCAGAGCTGGCCAAGGCAGGTTTCTACTACCTGGGTCAAGGTGACAGAGTGGCCTGCTTCAGTTGCGGAGGACAGGTGTGTGTCTTTTTGTGGGGCCACATACCACAACATCTGCTCTTGGGACGAGTGGCTGATTTATTTAGCTTAACTCAAATCTCTAAACTTAACTAAGTGTTTATTCAGAAGTTTTACAGACACAGATTTACTCTACACAGTCCCCACTTCTTACAACTATTCAAAGATACACATTTTACTACCATCTTAGAAGAAAAACAAGCATCATTCAGGTAAAGGGTTTTTGGGTGTATTAATGTTGAATAACTCCTAACTTATAGTTTGGGTTTTTATTTGTAGTTGAGCAACTGGGAGCCTGGTGACAGAGCTGTGTCAGAGCACCAGAGGCATTATCCAAACTGTCGTTTTGTCCGGGGAGATCGAGCTGACAACGTGCCATTGGCTGGTGCGGCTGCTACAGTTTCCCAGCTGTCTTCAGGAGCCCCCGCCCTAAGTAGTGTGTCCAACCCATCCATGCAGCAGAGTGACGAGAGGCTGCTCACCTTCGTCAACTGGCCTTCTCGTATTCCTGTGCGTCCTGAACAGCTGGCTAAAGCTGGTTTCTACTATGTAGGTATGGACAATGCCACAAGATGCAGTTTTTGTGTCGGGGGAATTTACATTCATCAGATGATCACTGTTTAAGTATTCATTAGATTATTATTTTTTTTTAATTTGCACTGGAAATTCTTTCAGAAATGTTTTTGTAGAGACCTGATTATATTTACAATGTCATCATATTATAACTATTAGATTAGTGTGTTTTATTCCAGTGAAAGAGGAAAGGAAAGATGAGAAACTTGCGTCTGTTTAGATTATGATGTGTTGTCTTCATCTGAGCCATATTTTCCATAGGAAACTCCCCAAACCTCTTGTCACACTAAACATGCTTTTTACCCCTCAGGGAGAAACGATGATGTCAAGTGTTTCTGTTGCGATGGAGGCCTGCGATGCTGGGAGTCTGGAGATGATCCATGGGTGGAACATGCAAAATGGTTTCCTCGGTAAATGCTGCTTTCTATATACGTTAATATATATATTTTTTGATGTTGTTAATTGTTTAACTGTATCAAGTATAACACTTTGTACTATAGCAAAGTACTTTTTGTACTCTAATTCTGATTGCTAGAGAACAGTTAATGAGTGGTTGTGTTCTTTTACCTCTGGTTAATTGCAGATGTGAGTATTTGCTTCAGGAGAAGGGACAAGAGTTTGTTCATCAGATCCAGGCTCGATTCCCTCGGCTGTTTGAACAGGTTTGCAGAGAGAAACATCTTGGATGTCTGTTCACATATTTAGCTGCGAATAAGTTATTTGAAATACTGTTTATCTGTTTTCTTTGAAAGCTTTTGACAAACGGAGACAGCAGCTCCAGAGAGTTCGTGGATCCACCCGGTGAGTTTAAAATCATTTTGAAATGAGAGATTTCACATTGAACAATATTGTTTACTAACACAGGACAATAATTCAGGAAGAGCACAGACAAAAAAATCGGTTTATTTAGTCAATTTATTTATTGTTAAGAGCCAAAATCTTATTTCACATTCCTCAGTGAAATGGTGTGTGTTGGTGTTGACAAAGATTTGTCAAAGGGGATAGCTACAAGTTTAATTCCTCCCTGCCAGTAGGTGATTGAATCACACTTGTTTGTTCTCGTTCCAACCTTCAATTCTACCGGTTGCACGGTACGCTTATCGCAGGTGGACAGAGAAGGGAGATGTCAAGGAAGAGTCTTTCGTGATATATTAATTATTAAATAAGTCCTTTCCGTGTGCCTATATAATGCCATTATATTAATATTATAACGTAACTTGTAACTTATGACGGTTCAGACTACACAAATATAAACATCGTATCATCATATATGTGTTATAACGTTGTCCAGCGCTCCATGAATCATTTTGTTTTGCTGGCTCTGTTAAAAACAAATGCACGTGGTCTGGAAGAGGGTTAGCTAAACAGCGGAAAAGCAGCTGACTTGCATAGTTCCCATTTCATGTTTGTTTTCCTCTGTGCGGCGTACCGGGCGGGTCTGCTCCAGGTGCTGTGTGTGAAATTTCCCCCACTCCTTACTAGAACGGAGCTGGTGCGGTGAAAAAAAGAAAAGAAAAACGCAGGCAGTTGGCTCCATATTCAATCCTTATAATAAGACAAAAAAAAAAGTCCAGCTGTTTTGCTAAAGATTGTGGCACAAATAATAGTAACGATATCCCATCCAGACACTTCTGCAGCTTGTAACAGGTTACAGTGCGGCAGATCATTAAGTGCAGCATTAGCAAACGTTTAACTTACCGTAAGAAAGCGGCAACCTCAGTCGGCACCAAAGCTCAAAAGCTCGACCAATATTAACCCTTGCCCTGCTTTGTTTTTTGATCCACTTGAATTGGAGAAATGTAATGGAAGGCAGATGCCATTTCTATACAGCTATGGATCTAGCAACTCCTGAGCTATTGGCATAGAATCCTTTAGTGTAGATGTTGCCATGGTAACTAGATGTGAATATTTATATATTTTGGACCCGTCAAAATTGATAAAACAATTATTTCTATACTATTTTTTTTTTTTTAATTCTGTAAAATTAATACTTTTATTCGGCACCCCTCTAGATGTTCTGTGTATTATTTTTGAAAAATGAATTGCTTTGAAGAAAAAGTTGTAGCTATGACCTTTAACTCCATGATTAAATCAGTAAAATGCAGAAGCAAAGTCTCATCACCAAATCTAAATTGTTTGCACTCTCTCCATTTCAGTGGTTCATCTGGGTCCAGGAGAGGAGCGTTCTGAGGATGCTGTGATGATGAACACACCTGTGATTAAGTCTGCATTAGAGATGGGCTTTGAGCGCAGTCTAGTCAAGCAAACAGTGCAGAGTAAGATCCTGACTAGCGGAGAGAACTACAGAACGGTCCAGGAGCTGGTTTCAGACCTGCTGAGTGCTGAAGACCAGAAAAGGGAGGAGGAGCGAGAAATGCTAGCAGAGGCGATGGCTTCAGGTGAGGAGTTTGGGAACAGAACATAGACTTCTTTACATGGATAGTCATTAAAAATGTACTTTCACACCAGCTCATGTGCTGTTGAATAAGACCATTGACCATGAATATGTTTTGTGTGTTCCTTTGTTCAGATGGTTTTACGTTTGTGAAGAGGCACCAGGCAGCTTTGATCCAACGCCTGAAGAGTGTGGAGCCGGTGTTGGAGCATTTGAGAGACCAAAATGTTTTGTGTATGTTAATTTGATCAAACGCCTTCTTAGTGCTGGTTTTAGGTGATTCAAGAGTTATGTGACTACTGTGAATGAAATAAATGGAAGTTTATCGTATAATATGAAGTTCAATAAACAGAAATGTTGTAATAAAAATGTTCATACCAGTAATTATGACTGACTTCAGATATTTAAAGCCTTGTCGCACAGTGTGTGGAGTTCTGAAGTGTCTTGATAGTGTTTTTTTTTTGTTAATGTGCAGCTGCTGAGGAGTATAGTGGTCTCATGGCTCAGACGTCACCCCAGCAGCAAACTGCCAAACTGATAGAGCTTGTCCTCACTAAGGGAAATGCTGCGGCAGAAGTCTTCCGCAACTGGATCCAAAAAAACGATGTCCACTTGCTCAGAGATCTTATGGGTACGCTTTACACAATATCTGTTTTGGTCATTGTGTTTCACAAAGAAAGAGCTTATGCTTTGCTTATGGGAATTTGAGATGAACTGCATACTTAAAAATGGCATATTTATCCACTAGTTAAGTTTTTTTAGTCAAGTATAACCTGCATCTTGCAATAAATTATATTTATGGCTACCTTTGCCAACGAAGGCTTCATTTTACTTCAAGTTGTCTTTACCTCTTTCAGCTCAATCAAATGAAGCTTCATCACCAAGCCAAGATCTTTCAGGTTTGATGACCCACTTGTGCATTATACTGTCCAACCAAATATTTTTTTGCTTTCTCTGGTTGCTTTGTTTTTTAACAAGAAAATGATTGAGTTCCTCAGTAATGGTTCTCTTTCAGTACTGAAGGAAGCAATAAGTAATGCAACTTGTATATACAATCTTTACAAATTTTCTTTTGGGAAACCTGGAAAGAGTAAAGGGAAACTAGCTGGGGTGAAGTCCACACACAGTTTGCAATTGAAACTTTTTACCTTTTATTTTGTAGACCTCCCAATGGAAGAACAGCTGAGACGCCTGCAGGAGGAGCGTACCTGCAAGGTGTGTATGGACAAAGAGGTCAACATCGTCTTCATCCCATGTGGACACCTGGTGGTCTGCAAAGAGTGCGCACCATCACTGCGGAAGTGCCCAATCTGTAGAGGCCTGGTTAAAGGCACAGTTCGAACCTTCCTCTCATAACCAGCTGGCTTATACTTATCTTCTCAGACTAATGTCACAGTGGTGTGAATAAGTGTACTTGGTGCGCTTCATTTTTCTCAGGATGAGCAAGAGCATGGTTTAACTTTTGTACAAGGATTTTTTTTTCTTTAAGTCTTAGATCTAGCAGTTGAAGTTTAAGGCATTAAAGTTGCTGCCATTTTACAAGTGTTTCTGTATAAGCTGGTGGGGAGATTAATATACTAATTAATGTATTAATCGTGACTATAAAACAAATATTTAGAAGTAAGATTAGTCAGTTTCTAAACCAGTCTACATGGGCTTGTTATAAAATGACACTGTTGATCTCAAATATTGTGTAAATTTCCATCTGATTGTAATGTCAATTTTTGTTATACATGTTACTAAACAACTGCATTAAACCGATAGTTTAAAACTTATTTTCAAAGCGATGATGCTGTTAAGTCTGCTGCTACAGCCCCCTGCTCTACATTTTTTCACAACTGTAAAATTTGAGATCAATGCATCAAAATGAGAAAATGGCATCAGTTTATCTATTGCAGGTCTGTCTCACTGAGTTTGGACAATTTCATCTGCAATACATCCCAGAGGCTTTAACAGACTTCTACAAAGCCCAATTCCAATGAAGTTGGGACGTTGTGTTAAACGTAAATAAAAACAGAATACAATGATCTGCAAA
>JBBBVU010000016.1:10075237-10096185 GCA_037177055.1 Atherinosoma microstoma
TTCCGTTGGCTGCTCTTTTGCAAAAATAATTGATCACAGAGAGTGGGTCCGCTCCAGTTTCCCCTCCCTGAGATTTGGTACTCTACAAAAAAAAAAAAAAAAAAAAGACAAGACAAGTGAACAGTAGGCGGATATTATTGTTGTATTATTACGCGGATGATTTGTGAAACTATGCCGCTCTTTGTCCCTAACATACATTCACAAAACGCTGCAATCTAGCACAGTAAGGGGCTAGCCCAAATTAAGGTTAGCCTACATATAGCAGTGGCTCATACTAATACAATCAGCTACACTTCTCCTCCAACGTGTCATTAGCTACAGAAATCAGTTACCTTAAACCTTGCGGCATCTTGACCAAATCTCCTCAAGTCGAATTTGGCCCCGGCTCCAAGTTTCCGAAACAACTCAAAGGCGTCCATTCCTTGAGCTGCAGAAGCCGCGTGGTCAGTTCAGATCCACGCGAGACTAATCAACATCCGGGTCATTTACCTCGGAGCGCTGCCTCCCCCTGCTGGCTGCGATAGCGCACTACCGCTGAATTTCTTATGTTCTCCCCCCTGAAAAATACACCGAAAGGTTGTGGGTTGTGTCTGCCTAGAGATGATTTCTAATTTAAAAAAAATAATCTCACTGTATAAAATTATAAGAAGTTAAAGAGGTAGTTCAATTTGAAATCTACAACTCTCAATTTGTTTGGGTCAGCACACCCGTTGGCTTGATCCAAATAAAAAAATAACCATAAATTGTTTGCAGCCTCACTTGGACCACAAGAAGCTGTTGTTGGGTCACTTTAATTTGATTCAGGTATGTTGAAGCAGGGAAACATCCCCTGTAGGAGAGTGGTCGTAGAGGATTGAAGAGGCAAAATGTAATTAAATGTATTGATCCCCAAAACACCAGCAAATTTTCAAGAGAATAGAAAACACATTATGAATCTGTTGGTTGTGACAATATTTATTAAATCAATGGTTACTTTCACTGTTTTTTCCCTGTAGTTTAAAACATGTGAGTGAAACCACATGAAGGATTAAACCATCTGACAAAACAAAACAACACATCAGTCTTCTGAGGCCCTTTTTCTCCGATTTCATCAAAACCATTACTCTCACACTATAAACTTTGCCCACCATCTTGTGAATTTTGATTTCAGTGAAAAATGTTGTATTATAATGTATGACAAAGGAAATTACATTATTTAATAAAGAGTGACCTAGAAACCCAATTTCACATTGGCTTTATTAATTATTGCACAGTGATTTCACACAACTATATTTTTTATATTCCTTATAATTCTTCAGTGAAATGGACTAAAAAGTATTTAAAAAAGTAACACTGTACCCATTTCAGTTTCTTCTTTCACTACATTAGCTAAATACATTAGTAATTAAACCCTGACAGTCTTTTGGCTTTTAAATTTAGATTTTAAAGAATAGTATATTATTAAGTAGATGTTGTAGATGTAGATGTAAACAGATGCTGCTGATTTCCCTGGACACATTTCAGTTACAATTCATATTTTCGAATATTGCTTTAATGGAAATTTTCTTCCATCTTCTGCCACAAATAAAACTGAATAAAAAGACTTACAGAATTTTGGATTGATTTTTATTTAGTTAGCAAATAAAAAGATATGACAAAAATTCTTTTGATTAGATCAGTGGCACAAAGAAAACAACATCTGCAAAATTTGAGTCAGCACGAACCTGCATGCAAATATGACAATTCTCTATGATGATATTTACATTGAAAATCTGTAGAAAATACTGCATATAAACACATTCCTGACTGTGTGAACATGAAAGACAAAAGGAAGACCGAAGCCAAACTTCAGTAAACAAAAACATGAGCAAGCATAGGATAACTACAAACTTAATTGTATAAGTTACATCTTATATAGGCTAAAAAAAGCTGCAAGCTTGTGAATACTATCATTCATTACCATCCTGAGAGAGGTCAACACATCTCTACAAAACCATAACAAAAAAAAGAGTACCTATTGAGAGGCTCAGGCATAAAAAAGGTAAATCTAAACAGGCCCAAAGTCGGATTATTACTGTGACCTATTTAAAATAAACAATGTAATCCATTACAGGGAGAAACTGGCACATATTTAAGTAAAAAGCAAGGCTGGAAACATCTGGCACATTTTCAGTTTGCTTCTCTCCCCCTTAAAAATTTACCTTAAAAACATATTAAACGTACTACTAGTATCATTACTTTGCTACTGCATTTATGGATAATAGAGGTTTAACATTACAAGATTAAATCACTGGGAACATAATTCAGAGAGTGCAAATAAATCTTGACATCATGCAAATGGAAACACATTGAGCCGAAACACAACAGCAGTCTTTCAAAAGGGAGAGAGCTGCAGTGAGAAAGTCTTCTGGTTCAAACACATCCTGAGGTGGAAGATCATTTTGGTCCACTACGTATGATTAGTTATCATACATTCAGCTAAGTCACATCTAGATAAAAGATTTAGTTAATAAGACACCAAAGAGGTCTGTAAGCTCTTTGTGGGTTATACACCTGATCATTGTGTCCACTGAGATGATGTCTTAGAGTCCCTGAAGACGCAAAGCGCTCCTGTCTTCTCAAGATAAAGGACTCATTTTCAGTGAGATATACTCCTTGCACAGAATTTTTAACCCCCCCCCCCCAAACTTTTTTTTATATATATAAAAAAAATCACTTAAATTGGAGTGCAAGCAAAATGTCTCATGTTAGAGCTGCTTCTGGACAAAAATGTTCATGGTGATACAATCTGCATCCAGGTTGGTCAAAAAAAATATTACAACCCCCCTCCAGAACCAACACATAATATACAGGAGGTCATCTGTAAGCGAAATATTCCTTCTATGATAATAAATAATGAAATACATCAAAATAATCAAACCGAAGCCCAACAATCCAGAGTTAATTCTATTATCTGCAATTTCTCAATCCTAAAGGAACATGCTATACTGAGATTCATTTGCTATTTTGACATAATCCAAAGAAACACGGAAAAAGTAAATCTTCCACTTATGACCGACATTTAATATTAATCCAATAAAAATGTTATCTAAATGTTCCTAATGTGTTTTCCTATCAGCTCATTCGTGTTTTCTTTGGAGTTTAAACGGTGTTGGAAATGTGTCAAAAAGTATTAGAAAGTTATTAGAATGCCCATGTGTGTATTTCAGTGTGTCAAAATGATCACTCAGTCAATGAACAAAAAAACAAAGCATATGTGCTCTTTTCTGGCAGTTAATATTTGCAGTTTTGCGGCTGCATAATCAGTCCTTTTAGAGATGCTCTTCTCTCCATCTTCTCAAATCACGGTATATGTGGGTGCGTCTTTTTGTTGTTGTTGTTTTTTTTACAAAAAAAACACATTCGTATCCATTATATTCATATTGTAGAAAGGCATCAAATAGTTTGGTCCAAGCTGAAGGTTTGTCTTAAAAACTTTGAAGTATTCCAAATAAAGTGTAAGCATGGACAAAAAGTGCAGGTTTAAAGGGAGGATGAGCTTTGACTGTAGTGTCTCAGTAGCAGCTGATCATATTCAGCCTCAGACGCTGGGGACAAGGAGGGGGGTGAGCTCTCATTGGAGCTCAGGGATGAGTCTCTAAATGGGGACGGAGGCGTCAAAGCCATCAGCTCCTCCGTATCCTTGGCTCGTTTGCCACTCACGCAAGTCCCAGATAAGTGATCATAAATCTTACTCGCAGGTCGATTATCGCAAAAATTTGAGACAGCCGTCACTTCGGCAAATGTGGTGACAGTGGAGGGAGCCTGTCTGTTCCTGGATGTGACGTACTGAGGAGGACATGGGGAGGTATCTGTAGTGGCAGGCGGAGCAGTGGTGGAGGGGGGGCTGGCAGTGGCTCCTCCGGGCAGCATCATGGTGTTCAGCTCACTGATGTTGGCAGTGAAACGATTAACCACACAGCTGATTTGGTCCATGATGGTGGTACCCTGAGTTTGGCCAATGTCACCCACACTTATGATGCTAATGTCCCCTCCATCTACCATAGCAGGACCCTGGCCGTTGTCCCCGCCTCTTCGCCTGACCCCGGCAGGGTGCTCAGGTACATATGTAGGTAAAACTTGGGCTTCCTTGCCCCCCTCTTCGCCATTGAGACCTTTTGTCTTTGCTGCATGCTGGGTGTAGGTTGGCAGAGGTGACTGAGAGGGCAAGCAGGTGAAAGACTGAGACACCTGTGGCTCTTCATACTGCTCTTTGACCCCATTGTCTGCAGGTGTATCTCCTCCTTTAGAAAAAGGCTTGATGATGGCTGTCTGGTTAACCTCAACTGGGTCCTTTTTCTTGACATGGAATGACATCCTCTTCCATAAATTCGGCCTGTAGCCACGCTCGTTTTGTCCCCATGTTACCGATTTCCCATTGGAACTGTAAAACATATGAAATGCAAAGAGATACGATTTGTTCACCTTGCAAATCTTCTCCAGCGATACATATACAATGTTAAACCCCATTACTGGCATACCAGGATAACGCTGACCAAAGAACCATCTTGTACTCCATCGTTTCATCTCGTCTCTATTTCTGCTATCTTTTGCTTCCTGGGTTATATTAAGTTTCCTTCTATGTTCTTTTATCTTCCCTAGAAAGAGAGATCCTCAAAGGTTGTGAGTTTCCTTTGGGAGTATGTAACCCAAATGAGGTAGGCTTATTTCAGCTCAGGGAGCAATTTTTCTTGGTTCCATATCCAGCCTGTTGCACTAGGTTAGCTCTATGTAGACAGTGTCAGAGCAAACAGGGATGGTTATGTTCTGGTATATATTTCAACAGAACTTCCAAGTGCATACTCATGAACAGAGAAACTCTGTGGAGTGTGAAGTCTCTGCCACAAGCAGACAGGGACGTTTCAGTTTTTCTGTTTTTGAATGTATTTTCTGGCAGAACCCTTAATCTTATCAGGAACATATATATATATATATGTATATATAAACAGAACCAAATTAAACTCAAGATAAGCTCCCTTTACTGTCAGTTTGAAATGCTAAGATTATATTACTTGTAAGCCAGCAAGTAAGTAAGATGTATTTAGATCAAGTCTAAAGCAGTCAAACAAATAACTATAGATCTTGATGAGCTTCAAGAAAATGAAGTGTCTGGGTGTTTTTCTTACAGCATAGATTGTATTCAAAAGATTAACCTAGTTTCCAGGTATCAAAAATGTCTTTTCCTGCTTTCTTTCTAATGGCCAGCAGGGGGAGACATCTGTAGTTGAAAAAAAAAAAAAACCCTACCTAGAGACATCTAGGTTAAACAATCCAAGAGCTCATGGGCCAAGATAGCACATTTAAGGGTTCCAAATTGCCAGTAAATCATGTCATCCTTTGTTGATCTACAGTTCATACCTAAAACTTTTTCACGTCTCCTTAGATTCTCTTTATACCTTATGTTGTCCTGTGTAGAGCCACGGCGCCGAAACAAGCTGGCCATGCTGCTAGTAGATTTGCCAGACTTGGCACCCTTCTTCGCATCGCCCACATGCATGCGTACAACCGTGGATGTAGTGAAAGCACTGCGGACATTTTTCTCTGGCTTGGCGAGCATGATGTACACCTGACCGTGAAAATCAACAACACATAACTGTAAGCATAAAGACGCAAGGAAACGAAGAGGAAACCGAAAAAACTTGTGTGTGATCATTTTTTTCACTCTGTATTAGTTCCTTACCTTTGGGACAAACATGCAGCAGAGAGCCACTGTGGCACTGAGGCTGACACTAAAGCACATGGTTATGATCTTGTAGTTAGAGCCAAAGTAAATGGGGACAAAGGCCAGCCAGATGATACATGTGGTATACATGGTAAAGGCAATATACTTGGCCTCGTTAAAATTAGCTGGTACATTACGAGTCTGCAAGAGAAAAAAGGAAGAATTTGATCTTAAAACAGTGTAAGCTGTGCAGGAAAGAAAATAATACGCATGGAAAGGAAAACTATGGAAGAAATGTACAAAGACAAAGACAGGAGTACAGCTTAACTTAAAGTGAGATATAATTGTACTTTAAACTAATGTTACCTTGAAGGCGTAGAAGGTGCAGCTGAGGATAAGCAGTCCATTGTAACCCAGTGGTGCCACCACCCCCAAGGTGGTCATATTACAGATTAAATGTACCTCACGGATACTGGGGTAATCATAGATCACCTAACCGGAGAGAATGGAGAAGTCAAACTGTTTGTGTAAATGAACATCATCTGCATTGTAACACATGCACATACACACACCTGTGGTGGCTCTATGATAAGAAGTGCCACAATAATTCCCAGTTGCAGCAGTATGAGTAGGAAGGCGATGACCAATTGTGCGCAGGCGGACATAAAGCGCGGTTTCTTGGTGCAGATCTTCTTTTTGCTGCCTGCCAGGATCCTTGCAATACGGTTGGTCTGGATCAAAAATAGATCAAATGGTTATGCAGGCTTCGGTTATAACGGCTGTGGATAATACCTTCTCGCAATGATTCATGACAATAATCCCTTTCCCTGATCTTAAACATCAACTTCAGCCCACGCACATCATCAATTTTTTGCCATTCCTCCCTGACAACTGGATTTCATCCAGTCTCTGGAGGTAGCTCCTTTCCTCCAAGCTTTATGCTTGGCTGCTTGTTTACGCTGAAGCCGTCAAAAACACGGAACTATAATGTCAGATAGGTTGTAGTAAGGTTTGGATGGGCATCAGTGAAGATAAAGGTCAATGTTACAAAATGTAAGTGTCAGATTTAAAGTCTATAACTCAGAAACAATCCCTCGCTACAAAAAGCATCTGATTCAATTCTCCAGAGCAACATGTCTGCAGCGATGACTCATTTTAAGAGCAGTAATGTCTATTTGCAGTTCAGCAGCTCTCTTTTCTTCCAAAGGCTGCTATATATGAATAAAAAACATTTGTGTGCACTTTGTTGGATTCCTTAGCTAAACAACTTTGGATAAATGAGTATTTCAGAAAAATATGGTACATCATTGGACTGTACTTAATAGAAGTGAGTAGGACGGAATTGGTTCATAATAAGTTTTAATTATTTAAATCATACCTGAATTGAGCTTCATAACCTTTTGTGTAAAGTGTCCTGAGACTGATTTCATCTTAAGATGGGGCTAAATAAAGGTAAAGTGAGGATGTTTTAAGTAGTAATGTCAATAGTTTTTAATCTCGACACAAAGTACAGGAAACAAAATCTCACAAATAAAATCAACATTTACCTTTTAAAAAGCACACTACACGACCTGCACTTAACTGTGCATATTTGTTTCTCTACATCCTAATAGCTGAATGAAAAACAAAGTACCTTTGTGACCAGGGCAGAGTAGCTCATGGCGGGGGACAGACCGATTCCCAGACGCTGCAGGTAGCAGTAGACAATATGTGGCTTGGCGATAAGGCTGAAAGTGCACAGGTAGCCCAGACAGATTCCAGCCAGGATAATGTAGCAAAGCTCACGACTGGATGACTTGACCACAGGAGTGTCCCAAAATCTACACATGAATGGAAGATTTAATTAGACTAAACTGCCAAATGAGGTACTTAATGGTCATTTAAATGGATTATAAACATCTGGTTTCAATGAGGGGTTACCTCAAATAGCCTTAAATCATTTCTGTTTTTACTAAATATTGCGTATAGGCTATTCATAGATTTTCATATTTATCTAGGTCAGCTCAGTAACTTGCTTTGACCCAGAATTTGAGGCATTTTTTTTATTATTAATGTTGAATAATTAACTTAAAAAATGTCATGTCAAAAGCTCTGGTTTTACCATAAAATAATCACAAATGTATCAATAGCCACACAAAACAATATAAAATGTACAATGTTCAAAATGATACAAATTTATCATTTATCACAGAGAATCAAGGAAATTCAAGGAAGTCATGGTTTATAAAAAAGCCATGGTAAGTTACTACATATTGTATGCATAGCCATAGTTTTTGGTTGAAGCATTTAGACTTAGAAAAGCTGTTCTATATTTTCTTCTGTTTTATATTGTTTTATTTATCAATTTGCATATGCAGGCTCTATAATGAAAAGCCAAAAGTCCAAATCAAAACAAGATAACAACTTCTGCATCACCTCAAATGCTTGATTTGTATTGCAGATTTGTTTTCTTCACTTGACGAACATAATCACATAATATAAAAGTATATGTTTTAAAAACTTATAAACTTAGGGTTAGGGTTCCTTTGACCCACAAATTTTCATTATGACATCTGAATATATGGAAATAAACATTAAGTGGCCTTTTCAGCTAAATAGCTTTATTTTCATGCACTGATTTTAAATCTGTATATAAAGTACAGTACATTTCCATAAAGGCATTGGTTGTAATTACTTTATAAAAACAGAAGTCACAAAAAGTGTTGCCATGAGACCCAGACAAGCAAAGACTACTGCAGCAATGGGCTCTGGATCCCCCCAGCGTACGTATTGCACTTGAATTGGTTCACAACCTGAGGAGAATGAAAATATAGGAAATGTTTAAGAAAATGTTCGCTTTTTTTTTTGCAGCCGTTAAAGTGAAAGGATGAGTACACATTGGTTGTAACACACTCCCAGCATAATGAAGAAGCTTTTAGCAAGACAACAGTTTTTTGCTTGTTTTTTGTGAAATCTCTACTTTATGATTCAAAGGGCTCTTGAGGAATAAGAGAGATTGGTTGTAAGGCAGTAAAGGTTGTCAAAAATGATCAGAGGGGTAAACTAAAATGATGAACACAAAGCTTTTTTCCAAATGTACATAAGCAAAACGGACAAAAAAGACTAAAAATATAGTAGGGGACAACAAGTTCAAACATTTTTTAAACAGATTTTAGAGCTTAGAAGTCAGGCTTCAGCTGAATTTATAATGTGACAGAGATCTACATTTTTTTGTGTTTGTGTTTTGTGTTTGCATGAACTTTTGATTTGTGTGCAGTTGCATGTCTTTAGTACTGTGTCTGTTAGCTTGTGATGTGCATGTGTTTGTGGCACATAAGATGTAAAAGGAGATTAGTGGGAGGGCCCTCAGTGTGTGACCCAGATTTAGCCTGTATGGAAATCCTTTTCATCTGAGCAACAGAGACATAAACAAAGTGTTTACCAGTCAGGTCATCTGTGGGCCAGGAGCCCAGGACACAGGCTCGACAAGTGTACTCATCAAACACAAACTCATTCTCCTTACAGGGAGTACAAGTCCAACAGCAGCTCACCTCTCCTTTACGGATCACCTGGAGACAGACACACGCACACACACACACGTGCACACACACACACGTGCACACACACCTGTATGAAAAGGCAAAAAGGTCTCAAAGCTCTAATGGCATTTTTCTGTAGCTAATCTTGCACTCTGACCGCCCTGTAGGACTAGGAAATGAGTATGTTTTCTTCAGGGGATCAAGAGAAGAAAAAAATGTATAAAAGGTTTTCCTGTTACTTTATATATGAAAAAAAAGAAATAACTTTTTCTCTTTGCAACCTTTCAGCAAAGCCGCTCCTTTCAGACGTAGTCTGCTTTTCATTCATCTGAACAAGTCAGTGTCATGTTCGAATGAGCTCACTCTTGTTTTCCTCTTGTGAGATCAGACTGAGTAACAAACGTGTTACTTTGACAACAGGACAGTCTGAACTGCAGTACTCACATTAACAGTCATTTTCATTTGACTACCATCAGCTGTTCAGAGGAATCTGGACAATCACATAATCTAATTATATAAACAAGTAACTCTCCTACTCTATGATTTTCTCTCTGACAGTCAGCTGCAGCACCATACAATTCTATACAATGTTTGAACCAAATAAGCATGAGTAAGCTCTCAATGCATTCTATTATTTGGAAATTTACCATAGGAAAGTTATGAGGAAATTGTGACTTTAAAAGGCCTTCAGAGTTTGTCAAATCTCATTCAAAAGGCAAACGTTGTGCACACTGTGGTTTCTCTGTCACTTTAACAGGCATGTCTCAATGAAGCTGTGAGGATAATTGACCTATTTTGAGTCAGCTGCAACTCAGTAGGTAGAGCTGGCATCCCTCAATCAAAGGGACATTGCCCCCTAATGTTTTCCTTACTTGTGAGTTGATAAAAGCATCCTCTAAATGAATGCAATGTAATGAGTATATAGGAAGTGAGGGAAATGGAACTAAGGAAAATGAAAGCATAGTGGGGGGGTTGGTCCTATCTAATGAAGACTGATTATTATTCAAAATGGGATGGGGACATTGACAAGGTCAGAAAGGGTCAGGACAACCCAAATCTCAGAGTGTGGATTGTGAAAAACCTGAAGATATGAAACTGCACATCTTTTTTCTTTTTCTTCTCCTTTCTAACATGGGTTTAAGGATATGGCAGAGACTTTTGGGACAATACAGAGGAGGAAGAATGCAATGTTCTCCATGATATGGAGGGGCTGGAGGGAGCTAGAGAAGCCCAGATGGAAGATGATTAAGGTTTTAACAATAAGCTGCACTGAATCCCTTGCGGAGGACTTGATGATGTAATTGGACCGGTTCTTAAGACTGAAACCTGTGGGATCAATTAAGGCTGGTGTGTGGGCTGTGTTTGACACAATTCCTTGTGATAACATCTCTCCACTACACAGGAGCATGAAAACACAGAACAATGTCTTTTTAGAGATCATAACAAAAACAACAGCCAATATTAGAATAGCTGAATTTTCATAATATGCTAATGACAGGATAGACAAACAGCTTGTTAAAAACTGTGCTAAAATGTTACCTATGTCAACACAGCGAGCTGAATTTAAATAAGTCTCAACAATGCAAACCTTCGTGCGGTTCACCATACCTTGATCTGTGCCTTTTTGCATGGCTCGGAGCAGACTGACTGGATTTTTTCACTGCTGTTGCTCCAAATTTCTTCATCATTCATCTTTAGGCCACCCTGATCCCAGCTTCCCACATGGATGTAAGCATATTCATCCTCACCGATCTGCTTGAAGTTCATGATTTCATACCTGAGGCACACATTAGCAGCACAGATTTAAAATACGTACATTTCTGCTTTCTTCTTCTCGCCTTTATTTGGTTCTCACAAGAATTCTTACCTGCCAGGTGAGTCTCCATTCTGGTCAAAATGGATAATCTCCCCTGATACACCAGTGAAGTTAGTCTTCATCAAGAAATCCAGCAGCTTGCGGCCATCAATGGGACGCATGTTCTCGCACAAACCCTGAAGGAAAGCATATACTGTCAATACTTTTACAATCCCTGAAGTTTCTGAATGAGCACAATGTTGATGATCATACCTTATATCCTGGACAAAGGGATTGTTGCATAGTATGAAGACCATGAGCCATTGAATAAATTGCATTTATGACAAAGCCCATTTTGGTGTCTTGGGCATATTGATGACGTAGAGACTCCCTCCCTGCACAGAAACATAAGTATGTGCACACTAGGATCGACATGATCACTGCAACCACATTAATCTGCTTATTGGAAAACAGATTTTAGGATGTATAAACAAGCTAAGTGAAAAGTATCTAAGTAGGTGAAAATAACATGATGTTTACTGTACTCACAGGTGCAAGTGCGGTTATACAAAGTGCTCTCCTGTGGATGTCCTCTCAACTTGCACTGGAAGCGGTGTTGCCAGAATTCAGGAAACCAGGGGTTCCTCTGGTTGGCGTCAGGCTTCAGGTTAAGGTAGTAATCATCAAACCAGGTCACATATGCTGACTTTAGCTTTATGGTGATTCCACCGGCTGCTTCCCTCTCATAGGCATCAGTAACATCATACCTGTCTGCCCAGCCATCACTGGACAGGAGGAAAAGTAGACCATGATGCAGCAACAATTACAGATGCCAAACTGTTTACACTGACAAGTGAAGCTAGAAATCTGCTGTGAATATCAAAGGTTCTTCACTTAGTCCTGAATCTGGTTTACAATTACACCTAAAGTGGTTGGTGTTATCCAGAAGAGAACAAAAAAGTTAAATGGTTGAGGTGGTTGTTGAAACACATGTAATGAGGTGATAGATAAAGTATATTGATTGAATACAATACAACTTGAAAGCTTGGACAAGCCAACCTATCTATTTTTAATAGGACTGGGTTTTTCACATTTCTGACTGCTACTATATAAAACTATTAAACATCTAATTATTCTTCTTTGGATCACTGACAGCTACGTGCTTCTAAAATGTTCAAGTGAATTGCTATAATATAAGTGTAAATCAATTTGTACTCATTTTCCCTATATCATCACACTACCTCCTCTGTGCTTTGCTTTCAGACCTTTGCATCCAATATATCAGTTCTTCTGACCATGAATTACTTATTTCAGCCTATTTCAGGAGTAACAAGAAGCACTCAGAGAGTGCAGACCTCCGCCGAGCAAAAATACCCCCAAAAGGCCAAACAGCCCACCCAGTACCCCTATTTTGAACCTTCTGGATCACCAGATCCAGAACATTAACATAATCTGTAATCTACCATGATGTCATCTTGTGTTTTGTTTTTTTGCCAATGATTCTGGGCATTATCTGTTGAGTTAGAAGCTGTATTGGCAAAATGATCCCCATCTCCCTTTTACAAATTTCCTGGATCAAGACAGTGATCCAGATCACCCCCAAAATATAATCACTTGTTCCTTTATTCCATTTTGGACAGTTTCTGAAAATTTGATCACCCTTAAAATCTGTCCATAATTTTTTGAGTTATGTTGCTAACAGACAGACAGACGGACAAACTACGCTGAGAAAACAAAATTAAAAAACAGAAGCAGAAGAATGAAGAGCAGACATCGTTGACAACATGCCGAGGCAGTATTTATCTCGAGCTGCAACTAGAAGATGGCCTGTTGTACTGTTTTATAAGGCGGTGATCCTGATCACCCCCAAAATCTAATCCGCTGTTCCTTATCCCATTTTGGAGATTTCCTGAAAAATTCCATCAAAATCTGTCCGTTACTTTTCATGTTATGTTGTGAGCAGAGAGACGGACAGACAAACGTAGGCCGACGAAAACATAACCTCAGCGCCTTGGCAGAGGTGATAAAAAATGCACTCAGAAGATTAATAATATGAGTCATATGGAAAAATATGTTGCTTGCTATGCAGTATGTTGATTTGGGTGTTCAAAATGATATAAAGATTTTGAACTGACATCATTTGTTGCTATAGCTAAACAAAATAAGATGTTCATGGATAGATAACCTTAAAAACCAGACAAACATTAAACTTCTAATGTAAATCAGAGTACATTAAACATGTGTGCTGACATGTATAATGTACTCTGATTTAAAAAAAAACAAAAAACAAACTTGTGGGTTTAGACTCCATTAGCTATCTCATCAATTAAGTGTTTCAGTGACGTTTCTTCTGTTGTTATTATTATCCCTTTGTGGATACTTGTCTACAACCAACATAGACAGAAGCTTGTTTACACCTCCACACACGTGCAAACATGTACAATAACAAACCTCACTCACACAAAGATTTGCACTCCAGTTGCAGTCTTTCTAAAGAATATTTTTTTTACAAAAAGCAAAGATAATTAACTTTTAAAAACTTCTCTCACCAAGCAGGAGTTATACAACAGTTGTGTGGGTGTTTTGTAATGCCGGTTTCTGGTGAGGTAGGAGATCATTTCATAACATATCCTTAGAGAAGCGAGCACAGAAATGGTACACTGGCATTAAAAAAAAGAGAAAAAGCAGGAATGGATATGAAAAGCATGGAGCGCTTTGACTCTGGATAGTTTGAATCACTCTTCAACAAGCGCTCTGAAACCCACACATCGACCTGGGAGGGCAATATACTGCATGCAGCATGCTGCTACACCACCTACATGCCTGAAGACACACATAAGTGTTCAAATGTGTTGCTCACACACACACATACATGCGCATGCAAGTGCACACACAGGCATGTACACACACACACAATCTATTTTTTCTTAGAAATTGGTGAACTTTTACAGCCAGCTCTTTTCTGAGTGAACACTAAGTAGTGAAACAAACTTGAGGCCAGAAAGGTGCACATTTCTATCCTCCATGAGAAAATAAGACAAACACACACCAAAAAAGTAACAGCTGTCTGATCCAAATGAAGTAAAAGCACTGTTCCACCACCTAAGTAACCTCAGCTGCTGTGCTTCTGCTCCATGACAGTATTTGTGGGTGGAAATGAGGGATCAGGATGTTTTACCGACACTATAAATTCCAAGTGGTCGATTGGAGCACTTGTGCAAAGGGACTGTGCGTATAGCAGTTATAATCTGCAAAGCGGAAGTACATATTTGTAATCAGCTCACAGAACTCAATCTGATGGTGGTGCCAGAGGAAAAAACAAAGGGTCAGTAACCCCTAAAGGAAGGAAAAATAATTTGTACTGAAGGTTTCAAAAACCCATTTTGGTCTGGTGAAGTTCCTCTATGTGCTGGCCCATCATTACACCCACAACAGTTTTGGCTACATAAAATGTAGGCGTTGTCTTTTTTTTTTCAAATAGTTTTTTGTTGTTGTTTTTTTAACATAGTAAGAGCTTATTGATGTCTGAACCTCATTAGATATAAATCCACAGGTTATTAGCTCAGAGCTACAGAGCACTAAAATGACTGACAAAGAGTTCATATCAACCGATTCTGGAGTCATATATAATCATGAGATAACATCATATTACTTTTTTTGTATGAATGTATAATGCTGATGTCTAAAATGTAGTTTCCCTGACAACAGAAGAGCTAGACGTAACATCTCACCAACTTAGCATCACTAAAAATGAGCAGATGACAACCACATAACTACCTGGGACCTATGTGTATGCACAGAGCTTATAAAGCATGGTGTTTTGCAATATGTAGTTCAAGGTTATTTGATGTTTCCCACTGTCAGATTTGAGCGACAGCCTACATATGTGGCTCCTAATGAGGAAAGGCATTTATAGAACACCAGGGACAAGAGTGAGCCAGAGAGCCGAACCTTAAAATAAAACATGTTATTCTCGGAGAGAGTGAAACCTTCTGCTACATCAACCCCCTCTTTTCTGCTTGTTTTCTTCTCTTATGGTTTTAATTGCATATGCTTTTCCCTGTATAATTTGCCCAATCTTTAGCAGTTTCTCTATTAAAAAACATCAACAGATGGACCAGTGTGTAATCAAATTAGTTTGAGGTGATTATATTTCTAAAATGTAACTTGAGAAAAAGCCATTTTTAGTATGGGATTTTTGCCTATGTAATATCTTTGAGGATGGATGAGAATGTAGCATATTGAATCATAGGCAATAATCAGTGCTTTATTTGTCCATAAGGGTGGCCATGTTAATAAGAAATAGAGTATCTGATATAACTTTGTATGGCTTGTAATGGTATAATTGTAAGAATTCCAATGTAATAGTCTAAACTGATTAATGGTTTATTTGCTGCAAGGATCCTGAGAACAAATCAATAGCTTTTACTGATAAAAAAAGAAAATCATGTTTTGACAGCAAACAAAATTCCATAGCACTGCAATCACAAGAAATAATATGAAAATACCTCAAGTTTCCCTGGTCATCATGATGTTGATGGAGGCAATGATGACAAGAATGATGATGAGAGGACAAATATGGTCCCAATGACAACAAATATATTTGACACATCTGAAGATGCTTGGAGTCTGAAAAAAATCTTGATTGGAAAGTTATACATAAGACTGAGCATTCTGAAACATTAAGATTCTGTTACTTCTTTAAGCCTCTAATGACTACAGAAAACAGATCAAACACAAAGTCCAAATATTCTAAACAGCCAAATAGAAGTCACCACTCACCTTCCAAGCAGTAAAAACTCTCCCACCAGACGCTGTCGTCTCATGGCCATCAGTATGCCTCGAACGGTCATGCCCTCACAGAAGCAGGCCACCACTCTAGCTTTGGGCAGATGGCCTCTGAGTTTTTGCAAAAGCTTGTCAAACCTCTGTTCCCCTGCGTTGCTATATATTTTATCAGAGTGGGCGATGCAGAGCCCCTCTTTTGCTGCCATGTCTTTAAATGCCTCCATACCGCTCTCACCATAATTACCTATGGAGAGAGTCACATTAATGTAAAAGTCAGTTAAGTGTTTGCTAGTCAACAAAAGCTAACTATCTGTAAAAACAGACCCACTTTTTTCAAAATGACTTTAAAACAAATCTTTTTGCATTTATGTTTGTTTGTTTTTTTGGTACACTCTGTTGCTATTACTATCTTATGCAATCATTCAGTAAATGATCTGACAAGGTAGTCCTCGTTAGCTTCTTAGTGACAAAGCTCCTGTGGGCTCCAAAGTTTGATCAAAGTAAGTTTAACAACAAATACACTAGTGTAATGCCAGCACAGTACTTGAGAATCTGGAAAATTTGTCCATATCATGGGAACCGTTGAGGGTTAGATATCCCTGTTTTTCATGGAAATGAGGTCACCTAGTTTCTGTTGCTATGGACAAAATGTCTCAAATTATTTACTGGGTCAAAAACTTTGTTTATGTAAACCCCTTGCCATGTTACAAAAAGGGCTACACTACATGTGAAGGATAATTGTGACATTTGTGCAGGTAACAAAGTATTATTTTTGTTACCAATTACAACAAAACATGTTTAAAAGTTGCAAAGTTTTGCACAGAATGGTGAAAACCTGCTCGGTTGTCTTTAGAAAATACAAGAGATGCTTATGTTTGAAATGTGAGTCCATCAATGACTGTATATATGATTGCATTTATAGTTTTACAGGAATCAAATCATTTTGACCCAGTTGTACTGCCTACTGGACTTGAAAACACTAGAAAGACAGGACATAATATAAACACAGGGCTTTTCTTCATTGAAGATTCCCATTGCACTAGGTTTTATCACGGAAAAAACATTTGGCATGCAAAAGACCTTATTTTAAATCCTCCTTAACAATAGTTTGATATTTTCATGAGAAAAGATTGAAAAAAATCCAGTTGAGATTTAGCATTTATCGAGAGGGATTTGTTTCAGAAACAAATGGCCTTGAGCCACTGAGAGGTTAAAAAAAGCAGTGAATTCATGGTAAGAGAATAGAAAATCACAGAGAATGGCAAAGTATTTTTTCCTGAATAGATAGGATTAGTTATTCAGGGACTGGCTCTGTTGCATTTAAGATAACCTTGTATTTTAGCACTGCAGGGTTTGGGGGTTGCTTTAAGGTAACAAGGAGAAAAACACAAGCAGCTTCGTATTTCCATATGCTACGTATCACTGTTTGCAAAAAAAAAAAAAAAGATTTTTTTCTTAGCTTCTGTTTATGATAAAATGTTTTCATAATTTGAACTGGGACGAGCCCATTAGACTCACCCAGGTTATGTGAAACCAATAGTGTTCTTGCTTTTATTTACATTTGCCACATTGAATATTTTTCTTTTGTCCATTTTTTTTTTTGTTTGCTTTTGTGCCCTGTTTGATTTTTGATTTTGATTTTCTCCCATTGTCTGCTTAGGGAAAGTAATATCAAATAAAAATGTATCTGATGATGAAAGTGCTCACTGAAATTAGAGGACTCTGATATTCAAAGTGTTCCAAGCTTGTGTTAGTTGTTCCATGTTTATGTTTGTTCATGATGAATAGAATAACAATGAATATATTATAAAGAGCAATTTCATATCAGTTTCATTCAGTATAGGCACCAACTTCTGTAGCAGTCGAGCCAGATGGCTGCCCTTCCTGAGTCTGGTTCTGCTGGAGGTTTCTTCTTGTTCCCTGCACTGTCACCTCATGCATTCTCAGGATGGGGGATTATATCAAAGAGAATATTTGATGCAATCTGTTGATTTTGCTAACAAGACAGCTTTCATGAATTTGCATTAAACGAACACAGTAATAAGAAATTGGACTAATGCGGGTTAAAATGAATCGGATTTCATTGGATTGTATTTCTAAAAAGGTCTCAGGATTACTTTAGTTGAGAATTGGCACTGGACAAATAAAACTGAGTTAAACTGAATTAAATTTGTATATCAATGTAGTTTTAAGGTGAAAGTCAGACAGAAGAAAGTGTATTCCTGTGTGTACGATTGTCTGTGTGTGTGTGTTTGCACACTTGTTTTACTATATGTGGAGTCCAAAAGTAATGTGAGTCTTCTATACTTTTAGAGTCCAGTTGCTTTGTGGAGAGCTAGATCTCACAAGTTTAAAGGGATTTTTGAGGATCTAAACATGTTTGTCGAGATTGGGTTAGATAAAGGTAAAGGCTTAGACATTATCTGTGATGTTCTGAAATGTAATGAAAACTTAAATCTGTCATTCGTTTGAGCGTTTATATGACAGACAAGAGTCCAAAGATATAATTCTTTGTGTGTTCACAAACCAAGGTTATTTTATCTAGAAAATACAAACAAATCTAGAATTTGATGCCATCAAAACACTGAAAAAAGTTGGAAGTGAGGTTTATTTACCATTGTGTTACATCAGCCTTCCATTTAATTTCACTTTTTAATCATTTGGAAACTGAGGATGCTGATTGTTGGCGTAATTCAAGAAGAACCTGTTAAATACAAAAGTTTAGCTGCTAAATAGTCTGGTTGCTTTAGTCTCATTCTCATCTTCATAATGCCTGATACATTTTCTTCAGTAAGTACATCTGAGCTGCAGTTTGGCCAGGCAAGCCCTCACACTGTGTTTATGAAACTACACTGTGCCATCACACTGCTGAAACAACCTCAGACATCCAGATATGTCCAAAAACATACACATATAAATCAACGGTACCTTCTATCATATGTAAGTCGTCCATGCCTTTGACACAGATGTGGTCATCACAGATGATCGTTTCTGCACTTTTGCTGAAATAAGCCTGGATGGTCTTTCTTATCTTTGGCACACTGAACCCAACAATCCTTTTTCCCCAAAGCAGCTGAAACATGGACTCATCTTACCACTGTTTTTCACTATCCTCCATCTAGAAAACCCTGAGGTGTTTCTGTACAGAGTTGATACATGGCATCTTCCTTGCTGGAAGCATTGGTGGACTGAGTGAAAGGTGTTTTCCATGGAAATCCCAAGTGATATTGATCAAGATGGAATGACAGTTTCTAATGTGGTGCCATCTGAGGACTTCCATCCTTTAGCATCAGTCGTCATATGTCAAGTTCAGCCCAAACCTATTAACGACCCATTAATTTAAATCAGGTGTGCTGAAGCAAGAAACACCTAAAACCTGTGGGACAAGGACACTCCAAGACTGGAATTTGACATGCCTCCCTAGAGTCCCTGAATCTCTTTACAACATTATGTTGTGCAGATGTTGACAGAACAAAGTTTTTTTGTTTTTTAAACTTGCGATGACATATTTTATCCCTTGGAATTCAAAACATTTCTCTAAATTGGGCACAGTGTTGAGTGGGTGGGTGAACATAACTGTAACTTTGTTTTAAGATAAACAGAACGCACTGCTAATGCTAGAAATTCAAGAAACGAAACAGGAAACTAACAAAACTCAGCCGAGAAACTCAAGATGAACTGCTGGACAAATCAGATGACAACAGTGCAAAACTATAACACCAAACAAGGAATTTCCAGAGAACACAGGAAACCAAGCAGATATTACGCTGAGGGATTAATGACAAACTAGGAGCAGGTGTGGCAATTAGCAACTCAAAACCACTACATGACAACAAAATTTGATCTGTTTATATTTTCTAAATACAAGGATGGTACACACTGAAAATCATTGTCTTAATACACTTGTGTCTGTTAAACGGAGTTCAAAACTAATTAACAAATTTCTCATTTAAGTTTTTTTTTTGTCGTATTTATATCTTTTAATTTTGAAATTTTAGATTTAAGAAAATTTTAGAAAATTTCCCAACTTCTCCGAATATGATGTTTGTATTATGTCAGTGGTTGGTCTCTACAAACAACAATGATTTTTATGTGTATGTGTGTGTCTGTGTTTATTTATGTTGCTATTGACGGTCAAACTAATGCCGTGTTCTGTTCCTCAAAAAGTAGCTGTCTGAAGCTTCTCTTCCGTTCCCTCACATGAAATAAGCACTGTAACATGATAATAAAGATACATACATGTTATCATTTCAAACCTCATGGCATAACAGAAGCTTCACAAGGATTACACTTCCTATTGCACTATTGCACTATTGCATGTTAGATTGGACGGATGCAACTGAAAAAAAATATGCTGCTTAATCCATATGTGTAGCTGCAGCTGGAGAAGAAGAGATTAAAGGTAACACATTTATACACAGCCTTACCCTCTGTGTGTATTGCAGATACATAGCTCCAGTTGTATCTCTTGACAATGTCCACCATGGCTCTGGCCTGTTGCATGTCTGATGGCACCACCCTCATGAAGTATTTATACAGGCTCTGTTGGAGGGGATGTTTTCATAACCATCTTTCTACTAGTTTGCAAATTCATGTGTTATAAACAAGACTGTATCACACAAACACAAAGAACATTTACAACACACAAACACTTCTTGGGGGGCGGGTCATGCAAGGTCAGGTGGGCGTGGCTGCTCAGGTGGCCTCATCCCCAGTACAGTGCAGTTACTGCCCCTAGATTTTAATGCATTTTAATTGCAATGGCACACTATTACATTCTTTCATCAGCGGGGGAGGCGAGGGTGATGGGGTCCTCTAGTGCCCCTGTTTCCGTGGGTGACCCCGGGACGGGGTGGGGGCGGAAGGGCTAGTCCCGTGGGCCTGGGGCCTGTGCAAGCTGCCCTGGGGGGGGGGGGGCTCTGGCCCTTGGGGGGTGGGGGAACAGGGGTGTGAGTATGTGTGTGTGTGTAGAGAAATAGGGAGAATGTGTGTGGGCGGCGGTACATGTGAGGAGGATGTGCGGGACGGCGGAGAAAGGAAGGGAAAAAATATGTGGATGGGTGGTGGGAGGGCAGGAATGCTTGTGTGTCTGGGCCAGTATATGCGATGAGAGGGTGTGTGGGTGTGGGAGGGGGAGGGTGTGTGTGTGGATGGGTGGTGGGAGGAT
>JBBBVU010000016.1:10096285-10127025 GCA_037177055.1 Atherinosoma microstoma
GGAGGGCGTGTGGATGGATAAATGGTGGGAGGACATGAACGCGTCTAGTATGGGAGGTGTACATGTGGAGAGTGTGTGGGGCGAGGGAGGAGATTGTGTGGGTGTGTGTGGATGGGTGGTGGGAGGGTAAGAGTGCATGTACGTGTGGGGGGATGTGTGTGTTGAGAGGGTGTGTGAGTGCAGGTGGGTGCGTGGGTGTGTGTGGATGGGTGGTGGGAGGACATGAGTGAGTGTTGTGTGTGGGGTGCACATGTTGAGGGTGTGTGGGGCGAGGGAGGAAGCTGTGTGGGGGTATGTGGATGAGCAGTGGGAGGGTAGGAGTGTGTGTGTGTGGTGGGGGTGTATGTGTTGATAGGGTGAATGCGGGAGGGGAGGGGGTATGTGGATGGGTGATGGGAGGACATGAGTGCGTGTTGTGTGGGGAGTATACGTGTTGAGGGTGTGTAGGGGCGAGGGAGGATGTTGGTGGGTGGTGGGAGGATATGAGTACTTGTGTGGGGGGAAAACAGGGTTGGAAGGTGTGTGGGGGCAGGGGGAGGAGAGTGTGTCTGAATGTGTGTGGATGGGTGGTTGGAGGGCAAGATTTTGTTTGTGAAAGGGTTTATGTGTTGAGAGGATGTGTGGGTGCGGGAGAGGAAGGCGTGGGGGTGTATGTGTTGAGAGGGTGTGTGGGGGAGGAGGGTGTGTCGATGGATGGATGGTGGGAGGACATGAGTGCGTGTGGTGTGGGAGGTGTACGTGTTGAGGGTGTGTGGGGGTGGGGGGAGGATGTCGTGTTGGTGGATGGATGGTGGGATGACAAGAGTGCGTATGGTGTGGGAGGTGTATGTGTTGAGGGTGTGCGGGGATAAGGCAGGAGGTTGTGTGGGTGAGTGCGGATGGGTGCTGGGATGGTAGGAGTGTGTGTGTGGGGGGGATGTATTTGTTGAGAGGGTGCGGGAATGAGGGTGTGTGTGTGTGTCTGGATGGATGGTGGGAGGGCAGGAATGTGTGTGGTGTGGGGGGTAAACGTGTTGAGGGTGTGTGGGTGTGTGTGGATGGGTAGTGAGAGGAGATGAGCGCATGTTGTGTGAGGAGTATACATGTTGACGGTATTTGGGGGCGAGGGGGGAGGCTGTGTGGGTGTGTGTAGATGGGTGGTGGGAGGGTAGGAGTGTGTATGGGTCGGTAAATTTGCTCGGCACAAATCAGCAGCCAGACAATCATTCTGCTTGCTACAATGCTGGACAAGACAGGTGTAAAAAAACAAAAACAAAATAAAACAAGACTGTACATTGATTTCCATCTTATTTTCAGAATGAGACCATATTTTAGCACAAATCAGATGTAATGCTAACCAATTCTAAACAAGCGGTTATATCTAAGATATGCATGTGGTTTGGATGTACATGGCATCCAATCTACAACTTCCCATCAATTCTATTTTTATCCATAAACTATTCACTAATGAGATTTTAAGATTGAAACGTATCCTACCTTGTCACTGAGATCCATGCTGGTGGCTGAGTATGCTATTTGGGGGATGTTGAAGAGCTGGAGGAGATTTTGCACCTGTATTGCCACAGAGCTGGATCCAGGTCCAATCAGTCCTACAATGGGCTTCTTCGCCTGAAGAAGCATGCTACCTGTTTCTGCGTTACATCTTCCCTGGCTCTCCTCCTCATCACTGGATACCAGCGTGTCCCGAATGAACTCAATACTCTGCTCCAACGCCACTGCAGAGTGCCAGCAGGAGTCCCTGGTGCACAAAGACTAAGCTCAAATCACAACATTTTGGCAAGAGTGGCATAAGAGGTGAGGATATTACAGGAATGTCATTGCTTTTGGATAAATTCCTTTTTTGGACAGGTTCGGAATAACAGTATTGATTTTAAGGTTCTTTTAGTAGTTTATAAATGTCTTAATGGTATTGGGCCTTCTTATTTATCTGACCTCCTTTTAGATTATGAACCCTCGCGGACCCTGAGGTCCTCTGGTAACAGCTTCTTAGCTGTCCCCAGAGTCAGAACCAAAACCTTTGGGGAGGCTTCTTTCTATCACTATGGCCCCAGACTCTGTACCAGCCTGCTGGAGGGCCTCAGGGCTGCAGAGACTGTTGATGTTTTTAAGAAGAGGGTCAAGACCTACCTTTTTTACTTAGCTTTTAACTGAATTCTTATTTGGCTTTCTTTCTTTAATTAATATTTATTTTTATCAATATTTTTGTTTGCTTATTTATTGCTTTTTTGTACTGTTTATTCAAGTAAATTGCTCTTATTTTCTTTTTATTTATATTTCCTACCTGTTGCTTTCATTTGATCTTACTGTTTATCATAAACTCCAGTGGTTTCCTCATGGGGATCCTTCACACCGGGGGCTATGGATGCACAGTCCATGGGGTTGCTGTTGCGGGGACTGCCTTTGAGTGGTTGGCCGGGGGTCCTGCACCGCAGCCTTATAGCTGTGGTGTGGACCTCTGGCTCTCCTGATCTGGGTGATTCCCTGTGGTAGCAGCCTCAGTTGTCTTGGGTGGGCTGGCTACTGGTGTGAATGGATCCCCAACATATTGTTTCCTCACTGCAGTGTCAAGCCAGATTTTTTTTAAATCTTTTAATTTTTGCTCAGTTAAAGAGACAGAAGGGTGGGGTTGGGGGATTTGAATTCATGTTGTGTGCGCATGAATGTATGTCAGTTTAGATGATTAGGTGGGTGATTTTAGAACTGTTTATTGTTGTTTGTTCTTTATGGAAAGCACTTTGTGTTGCTTATATTTATGAAAAGTGCTCTATAAATCAATAAATTTGAATTCGAAATTTGAACAGCGACTAACAGGTTTCCACACTCTGGACTAGTCAAGCTTGTGTCTCAAAAAGTTTAAATGTGCCCCCGTACTGCCCCTTGCTGAGCTTTGGCAAAGAAATGTGCCCTGCTTTCCAAAGTTAAGTTGGCAGCAAAATGTGTTTAATATTAAAAAAAAATGTAATTCTCCTCCTTTCATTACAGTGTAGTTACACTTATAAGGTCCACTTCACAGTCATTCTGGAGAGGCCGGCATAAAACTCTGTCAACACACATGTGCAGTGTTTAAAAAATGTAACCCCCTTAATTCAAGAAAGCTCCTGACATTTCTTTAGCTTTCTGAGGCAGAAGCTGCTGCCAGACTCCTCATGTCAGTACCTGAAACCCTGAATTACTCTGAGAAACGTCCACACTGAGCTACTTCTTGTAGAAGTACCTGACAATTTTCTCTCATGGCTTCCTCCTTCCACCTCGTGTTCACTTGTCTGCATCCTGCTTAGTAACCAACAGCTCCCCAGAAAGTTTTCTTTTGATATGTCCTACCTTGTCACGTTAGAACACTTTGCTTCTTTAATGCATCCTTTTCTTTAAATTCCTAGGGTGAGTGCATGTTCCCATTATAAAATACTAGCTTAATCAACTGACAACTTCCTGCTAATGACAAAATAAGAGGTTTTGTGACTGGTTGCTGACCTGATCTCGCAACCCAGTGTGATATTGGGAAGGATGGTGGGGTCTGCATTGATCCGATCCAAAGTGTGCATCATAGCCTCCACCCTCTGGATTCCATATTGCTCACGCACAGCACCACACTTTCGCTCATGAACCTGAACAAAGTGGTATGACACATGGATTATTGACATTTATCTCATTGTTTTAAGATGGCCACACAAGCGTAAATACATAGCAGGTACCTTGTCTGCAGGGGGTTGATGATGGACAGAAAACAGGGCTCCTATGATGATGTCACCGGGAATATGTGCCAATACCCTTCTCTCAGTGTTCTGGGCATTGACCCCGAACTGGTCTTTCAAACCCAGCCAGCTCAGGTCAGCTCCCAGCAACACAATGACAGCAAACAGCTTCACATATAACCTTTTTCCTGTCCCTGCACTTCTTTCCCCTCCTGCCATCTTCTGTCCTCTTAGAGCTGAAGTTTAAATGAAAGTGTTTTGTTTGGCATGATGAGTGCAGTGCCAAAGGCAAGGGTAAAACTCCTGCAGAAAAGAATATGGATAAGAAGTAAATTGACTCAATGTGATAACAGTGAAGTCAATGCAAGAAACTTAAGTAAAAATGTGAATGTGACCACGTGGTCCAAACTGGCACCCAAAATGTACTTAAAACTTAATAAATGCTTAGATTTTTTGCTCATATTGTGTGCTCCTAGCACAAAAACTAAACTATACTTTCTGCCTACCTTTTTTCTGCCAGTTGCCATGAAGATGTCAATCCTGTCGAGAACATTTCCATCATAGAGGAGCAGCAAGAGACGCTGCTGCAGCCTTTTGCTCACGCTCAGTCTGGTGCCTGGCTACAGCAAACTGCAAATAGCAGCAGATAATACAGTCCGTTATTGGAACATGTTTGACTTACTGACGCACACAGCAGAGCAGCCCCCCCCCCCTTCTCCCTAGCCTCTCCTCCACCTCCTCCTCCTCTAAAGCAACGCATGAAGCATCGTCAGTAACTCTGGTTACAACAGAAGAAATCTCTGAGAGGAGATTATACTTAGGCATATTGTTAAAAGGAGATAACAATTCAGCTTGAATAAAGGGTAGAAACTGAATACAAGGAATGTCATCGCTCCTCTACAGTTTTAAAATATGAGATTTCTTTACTCATAAATTTTTCCATTGGTCCAAAATCTTCCATACATTAGAAATTCAAGTATAATCTCTTATGAAAAAAACCTGTGTGAATGGTCCGCTAAAGGTTTTGTGAATGCTGATTTTTAAAACCCCAGAAAACCTCTCTTGAACATTTCCTGAAACGTCTGTTAAGTTCATTAAATAATCTTTTGTGTCAAAGGTTCCACAAAAAAACCTCCATAAAGTTACCTGAGTGGGGAACGTAAAATACAAAATATAAGATAATTGACTTTTTTTGTATTAAAGTAAAGAATGTTTAAACACAACATTCTTCAAATGTTATTACTTTAAATCTTGGGAGAACTTGAGGACTATTGGTAAAGGTGAGGTGTGAACTGCCTTGTGATGCATTTAGGAAAATAAAAGAGTTCCATCTAAAAACAATCAGAGAATATTTAGATTCTTAAAGGAACCTTTATTTAAACCCTTTATGAATGTTTCCAATCTCCCAAAATAATTACAAAGTAACCTTTGCCAGAAGAAGCATAGAGAAATTTTGTAATCTTCAGGGAGTGTTTTCAAAACTTTTCATTTGTTGTTAATTGGATATTCTAACATTTAAACCTATCTTGACACTCCTCCAAAAATGGCAATTTCTTTCCCTGGGGTGGGAGTAATAAAGAAAACAATAAGGTAAGCCTATGTTTTTGGTTTGGCGTGGGTGGTTTTTTTGCTTTATGGTTCACCCCTTTTGCGCTACAGTTCGATTTGACCGTCATTGTCAATTTTCCAGAAATCCCTTTCACCCACTCAGCTTGAGGTTTCAGCTTCATATCGAATTTGTCATTAGCGTCTTTGTGTTCAAAGGGCCTAGATGGAAAAGCGCCATGGCCACAACAAAAGATCCAAACTGAGTCTTTCAACTGCAATATTTTCATTCTCTTGCCTAGTGAGAATGACTCCAAACATGAGGTTTAGTTCGAATGCTTCTTTCCTAATGCAACACATTTCTTTTGATATTGTAATGAGCCCCAGTTCCAATACATTGACATTGACTGTCAGTATTAAAAGTAGTGCTCTTTGTTGTTGAAATTTACATCATAAGTTGGAATAGTGATCTGAAAAACAGGTAAGTAATGGTTATGTCAGGAAAAATCTTACATTTTCACTTATGTAAGATGAGTAGCTGAGGTCATTTTTTATCCAAAATACAAGTAAAATGTGTTGCTTTGTTATGATTAGTTATATCTGTATATCTATAGTAGAAAAACTTAAGTAAAACAAAAAGCACATTTAAACCTGAATAAATCAAGATGTATTTTGACAGGGTAACAATAGAGAATTTGATATTATGAATATGATGTAGCTTGGATTGGCAGTAGGTATATTTATAATTTGTTTTATTCAAAATGTAGAATGATGCTATAAAACACTTTCTATTGATCTAATTAACAGATGCATGAAAGAATTGGTCTCCCAAAAGTAAACATTTTTTCTTTCATAGAGTATGTAAGCCTACAGAGCCGTGAAATATTTGTATAGCTAAATGGCGCCCTCTAGTGCCATGATATGTGTCTGGCCGGCACTTACCCTTTGTGAATGAAGTGGAAAAAAAGTTCCAGCAATTCAGACTAAAAACAATAAAGATCTGGGAGCAAAATGGTTGCACTCTCGAACTAAGAAAGTCATGTGAGACAGCAGCAGCAAGAATAAAGACATGAGCGTTTTCTTCTGAGAAAACATTTTAAAGCAAGCCAGGGCCTGCGGCGCTGCTCGTCAGCTGCTCATCATACTTTGTATCAAGTACTTACTGCATTGTACTCTTTAAATGACAAATGTTGTCATATGACCACAGAGGTGATGATTGAATAATGGAATTGTTTACAGTGATACTTGATTACATTTTACAAACTCAAACTGGGATCATTTTTTTATTAACCAACCACCGTGGGTAAGAGGGTTGGAAGGAAGGAAACATCAGGGTTTTGCTCATTTCATTTCACAAGGAGAAATAAAAGAGTTCAAATAGTTATATCCTATATCATTACACATAAAGTATCTACTATCTAGTATTAAATAGTGAAAAGGGTTTTTCATGTTTCTGTCTCATGCTTATATTCCCTGCGGTCACACCACTGTCATGGTACTTTTCACCCTGTAATGACTGGAAAAACTGTTTTCTTTGTGCATGTGCTTGTGCATGTGTTTCAGAGGTATCATGAGCTAGCCTGTGTGCTCATACTTATGGAGAATGTGAAGCATAAAGGCAGCATATGATAATTCACAAGTGTGTGTTTATGTTTTTTTAAACCATGGTTTAAAAAACAAAATCAAAACATGCATGTTTTGATTTTTCACTGCTTTGTTGTGGCTGTTAAGTCCATTTATTTTCAGATATGAACCTTTATGCATGGGTTTTATTCTATGCTGCATATGTGGTTCTAATGTTTGGCTCCTAATCTTTCATTAAAATCCCATAGAGGATCATAAATAAAGCTACAGCCAATCTCATTTAGTGTAAGAGGTTTCCTATTAGCATTTTCTTTCTTTTTTTTTTGGAGGGAGTTTGGCTGCAGCTCTAGGATGTGTGCTTTCATGCTTAGTGACCCCCTCATAAGCTTGAGGGTTTTGTAGCATGTGACTGCCTCAACAAAAGGGGTGGGAGTTTGTGGGGAAGGAATTTAAGCCAAGACTTCATCAGACATGCCACTTTCACACAGAGTTTTTTTTAATCTCATTTTTTTTCTGCTCGTTTTTTGCCGTCTGCAAATTAAAACATTGCTGAGGTGATGTGGTTTTTGGAAATCTTTAGTTTTCTGTTGTGTTTGGTTCCCACCTATCAACAGTTCCCCCGTCTGTGCTCAACTCGAGAAGCCCTGCTGACCAAGGTGTGCTGCCCGCCCTGGGAGGGGGATGGCTCGGCCTGTGGGGCCATGTCGGGAAGGGGCTCCTGTGAGGACGTGGAGGTCTCGGACCAGCCCGATGGACCGCAGTACCCCTTCTCTGGGTTGGACGATCGAGAGAAGTGGCCCCTGGTTTTCTACAACAGGACTTGTCAGTGTGCAGGAAACTTTATGGGTTTCAACTGCGCGGACTGTAAGTTCGGCTACTTTGGGGAAAACTGTAACGAGAGAAGAGAGTCTCTCAGGAGGAACATATTTCACCTGACCAGGACCGAGAGGAACAGACTTGTTTCCTACCTGAACTTGGCCAAGCAGACAATCAGCAGGGACTATGTTGTGGTCACAGGGACCTACAGAGAGATGGAAAACGGCTCCAACCCGATGTTTGCTAATGTGTCTCTGTATGATGTTTTTGTATGGATGCATTATTATGTGTCCCGGAATGCGTTGTTAGGTGGCCCGGGGAATGTGTGGACCGACGTGGACTTTGCCCACTGGGCCCCTGCGTTTCTTCCGTGGCACCGCGTGTACTTGTTACACTGGGAACATGAGATCAGGAAGCTGACTGGAGACTCGACTTTCTCCATCCCGTACTGGGATTGGAGGGATGCTCAGGAATGCGACGTGTGCACGGACGACCTGATGGGGGACAGGAGTGCCCAGGATCCCAGTCTCATCAGCCCGAGTTCAGTCTTCTCCTCTTGGAAGGTGAATTACGTTTCTTCTACGTTTTATATGTTTTCCTGCTGCAACACACCTGACTCAAATCAGTGGCCTTGTGCAGAACCTGACAAAAAGCTGGTGGGAAAACCATTTCATTTGAACCAGGTGTGCTGCAGCAGGGAAAGATCTAAAACCTGCAGGAGTTCCGGAGTTGGTGAGTCCTGTAATAGTAAAAAATATCACCTCCGACTTGCCGTTACCAATTCATGCACGTCTGTTGACTGTCATCCACTTTATTGATCAAATCTGCGCGGGCTCTTTAATGCTCTATTCTCTCCATCGATAGGTGCTGTGCTCCCAGGCTGAAGACTACAATAACAGAGGTGTGTTATGTGATGCAAGCCAAGAAGGCCCCCTGGTCCGTAACCCTGGAAACCACAATCGTAATTTGGTAGAGCGATTACCAACCTCAGCAGAGGTGGAGTTCACGCTCAGTCTCCCCAACTATGACAGTGGGCCAATGGACCGCACTGCCAACAGGAGCTTCAGGAACACTCTGGAAGGTCAGATAATGTGCTCACACACACACCGGGATTTAACCATGCCGTTGCTATCTTCTCTCATGCTGTCTGGTTTGGGACCTGTATCATGTCAATGTGGTGGCTGTGTAGGTTGTTATCGTCTTTTTTGCTGTTGAATTTGTGGGGTTTTTAATGTCCAGTGTCCAGCATTGCTATTCACCCTGTTACTAGTGGAAAAGAAAATGTAGTTGCCATTTCAGTAGCTGTTAATTTCATTGTTCAGGATGACAAATTCTGCATAAATATCTGTTGGTTGAATGACACATTCCATTGCTAAAGATCTATTTTCTATGGATAGTTGGTGGAGTACAAAAACATTTTATTCGTATAGATTTTCAGTTATCCAGATGAAAACCTTAGAGAAAGGCAACTGTTTGACCACTCGCCCAGGAGACTTCTCCAGTCCTAAATTAGTACTTAAAGACAGTGCAATGTTTTTAAAACTCTTAATAGCACCATTAGTTAGGTTCACTCATAGCATATGCATAACACACCCAAACACAAACAGATGTATTGGCTGTCCAGTGTAGTGAGGTAACACAAAGCTTTATATTATAGGGAACGCTTAATGCAATACAGGGAACCAGGTCCTCAAAACGCAGCAGTACTTCATCTAAGTGACATTGGACACCCCTCTGAAGCCTGTATTGTGCTGTGTAGACTGGACTGAAACCCTAACTTATCCCAGAAAATGGCCTTTAGCATTATATTTCAGCCATTCAATGCAGTGCTAACATTCTGGCTCAGGTGATTTCACCACTGTGTGCGCCTTCATTCATAAGACTGGTGTCTCACATGATTGCTGGGTGAAAGGCCAACCCCCAAATGACTCTAAACATCCCTAACTGCCCACATGATTGTGGATTCAAGACACACATGTGACTACTCTAAGGTATGCTGACCCAGAACATCCAGATGTAATTAAAGAAGCCTGTTTGAGAAGATGTGAAAGGTATTTTGTGAAGTAAAAAAAAAAAAAAAAAAAACAACAGTTCAAAGCAAAGAAATGATTGGTTTTTAATTCCAGCTCTTGGTTTTCTCTAACATAACATTTTAGGCTTATGGTTTTCTAGGAAACCTATCAGATCTGAAGTTCCCAAGTGTCATAGTTCCTTGAAAAAAAGTCAGCGATAGCAGAGCTTTGTGGAAAAACACATGATCACACACACCACTGTGATGGACTGGCGACCTGTCCAGGGTGTACCCTGCCTCTTGCCTGATAATTGCTGGAATAGGCTCCAGCCCACCCGCGACCCTGAGTTGGATTAAGCGGTACAGAAATGGATGGATATTTTGATCATGAGAAACATGTTATCTGTATTTTCCCCCAAAATGCCCAATTTAGTTGTGATGTCTTCTGATATTATTCAGTGTTGCAACACAAACCATTTGCTCTCCAAAAATTATGCTGCAGATTCACTGATCCAACTTTAATCTTTCAGGATTCGGGAACCCTCAGACTGGGTTGGGCAGCAACCCTCGTTTGGGTATGCATGCTGCCCTACATGTATTCATGAACGGATCCATGTCTTCAGTGCAGGGCTCAGCAAATGATCCAATATTTCTTCTTCACCATGCATTTGTTGACAGGTGAGACGTGCAGAGACGTTTTTAGTACTGGTAACATTTGCATTTAATACTAATATTTTCTTTCTTTCTTGACAGTATTTATGAGCAGTGGCTCAGAAGGCATCAACCATCTCCATCCCAGTATCCAGGATCTAATGCTCCTATAGGGCACAACAGTGACTACCACATGGTTCCATTTCTGCCCCTCCACAGGAACAGAGAGTACTTTATTTCCAGCAAAGACCTTGGATACGAGTACTCTTACATGCTAGATGCCAGTAGGTTTCCTTTGTGTGCATTTGTACAATTATATTCTTGTCATTTCTGCTACTCTTTTTAAACATCTTTTTTTATTTTCCCCCAATTTTGTACATACACCCATTGGATAAAAAAAAAATCTTATCCTAAATTAATACTCACTGTTAAAGGTTTATCATTCAAGTCAAACTAAAACATTTGGCTTATATTGTGACCGTGTCTGTGCTCTTGGCAGATCAAAGGCTTGCAGAATCCATGCGTCCCTTTCTGGAGGAGCTGCGGGATGTGTGGTCCTGGCTGCTTCTTGCAGCTCTCGGTGGAGGAATTGTTGCAATAACTATGGCTGCCGTCGTCCAAACTACAAAACAGCGATACAGAGGCTTGTCTTGGCCGCACAGAAAAAGTGAGAAGAAAGGGCTAGCTCTTCCAGAAAGCCAGCCTCTTATTGGGAGCAATGAAAAAGAAGAAAGCACCCACCGTAACTACCAAACAGCTATATGACGGCACAGCCCGAGCAGTGACGTACCAGTTTATGAATTTCTACAGAGCAGCACTGTGAATAACACATTGAGTCTATAATCTGTTTTAACATCATGATGTCTCAAATGCTTAAAAAAATGGAAACAGAAAAAAAGTTTATGAAGAAAATGTGGAAATGAATGATGGTTCATTAAATTTCAAACATGTTCCACCCACAACTTGTAACCTGTTCAATTCTATCCATCTGATCACTTCAGAAGGTCTGTGCAAGATTTATAGTTTCTTTACCAAAAAAATCCTATCATGTTTCACATTTATTCTCAACTGTTCATAGTTTCATTGAATAATAAGCTTTGCAGTTTTCTGCAAGGTGTTTATTATGTAGATAACATCCTTTATGATATCCAATTCAGAATTTAAAAAAACAAACTCTTTAGATAAATTTACTGAACACATTTTATATAAGTAATTCAAATTGATCATGTTGGTGATGGAAGCCGTGCTTTCAGGAAGTGAAATAAGTCATGTCCACTTCAAAGTCTGGAACCCTGATTACATCAGGACTTCAATATTTTAAATATAGGATTATGACATTTGTACAAATATCTGCAATCCTCAAAGTTAATGTTGCTCAGAATCTTCACTTTAAAAAAGGTCACACATTTAAATTCATGGAGCATTTCATTTCACAGGACTTCAATGTATTATGTCAGCTTTAAAACTCACTGTAAGATCATTTTCAACAAACACTGCACTCAAAATTTAAAATTAAAACACAAAAGTTTAATTTTTTTTGGTGCGATAAATTGGATCCTTAGTAGTTTCCCCTTCTGCCATTGTCCAAGTCAAATGTCATACATTCAAAGCCTAGACACATGCTGTCTAGTGTATTATTTCAATAATACAGTACTTTGCTCAAAATACTTAGTATTCAGTGGGCATTCTCCGATATTACAGTACATTCTCAGTGAAACCACGCTATGATGTTTTGACAAGAGATAAGGACATAACAGTATCTGAAAGTGAATTTGTTAAAGTCAATGTTGAAATTGAGGAATGGTGTAAAAACAAGAATCAAACTTCTGATTTTATCTGTGATAAAAGGTTGGACACAGATGCTGATCATTTCATTGAAACTAAATGTCTACATCTGTTATTTCTGACTGTATATTCAGTATTGATTCCATGTAATGAGTATGGACACCTAGGATTTAAATGTCCAAGTCAGACTACAAAGAGCAGTTTCATTTCTGAGACTGGAATTTATCTATAAGGTCAGTATTTAGTCTGATGTAATACTGGTGGACAGAATAATGCAATAAAATACACAATGAAACCAAAAGATGGAAGGGAAAAAACAAACAAAAAAAACCAAAGCAAAAAAAACAAAAAAGGAAAAAAACAAAAACAAACAACCCCCCTAATACACAATTATATCATGTGCCATATATAAAACTATGGAATTGTAGAGATGCAGTAGGGAACATCTTTTACCAAGTATTATTGAAATCTGGTCACAACTGTGGTCCATTATGATTTGATGCAGGCAGTCCATACTGGGTCCTTTTGCAGTGGAACTATAGTGCAAAGAACAGGTAAATTGTCATCTGATTTGATTAAAGTCAAGAAAGTTATCGTAGTTCTCGCTCGTCATTGTGAAGAAAATTGGAAAACAAAAACGTACGAATTCTTTAGCATTCAAACTTACTAAATGACTTAAAACAATATATCCCAAACATAAAAATGGCCAAAATGAATGAGTCTGCTGATAAAGAAAGATAGGGGGAAAAACACAGAATATTGAGGAAAATATAACAACAAAAGAGGCAATTCTTTATAGAGGTAAAGAATGTAAAGTGTGATTAAGCTAAAAATAAACATCATGTGTTCATTTAAAATCCTAATCATTCATCCTCATCCTCATCCTCACTGTCAGCCTCTTCTTTCTTCTCGTCATTCTCCTTGGCTGGGGTAACAGGAGGAGGAAGGTCCAGACGAGCCCAGGACATTGGTTCAGACTTCTTCATGGCTATTTCAGTCTTGGCTGCCATCATGTTTACTATGCTTTTGCTCACATCTATGACCTACAAAACCAGACAAAAAGGAAAATACCAGTGCATTTTAATTTCAAAGCAAAATACATAAAAATATAACCATTGAGACCAAGTCCATTGGAATCTTATTTGTGTAGCCTTTTGAAATCTCTCAGCAGGTGTACAGCAATAATGCAATGAGAAAGTAGAGGAATTTACCAAACCATCATAGAAACTGCAGTAAAACTGGATCCATGATAAGCAGAAAATAACATTTTAATCCCCACTATGATTCTAACACTGATCATTACATATATTATTATTCATCACAAACACCCTCAAGGCAGTATGAAAGCAATATACTGTAGAGTTAAGAAGGCAAATAACAAAAAACACTGGGCTTTTTACATCAGAATAAACCCATACTTACTCCCCACAAGCTGATGTTCTGCTCAAATTCCTTCTCTCCCTCAAAGATAATGCGGATGTTCAGCTGAAAGAAGAATGAAAAACAAAAATTAAAAAGAAAAGAAATAAAACTAAAAGTGAGATATGAACAGAAATCATGTGACAGACTACAGCATCTCTCACCGTGGTGCTGTTGGCATCCACATAGCTGAGCTCTGGGACGGCATTTTTGGCATAAATAGAAATGATGACCTGTGTCCCGGTTTGGTGCCAGTCAAACCGACAAGGGACCACTTTCTTTCCCTGCACAGAGATTTCAGATCAAGCAGTGTTCAGAATTCAGTTGCTCCATCGTATCAGAGAGAAATGTCTTCTCTGCCAAAGTGTTTTCTGGACACCACTAGATGGAGTTCCAGCTAAGGCTTCTTCACCAGAAAACGATCTAGTGGCATCAAGCCGCCCCACCTACCGCATCTTTTTTCCTCCATACATGTACTCCTTTAGCACAGCCCTCTTGAGAGAGGAAGGTGTTGAAATCAGAGGTTTTCCTTTTACAGCAGCTCCAGTATTTCATCCTGGAGATGCAGGAGAGATATTAACACCTGATGGATCTTACAGCAGCCACTCAGGAGAACCAGTAAAAATGACTTGAAGGTAGAATAATAGGAAAATGCTAACGCTGTAGTTTGCCTTTTTTATTTAGCATGTGGACGAATTTGAGTTATAAATTGAGAGCATTTTAGTTTGTATTACCAACCCTTCATGGAAGATGGGGCATCCAGAGTGGTATAAACACGTATCTGAATCACTTGCTGGTCCTTCAAAGGTCTGAAGATAGAAAAAAAAAAAAGTGGTTTTACAAATTGAGAAGGATAATTTTTTCTTAATCTTTAAATACCAGTAAGGCTAAACAGCTCATTAATAACAATAATACTACTAATAATTCTTATCACACCACACAATTTCCAGTTTGTTTACTGCAAGTGTCAAAATGCTATCTGTAGATAAAAGCATGTATACAAATGTTATTAAATCTGCGGCTTGTTAAAGTCGGAAGTAAAGATCATACTATTTCTGCAGATGTCAAAATGTTATAGCCTGAAAAATGAATCAGTTCTGTGTAAAAAGATTTTTAAAAAAGTAAATTTTTGGACTCCACCAGGACTCTGACTGACAAATCAAGTACAAGCAGGCAGCCCATAAGAGAACATCTTACAGCTTTCAATAAAATTACCTTATGTGCAATTATGCAAATGATCTCAAAACAGCTACAAAACATGTCAATGCAAATTTTCCTCACAATTTATGTTCTTATCTTGGGGATTCAGCCCTGACTAGTTAGATTAACTCGAGTGAAAAATTTTGCTTTGCATCCGTCTAGCCTAAAAAACTGGAGGTTTAACTTCCCCGGAGTGCAGAGTTTTCTGGAAGTTGATTCAAAGAACCAACTTAGGTCAGGATTAGTTTTGTTTTTATTACATGACAAACACACACACACACACACACACACATATTATATATACATATAATATTTCTTTCAAAACATAATCAAATTTGACTTGCATTAAGCTAAACTTAACATTAAAGCTGCTCTTGTCAAAGCTAGTACAGGTACAAACGACACATTCACTTACTTTAGTACATCCTCCGTTTTTACACGATGTTCCGATTTTGATCTCGTCGTTATCCTTCTCTATACACACAAATAAAGACAAAAACCAAAAAGATGCCCTTAATGTGAATTTGAAACACGCTGCTGCCCTCTTCCCGTCAGCTTTAACTCAAAAACTATGATGTGGAGGAACACAGATGATGGCAAATTCCCTGTTGCCCTCCATAAGTCTCTACTGTCAACATGACCTTTCAGTGTATTATGACAAGCAGTGGATAAGTGATTTTTGCAAGAATGAAATGACAGGGAAAAAAGGGGAAATGTATTAAAGAAAATAAATAGGTAGACAAAGATTCTGTACTCACCCTTCTCCTCTGCTGCATTTTCAGATAGTTTCAGTTTCTCCAGTGCTTGCTTAAGAGAAGCAGAGACTTTATGCTGCAATCTCACCATGGGCTCATCAGGACTACAAGAGAAGCAAATATATCAGCATTAAAGTTTAATAATAGTGGAGACAAAACTGTCAATTCCAAGTGGTTCATTTAAGTAATAAATTATTGCAAAATCCTTTCAAAAGATCTGATGTGCTAACAGCGTACGCTAAATGTGACATTTAAAAAGAGTCACTATCTGGCATTCGTTGTTTCGTCAGTGTGTTTATATATATATATATAAACATCTTTACCAACCCTGTGGATATTCAGTGTGTTTGATAATTTTTGCTGATTAATACATAGAATAGTGGACCTAGCCTTACATATATCTGATATTAAACCAGCAAGTTTACAATGCAGTGTCATTTGTTGAAATAAAACTATAAGCTCCACTACAGAAAATGTTTTTTTTTTCCAGACCTGTCTTATTTCCCAGATGAAATCTAAAATAAAAAGAAAATAAAAAACATTGCCAAGTTTTTGAAAACACAGTGTGCTTTTTGTAACTGTATTTTTACTTTACTTCCTTCAATAATTTCTAAAAAGTGACACCTAAACCAACCTCGGTCTGCATATGGCCTCCTGAGGTTTTGGTGCAGAGATTATGTACTCATTAAACTTTGGTTTTTGGTCTTCTACTTCTTTCTTTTCTCCCGACGATGTCACATCTGGTTTCACCGGCTCAGGGGGCTTTTCTTTGTTGTGGGGACCCTTTGTGCAGCCCTGTGAAAACAAAGTCACTGTGTTGGGGCTCACAAGCAAGAACTGTTAAGGGCAATATGGCCACAGAAACACTGGCAGTCAATACCCCCCAAAAAAACCCAGCACACACTGGAGACATGACTGTGGGGATGTGCAAGCACAGAAAAGAGATGATTAAAACAGAAAACTTACAGCAATGCTGAGGAAGTCTGAGAAGTCAGTAGTTCTTCTCTTGCAGCAGGACCATCCCTGAAAGGAAGGTAGAGGCATTAACTTCGACCAGCTAACAGGATACAGGCTATCTGCACATTTTTAGGTATCTTACTTTCAATGCATCATGAAACACCGGGACTCCTGGGTGATAGGTGCAGCCATCTATGAAAACAAAAACACATCTCACATTCACTGGGAGAAAAATACATATTGACTGGTTACAAAAATCATTTAAATTTCAACAGTGGCTAAAAATAGTCTCTGTAGGGGTGCTACAGCATATCAATGGATTATTTAATTTTCATCATTTTAGTCATTTGATTGCTGTTTCAGCTCAAACATGTCACATCACAATATATTCGGGGCATTGGATTTTTTAAGAACACTGAGGAATCAATTCCATTACAAAAGCCACTACAGAAAAAAAACCCCCCCCCCCCCCCCCCCAAAAAAAAAACAAACAGTTTATTTGTTTTACTGCCCTCAAAATAAGTTAGACAAACCATGCTTCAGAAGATATTCCTTCAATAAGACGTACTGCATATTTTGCATAGATAATTAACTGACAACAAATCACCATGGAGTGAATATAAAAAGAAAAAAAAAGCCGGTGGATACTGTAGGTCATAAATCTTTTTCTGAGCAGTATGGCCTGCGCTGTGCCTTTTCCGTGCTACTGCCATAGATACACCACTTAGATATCCCTAAAGGTAATTATAATATACTCTTCTGTTATGAAAAAAGGGGTATCCTATTAAAATGGAAATTAGACTTGACTCGTGCTTCAAGTCTCTGGCAGTACACAATGCTGGATTACTTGAAGACAGGGGAAGACAGTTCTAAAAGAAAGGTAATAGAAGACTCATTGAGGGTCTGTCTTCTGGGAGCTGAAGACAATATCACCATCTTGACAGTTCAATTACATTTCAATCACTACCTTCACACAAACAAAGGTACTATACAAACTTAACTCTAATATTAAATAAGAAAACTCAAGATTGAGAAGTGAATTATCTTAATAATGATCTTCTACTAACACAACCATATACTGGTTTTGTTGGGTTACTGCATTTCATAGAGACAATTTAATCACTTGTCATGCTATCTTCAAAACATGCAAGGAATTGGAAATTAAAAAGAAATCCCTGCATTTCTCACATAAAAACAGAATATAATAAACCACAAAGAGGAGGAAAAACAACTCAGTCATGGCCTCTTGTGTATTTCTGGAGGACATTTTCACCAGATATGAGAAAATGAAACTAGATAAAAGTGGAAGAACAATTTTGCTTAGGTCTTTGTCCAACAGTATCTTTGTTACAGGGAAGACTTGTTTCTGAGTGGAATATGCAGTTCAGATTTATGAGCTGTAGACCTGTCAAATGTCCTGATTTCCAAATGAGTCTCCTGGTTTTTCAGAAGGCTGCTCTCACTTTTACAGATTAATGTTTAACGGCTGGCAGCAGACAGTGAAGACTCAAAATATACTTTCTGCAGGCATAAGCCCCAGTGGTTGCAAGTAAAAGGATTAGGATGCACACACCTTACCTGATTCCATTTAGGAGTAACTCAAGAGTTTGTGTGCCCTAGCTGGTATGCATCTTTTTAATGCATCATAAGCTTGAATTTTGTCATCACAAGCCCACCAATTGGATAATAAGTTTGAATAAACATTTGCATTTAAAAAAAAATTGGCAAAATGATACAAACGCAATCAAATTTTGAAGAGTCTTGCAAATAAAATGACCCCCAACTCCTAAGGAAAAAAAAAAAAAAAGCAAATGAGATACAGCGATGCTGCAGGGTTTGCAGCACATGTGTGGAATGATATGAAAAATGAGATTGGAATGTGGACAGAATAAATCTAGCATTTTAAGATTTCTCAAAACCACTGTCAAAAACATCCAGAGTAACTGCAACAATAAGCTTTTTCCCTATCATGTTCATCATTAAAGAGTATCCCCTTTAGCAATTTTAGATGCAATAAATAATAGTAAAATCTGAATCAGATTTATTTGTTATTATACATAACAGAATTAAAAAATGTTGGCAGGACATCAGGACTTGGCAAGTATGTTTTGTTTTGCTGCATCCTCTCATTTTACTGTATGTTTTCATGCCATGCATCTATAGCCAGCTGGAACAAACCATACAACCTATTTCAACTGTATGGATTTACATACCATTCAGCTAGGCTATTTTTCGACAAATTGGCTTGTATGAACACAGTGATTATAAATTAGACTAATGTGGACTTGTTTTAATTGAATCACAATTAATGGGCTTCAGTTGATAATGTTGGTTAATTGCCTTGATATGACTTTGTTGTAGGGTTGTTACGATGCTAAAATGTCAAACTTTTTTTTTTACACCCAAGTCAGAACAACATTAATATAATACAACCCAAACACTAAAATAAAAATATTTACATGAATAAAAGAAAAGACATTGTAAAAATAAAAAAGCTATATTTTAAAGCCCTATTAGCAAATATGGTCTTCTCAGACAATTTGCTCACTCTAGTGCAAAATATACAAAGCTAAAAAAAAACTAAAAAACTTCAGTGTACTTATAACATAAGGTTCTTTTTCTTCACAATACTTGAGAGCAGATCAAGTAAACAATAGAAAAAACTAGTTAAGATGATCTAGTTTATTAAAACTAGATTAATTAATCAAAAGTTATTTCAAAAGATTAACTTTTTAAATGTTTTGTCTACAGTCTACATTAATAGGCATTCATATCTGACTGTAAGACAGGGTGGAATCAATTAATCAATTCATTTAGAGTCTGGTCATGGAGCAGAGGTGAACATCTCCTGCTCTGACTGCAGTTGGGAGCTGGGACTGCTGCTGCGTGAGGATCGAGCATCTTCTGAGTGCTTTTGGACTGGAAGAGGGGCCTACAGCTGCGCACGCTGCTCATTGAGAAGAAGTAAACAAGACGTGCTTTCACGTCCGTCTCCAAAAGTCTCCAATAACATCAGAAAAAAGTCACTAGATTTGTCGCTAGTCGTTTTTTTGACAAAGAGTCGCTAGACGGGTCTGAAAACTCCTTAAACATAGGAATAAGTCGCTAAGTTGGCAACACTGTAAGCAATGGGTCCACCAGATAGCTGCTGTAGGGGAAGAGCTACCCGCTGCAGTGCCTGCTGAAAATGGGTAGAGGCAGCTGGTTCTTTCCATGAATAAGCAGACGCCAAAGTGGCATTTAAGTATCGATATTATCCACCATGCTTATTGATATCTAACTCCATACTAAGTTTCAGTATCAATTAGTATCTGAGAATCGATTTTTTTTACAACACTACTTCATTGTGAATTGGTGTTATACTGCAACTTTATTTATAACACACTTCAAAAACAAAGTTGACCAAAGTGCTACAATGTGCAACATAACATTAAAAACTATTTAAATAAATAGCATAAAGGATACCAAAAATCTGAAATATAGTTAGATAAAATAAAATAATTGAAATCAGCTAAAATCGGATCAAAGTAAAATTACAAACAAATAAAGCTGAATTACAGCTCAATATATGGACATAATTCAAAAAGATGATGGTGTTATTTTACAAAAACTATGCCAAAATGCAGAAGCAGTGTCAAAAAAACTAAGTATCAAGGACTAATAAGGCAAGTAGAATCTGGGTGCCGCTAACTAAATGAAGGTTTGTGATAACACAATGCCAAGGAGTAAAGACATAAGCAATGATCTGAGAAAAGCAACTGTTGCTGCTGACATATTAGGGAAGACCTTTCTTTAACAATTTAAAGTCTGTCATTCTACAGTGAGAAAGATCATTCATGAGTTAAAAAAAACATGCAAGAAAGTTGAATATCTTTCCAGGAGAGTATGTCCCAGCAAAGTATCATCTTGTAACATTGCACCTGAACAAACCACAAGGCTTCTGAAACAATGTCCTTTAAAGAAGAAGTTGATGATTACTATAAAGAAGTTGATTACTTGAGGATAGTGATGCTGAAGGAGGTTCAACCAGTTATTGAATCTAGGGACAGCGATTGCAGTTTTCTGGCTCATCACCAATCACCGATCTTTAAGATGCCTGACCTGCCGTCAGGTCAGGCTAATTAGTCATCCTTTACATATATTAATATTTGGCTGCTCATTTCTAGAAGCCATTTTGTCGCTGTTCAAGTACAACTACTAATGTAATGTAAGGCTATTAACCTGATGTTAGCCTGAAGTAACATGGGAGTGTTAATCTAGTTATATGGTAGCACTAGATTAGTTTTAAGACTAGACTCACTCAGGGAGAGCAGACCTCCACCAAACAGTCCATCCAGTACCCCCTATATTTTGAACCTCTGACTCACAAGATCCAGAATATCAAACAATGTCAGATGATGTCATCTTGTAATTCTTTTTTGCCAATGATTCTGGGTATTATCTGTTGAGTTAGAAGCTGTAATGATCCCCATCTCCCCATAGTAAAGAATCCTTAAGAAAATTCCTGCATCCAGAAGGTGAGCCGGATCATCCCCAAAATGTAAACGCTTGTTCCTTTATTCTATTTCTGACATTTCCTTAAAATTTTATCAAAATCCATCCATTACTTTTTAAGTTATGTTGCAAACAAGCAGACAAACAAATGAATGCTGCCAAAATGTTGGGAGACCATGTCATATTTAGTTTTCAGTGAGTGTATTTAGGGACTACACCTTTACTCAGTTCATCAAGATTTTCACATTGGAGCTGAAAATAAACTATACAGATGCTCAAAGAGTTCCTCAGTATCCAAGTTATTCGGCACTGACTAAGCTACAGCAACATGATCCAGTTTAAACAGGAGACTAGCAAGGATGGTAGTTGATTTTAAGGTAAGCTACGGCATGAAAATGTGGAAAAATATAGCCTGCAACCAGTCTCATTTTGGATATATTTAAGATATAAGAACAAAGAGAAAAAGGGAATATTTATGACCTTTTTTTGTAAAGAGGAAGGACACAGATCAAGCAGAGATAGACTCCAGCCCGGGATCTCAGCAGTTCTGACAGGTCCCAACATAGAGCTAGCCACGATCATTGTGATCAAACATCAAGTGCCACATACTGCGCCCAAAAACAACCAACTTCCCTTTCTTTGGACCGTTTTGAACTTGTTGGAAATATTTCCACTTGATGATCCAGGTTATTAATGTACAGATGTTTTTTTTCTCATGTCTCTCTAATGTGAGCACAGTTATCACAGCAGTGTACGTGACTGTGTGTGTTAGAGAGAAGCACATGATCATTTCCTTCCTCAGATATAGCCCCCCGATGAAGTCATGCCCACCCCATGTATAAAAGTCTAGCTCCGTCACTGCTTTTTCATGCGACTGTTTACAGTGAAGGTTTAAACTTTTTTTAAGTAAACACACCGTGGAGTGCTGACTGCCCATCATCAGTATCAGTTAATGGTCTGAAGTTGAACTATTGTAGAGGGCATAACTCTGTTTAACCCATCAGCAATGAATTTGACTTGTCTTCCGAGTAGTTAGCATTTGAATTTTTCTTTTAAATTCAAAACAATGCAAACACACTGTATCAACACAGTAATATTATAGTTTCGAGAAATGTACCGTAAATATTCCACTAGTAGTAAAAGTGTAGAATTAAGTGCTCGTGAAACTAACTGTGCCATATTCGGACAATGAACAGAGCAAACGTTAACATGCCAAACACCGGGACCTTAACATGCTAACAGCATGATAGCGTTAAACCGATAGTTTAACCTCTAAAGGCCCACGTGTTCTAAGCTACCTTACTTCTCAGATGTAAGTGTCTCAATAAATTCGTTTTTAATATATCTGGTTCAGGCAGTCAACTCCAGGTTAGCTATGATGGCCCAGCAGGCCTACATGCTGTAGAAAATTCCAGATGATCAGAGGTTAGCTTGGCAATGTACATGGCACAGTAAACTATGAGATTACTCACCGTCTGGGTTGTTTTCTGGATCAAATCGTTGTCCACATCCCTTATTGTAACACAAGACAGACATGCTGATTGATATCGTAAGTTTTTAACAAAAAAGAGAGTTTTAACAAACACTTTGCGGTTCGTGTGTGAGAGATGGCTAGATCGCTGCAACCGTTTAGGTGCTGTACGTTGAACTGCTCTCACTTCCGGGTATTGTCGGCTATGATCGGCAAAGATCGGAGCCTGCCCGCCACATCCATCCAGTGAGCGCACAGTGGTCCCACACCAGCGTCAATTGATGCTGACCGCTTCTAAACTTGCGTTAAGCGACACCTTCTTTGTACCTCGTTTTTCACGGATCTTAACCTTGCAACAAACGAACGATAACTCCTGTAGAGCCAGTTTTGAGTTAACTCCTGGAGATAAAGCCGAAATAGCCTTACGTACTTAGGGTTACAGTAGTCAGGTGCATAAAAGTGAGGCAATGGCAATAGCTATTTAGTTTTTCGAGGATGGCTGCGGTCTAGTAGTGAACTGCCTCTCGGGATAGTCGGCCACAGATGAATGTTTCTGTGTCGCGCGTCACCCTCGACTGCTTTGCACATTTTACCATTCCTCCTTATTAATTAATGTCGTGCAAATGATGAAGAAGGATTTACTTTCACTGATTACATCTGTTTCATCTAAAGGTAGGGCAATTTGCATTGTGTGAGTGAAGTCCACATAGATTTATAGAGTACCGTTACTGAAGCGACAGACTGTCGAGTGAAAGTGCATAAAACTCGTAAAATTTACAGCTTCACTGGAGCTAAAAAAAGAGAAAAAAAAACATGTATGATATGTGCACCCCTTAATTGAGACATCTCATTTAGTGAGATGTCTCAATAAGTCTCTAAATTATGTCTTTTCTGTACTGCGGATCGATCCCAGTCCCGCTATGATCCAATACATATATGGACTCATGATCAGAATGATCATTTTTGTCTGTTTAATCATAATTAAGGAAAGGTCTCTTTATTATATATGTCTGCTGAAAGCAGATGCAAAATTATAAAGCATTTGTAAAAAAAAAAAAAAAGATAAGAAAATGCTATTTCAATTCACTGCAAATTGGTTTAAAATGACGAATGAAACTTTTTTTTAATTTAGGAAAATAAGTTGCTTCAAAAAAGTATTTGTGCAACTAATTTTCAAATGTGTATATATATTATTTTTCGAGTGCACAATCTAGTTTCTCATTGGCACTTTCTCCTGTGAAACTGATATCCTGGAAATGTCCGTCTTTAGACTGAAGAACACCTTTGCTTAAACTAGTTGTTTCTTAGCCCTGTTTTTTTTAAAAATCAAAATGACTCAATCTTTTTTACTGAGACAAAGTGTTCTGTGTAGGTGTTTTTTTTAATAGACCATTTTTGTATCACTCTTTTGGTTGCAGTATTCACTGAATGTAAAAGATATCTTTGACTATGATGTCAGATCCCTATGGATAGTCAGTGAAATGTCTTTGACTCTTGTTTTTCCGGAGTTGTCTTTCAAATTCTTTGCATGCAGAGCACATGTCTCTAACAATTCACCAAATGAATCTAGATCTGTGTGTTTTTGTCATTTTTTCCAAATAGGATGACTGGGTGATGGAATATTGATGAAGCCTAATCGGTGGGGAAATATGCTTCCTCTACCCAGCTTTCTTTTTCTTTTCCATTTTCTTTTCTTTTTTTCTCTCTGTATCCCTGCAACCCGAGCCCAGTTCTTTCCCACACCTAGAGCAGTACAAGGCTTGCTGCTCTTCACCCAGCCTGCGTATAATGCCTCAATCTTTGAGAACTCTGCTGCAAGAACCTATATCAGAAGCGAAATCAAAATGGGGATCACTTTTAGGCCACCTTGGACTTTAGACTTGAAATATTCCATTCAAGCTGGAGACACTGAAGGCATCTTCCAAGCTGAAAAGTTTATAATTGGAGATTTTTGTTTTCTCCGCATATGCACCAGTGGAGGCAGTGGTGCCATATTGAATCGGGAGGTACAGGACAATTACACTCTGACAGTTAAGGCATTTACCCAAGGAGGGCTAGAAGCCTTAGCAACTGTTTATATCAAGGTCTTGGACACAAATGACCTCCGACCTCTCTTTTCCCCAACCTTCAATTCATTTGTAGTTTCTGAAAGTGCTCCTCTAGGCACCAGCATAGGACGTGTGACAGCCACAGATGCTGACATCGGCTCCAATGGGGAATTCTACTACTTTTTCAAGAACAGAATAGAACTCTTTGCTGTTCATCCAACCAGTGGGGTCATAACCCTGACAGGTAGACCCAGGATAGACAAAAGAGACAGATTTGAACTGGAGGTGCAGGTGGTGGACAGAGGTTTGAAACTTTATGGGAACAGTGGTATTAGCAGCACTGCTAGACTAGTCTTAACTGTGGAGAGGGTTAATGAATTTGCTCCTGTTCTCAATGCAGTCGCTGTTGTTCCCTCATTGGCAGTCAAAGACACAGTCTATGTCATAGTCACTGTAGAAGATGAAGATGAGGGGTTATCTGGGGATATAGAGTGGGTGTCCATTATTGAGGGTGACCCTTTGGAACAGTTTGTGGTTGATCAGTCCCCTATTGGGAATGAGTATCGGGTTAAAGCATCAGAACTGGTCAACTGGGATACATTCCCATATGGCTGTAACTTAACTTTTCAGGCCAAAGACAGAGGTATACCTCCAAAGTTTTCTAAAGCCCAAGTTGTTCAGCTGTTGATTCCAAAGCTGGATCCAGTGTTGGTGAATTTTGAGAAAGATGTTTATGTAGTCAAGCTGAGTGAAATAGCTCCCCCAGGCACTATTGTAGAAGTGGTGAAAATATTACCAGCTCCTCTGAGTGTCAATTACAGCTTCAGCAGCCTTTCAGATCCAATGTATTTTGATATAAACCCTTTGACTGGTGTTATTATGACCACAAGGCAGCTGACAAGGATATCACTAGATTTCATGGAGATTGAAGTAGTTGATAATATCAGTCAGCAGCGAGCAAGGGTTCAAATTACCATAGAAGATGCAAACGACAGCTCTCCAGTGTTCAAAAGACCAACCTATGACATTGCAATCAATGAAAGCTTACCTGTGGGGACTGTTGTTCTTGTTGTGTCTGCTGTGGATGAAGATAAAGGTGAAAATGGGTATGTAACCTATACAATCAACGGAGAACAGTCTATTCCATTTACTATAGACAAGGACACAGGGGAAGTGAGGATCACAAAAGATTTGGATTTTGAGTCATCACAGGATATCTATACTTTTGCAGTGCGGGCCTCTGACTGGGGTTCACCCTACAGACGAGAGAGTGAGGTTAATATCACTATCCGCATGATAAACATCAATGACAACCAACCTCTTTTTGAGAAGATTTCTTGCAGAGGAATGATAAGTCGTGATTTCACTTCCAACCAGACCATTGTCACCTTATCGGCTATAGACATGGATGAGCTTGGAATTGTGAAGTACAAAATACTTTCTGGGAATGAGTTAGACTATTTTAACTTAAATCCAGACTCTGGGGCTTTGTCATTGAAAAGATCATTTCCATCAGAGAGTTTAAAAAGTGGGATATTTAACCTAAAGGTAGTCGCAACAGATGGAGAGATCCTCTCTGATCCTACGTTTGTTAATGTAACAGTGGTGAGGGGTAGGATGCCAACCAGGGGGTTCACATGCAAGGAGACCAGAGTAGCTCAGCTGTTGGCAGAGAAAATGCTTTTAAAAGCATCTGCCATGGCTAAACCAAGGTCAGATGAGAGATACATAGATCTTTTCTCGATGAACAAACAATCTCCACAGTTTGAGGCCTTGCCTACAAGTATTCTGGTGAGAGAAGACCTGGCTGTTGGTGCCACTGTGTTTCAGGTACGTGCACGAGATGGTGACACAGGCTTCAATGGCTGCATTCTGTTTTCTATTTCTGATGGTAACAAAGACAACAGCTTTAATATCAACATGGAAAGCGGCATAATGACTGTATTGCAACCACTTGATCGTGAGCAATTGGATCGTTACTTTCTGAATATCACCATCTACGATCAAGGCATTCCTCAGATGTCCAACTGGAGACTACTGACAGTGATCATTGACGATGCAAATGACAATAATCCCCAGTTTGATCAGGATAACTACTCTGCCCTTGTTTCAGAAAACTCAGACATTGGCATGGAAGTTATTGCAATCACTGCATTTGACAGGGATATGGGCCCAAATGGACAGCTCTCCTACACAATGCTGACCACTGTCCCTCAGTTTGGTATTGATAGTGAAACTGGAAGCGTTTTTGTTGCCAGCCAGCTGGACAGAGAAACATTTCCAATGTTTGTATTGAAGATTGAAGTGAGAGACAAAGCTGAAAGAGGCACTCGAAGGTCATCAGTCACTACTCTAACCATAATAGTGGAAGACGTCAACGATTGCTCTCCAGCTTTCATCCCTAGCAGCTATAGTGCACGGGTACCAGAGGACCTGCCACCGGGGTCTGTGATTACCTGGATGCAGGCTCAGGACCCAGATATTGGACCTGGTGGACAAATCCAGTACTCCTTGATTACTGACTTCAATGGCACGTTTGAGGTAGGGACAATGGCACATTGGCACAATTATGTGCAGTTAATCCCAAAACTATTCATATTTCACGTTCACTTTTCCTTTTCAGAAATGTTCAAATCTTTTCAAAATGATCAGTGAAAAAGCCTTCAAATAGTTATTATAACCAACAAGCCTTTGTATATCTCCACTGGGATTTTGGAACAGTCTTTTTCTGCAACAGTCTTCATATCTTTTAGACTGTAGGAGATTCCTCCACTCTTGTCTTCATTTCTCTTCACTGGTTTGAAATTTGGCTACTTCAAAATGTTGATTTGTTGATAGCTTTTTCTGCAGACTTCCAGTTGTTTATCTTTACAATGATAAAGAAGTCCTCATTTCAAAGTTTGTTCAGTTTCCAAAGGTTACTTTTAATGCCATCCTGTTTAATCTGACAAGACAGACACAAATGTGGTCTCTTTGGTTCCTGACCAAGCAGGACTTACTTCCAAAGGATATGCACACAAAAGCCTGCTGAGGCTGCCAAGATGTAACTTCATTTTGTCAAAAAAGGAGAAGAATTCAAACCTAAAACAAAAAATCATGATAAAGTGTACTTGGCCTCAGGCTACATTTGACCAGGATGCAATACTGCTTTGTTTTTTTATTTGTTTTGATTTGCTCTAGTTTTTTTTTAGCTTCTGAGCCAGACAGCTTGGGAAAGTAAACGTTATCAAGAAAAAGAGAAGATTATATTATGATTCTGGAGGAGGGCATCAGGGACTCTGCAGAAAAACTTGGCCTCAGGCTGCGTTTGACTTTCCATCAAACAACTAAAGTGGTCATGAAATAGTTAAAAAAAGAACAAAAAAAAAAAAGAAAAACAAAAAAAAACCAAATACATAAGAAACCAAACAGCAAAAAAAAATGGTTTGCTGCTAATTATTAGAAATGTTTCAAAACTTTACCAAAGGGCATTTAGAAAAAAAAAAAAGATAATTTTGTATTGATGCTTTCATGAAAATTAAAAACCAGAACTATTTGAAATGTGTTGCCAAAATCTCATCTTTTGCCAGCTATTTGTCATTTCCAGCTCTAGGTCATGGTTTGGTCAAATAAAAAAAAAGAGAGATTGATATGAATGTCATGATTTGGCATGTGTATAAATAATTTTGGTCTTATGTATGATAACCCTCTTTTTAAGGATTAAGGACAGTTGATGATGGAGAGGATTGGGTCTGATCTAATGCTCTTTGCAGATCAATGCTGCGAGTGGTATACTGAGGATAAGGAAGGAGCTGGACTTTGAGACGAAACAGTTTTTCAACTTGAGCATACTTGCAAAAGACAAAGGAACACCGAGCCTTCAGACTCAGACATTTGTGGAGGTAGAGGTGCGTGAAAGAAAAATGTGTCCAATTCATCATTACCATTGACATCTTTGTTAGTTTATTTCAAGCTTTCACTTTTGAGACGATGCACTGATCATCGATTTAAAAAAAACAAACATTTATCCTTTAATGCTCATCATATTGAATAATATCAGCATTTAGGTTAAGCTACACTAAACCTCCCAAGACCAACAATGAAACCTACAACATGCCAATAAAATGACATTTATGGATTTCCCATAATTCAATGCAATTCTGCTGGAGGGGCCCTCAAAGATACATTTGAAAGATTAATCATATACCAAAGCACTCTACCCACAGAAACATTTTTTGCATGCAAACATAAACAGATAGAAATGGTAACTATTACCAAAACATGCTGGCACACAATTCTGTCCAAATAAACGTGAATCATTACATTTTTTCAGGTGGTGGATGTCAATGAGAATTTGTATGCACCCTACTTCCCTGACTTTGTTGTGAGAGGCTCAGTGAAGGAGAACTCTCGAGCAGGAACAAGTGTCCTGACAGTCGGCGCCAAGGATGATGACAAGGGACGAGATAGCGTGTTGAGGTACTCTATCCGTGGAGGCAGCGGACTGGGCACTTTCACAATCGACGAAGACACAGGTGTGACACAAGATCAATTTTGAAGCCTATTTATGTGAAGTGGAAATCCAATAACGTGCAGCACCATGCTTAGAATATCAACAACTAAATGAACTGCCAATGAGAAATCTGACCGTTTCATATGCAAATGATGATTTGCTTGAAATATTTGTAGTCATTACTCAACTATTTGTTTTGACTTGGTTGTGTAATAGTGACAAAGTGGTTTTGCATTTTAAGTAATACACAAAAAGCACCACTAGCTAATGCCAATTTAGATTTTTTTTTTTACATATAATGTGTATGTTAGAGTTTGGGAGTTAAGGAGAATGTTAGGTCTAGTCCCAGTTAGTGTGATGATGGGCCTCACGTGGAAGCTGTGTACTGGGAGATCATTACTGTAATGAGGGCAGCATGGCAGCTACACTGGCGGAGCCTTAGGCCGTGCTGTACGACTGATCCACTGCTGCGTAGATGGTTGATCATGGCTCTCCTGCACAGCAGCCCTATGTATGAAGAAATCAGTCTGACTTATTTAAGAGGGCAGACCTGAAATAAGCATGCACTCTCCAACTGTCCTGCACTATCAAACTGCAGCCGAAAACATGTTGATCCAAACAAGAAACCACTGACCCAGGCATATAATGAATCGAATACCTAGTATGGAAATAGGACATTTAATATTATTCTATATTTGGTTGTGTGTAGAATGTAAGCTCGACTAATTTAGATGCAACTGAGCTGTCACACTTGACAATTAACGTCTTAAGAAACTTAAGCACAAATGAACAAAGTCAGTAAAGGTAGGGATTCACTGAAACATGCACAAATCATGAACATTACCCCAAGCAAAAGAAAGTCAAATATTACAAAAATGTAAAGCCTGTAATATTAGAACATGAATACAGAGGTGGGAACTCGTATTTTGCAATATTTCTGACAAGTAGTGCTCTTTAAGATAAGTGAACTTAAATGTGTATTTACAGCATGACTATCACTACCTGGCTACTCAAACAGGTGTGTGAGAACTCTTTCTTCTCCACTCAACATAGTTTCTCACAGCTCCATAGTCTGGGATGCTGAAGATTTTAGTTCTTTGTATCTCTCTCCATGGTGCTGAAGCATTTAATGAGCTTACTCTTCTTCCCTGCATGGTGCTCTGTCGGGAATTATGATCAATATGCACTTAATATTGTAGTCTTCTACTGTCAGAAAATATGTTGCATAAGGATGGTAAGGTGAGACTTGTGGGAATTTTAAAGACGTAAGACCATCATTTAAGTAATTTATTATGTTTTTCCACTTTACTTTGCTGTGCTGTTGAGTATGTAATTATTAAAAATTTACTTAAATTGTGAAAGCTGTAGTTAAATGATTATACTCATGTTAACTAGCATGAAGAAGTGTGTTCAAAATCAAACCTGTCTCCAGTTATTACCTTGATTTTCCTGTATCTAAGTAGGTAGTGGACAAACTACTAAAACCTTTTGTTAAATGTATTTACTATAATGACCAGTGGCTACATAATAATTAGTAATTGTTAACTAGAATTACTGGAGTATCACGTACAAAAGCTAAATGACTGTTTCCCCTATGACATTTCTCCTCACTTCATGTTAGACTACTGTACATAACTTGCACTGGAGGCCTGTATTGACATTTTACTAGGCTAATTAGTATTGACGGCAGTTCAGAGTGAAACCGATAAAAAGAGAAAATGGATGTTTTCCTCTCTTTGGCCTTACTCTATCTATCTATCTATCTATCTATCTATCTATCTATCTATCTATCTATCTATCTATCTATCTATCTATCTATC
>JBBBVU010000016.1:10142404-10165553 GCA_037177055.1 Atherinosoma microstoma
GAAAACCCTCTGCTGTAAGGGGTATTCAGCCCTTCCCTTTAGCCCTACCCCTCGCCCCAAAAGAGAATCGAGACACCCCTTGGTCTCTCATGAACGTGCAAAATGAAGGGTAAGGGCTAAGGGGGAGAATTGAGATTGGGCCTTAGACATCCATAGATAAAGAACAGAATAAAATGAAATAGAATAAAATAGAATAGAAACAGACATTGCCAGTGACAGGAAGAACACACTTAGATGGAGCCAGATGGGTGCATGAAGCGCTATGGCTAAAACAAAGTCCAGATGAAGCATACTCCACAGATCAGTCCGTTAAAGTTCCAGGTTGAGACTTCCGGATTTTAAAATGATCAATGAATGGTCCCCAGACCTTTATAAATTTGTCATTAGCGTCAGATAAATTGTATCGGATCTCTTATAGGTACAGACAGAACATCATGTCATTCAACCAGTGCTGGAAACTGGGAGGAGTAGCGGTCTTCCATTCCCTCAATATGAGCCTTTTTACAACAACCATGCCAAACATAACGGCTTGTTGGATTACCCGGGAACAGGACATGGTTTTATCTGAACAACCAAGAAATGCTGTTGGAGCATCGGGCATTATTGTTTCCTCATATATGTCACTGTACAGATTGAAAATTTCAGACCAATAATTATTAAGCATGGGACACAAAAAAAAACATTGCCTAAGGTACCATCATTTTTTTTTTTACATTTGTCACACAAGGGTGAGATAGAAGATTTTTTTTTTATTTAGCAGGAAGTGTCAGTTTGATGAGCCAGAGATGCAACAACAAAATGCATTGAAGCCGAACTTTGAATGAGTGCAAAGCGTGTAAATGTGCTGTGACAGCTTACAGTGCTGTTTGTTGGTCTCCGGCTGTGTTAGTGAAGACTACGTCCTTTAGGGAGGAAAACAAAGCAGATATGTGTTGACACAGGGTGTTGGATGGAGTGCTGCTTGTAAAAGCATGTATGTTTGCAGAGTGCTGTCATGGAATCCTGCTGGCAGCATGACCTTTTTACAACCCACAGCTGGATTGGATAGGTTTTATTGTATCGTGGCACTTGCAAGCATTTGGGTCAATGACAGATGGAATCTCCCTTTGATCATTACAACGTGTAGATAATTCATAGTCATATCATTCTAACATCTGTGGGATGTATTTAACACACAGGTTATGCAAGTGTACAAAAACAGCTCAATACAAAAATTTATAATGAATCACCTGTCTTAACTCAGAAAAAAGATTGTGTATGTTTACTACCCATTTCTTAAAATGGAAGACTCACAATTCACAAGCCTACTTTTTCTGTGTGTGGTGGTATTTGTTTTAGTGTTATTCTAGTTATATCATTTCATTTTAAGCATTCTGTTCTTTAGATGTGCTGCCTGTGAGCTGTATTATTGATTTGTATCAGAGTTGTTACTCACACTGTATTCTGCTGAACAAGCCCCTCCTCCCCCTCTGGTCCCTCTCCTACAGCTTGTGACCGCTGCTCTAGATTTACTTCTAATTTGCCTAATTGAAGTTAGCCTGCGTAGCAAGCTCAAGGTGACACTGTGATATGTGCAAGCAGGGATTGAATGGCTGAGTGAGTGTGTGGTATGTGTGAGCACCATGACTTGAATGTATCCATTGAGTGTTGACTGCACAGTGTTTCAAGCTCGCCAAATAATCAAATTTTACTGCAATGCTTCATTACACTGAAACAAAAACATCACCACCATTAAGGCACATTTACTTTGGTTATTTCACATAAAAACCTTCACAGAAATAATTGCACATTAGGTTTTTGTGTAAATTACACAATTTGTCAATACATGTAATGCTCCTGTATATATAAAAGTCCCACAGAAACTTAGCTCTGTTGTTTTCCAGTACTGTTTAATGCTTTGTCCCTGCAGGACTTGACGATTTTTTAATTTGTAGTACAGATGTTCCTTAGTACTAAGTACAGTATGTAGTCCCAGCTAGTATTTTACATGTTGCTGCTCTGTCTCAGTGTCCCAAAGTGTCTTTGCAAAGCCTGCACCATAGATCCAGTCTGCTGAAGTAGACCTCTACTACTACACATCTGCAACTTGTGGACAGTGCCTTTATTACTATAATTAGAACCTCTATGGGAACATTCTGGTCTTTCCCAGCAACTAATAGGATTTTTTGATGCAAGCCACTTCTTCTATATGCTGTAGATATTTGTCCTGAAAGGGCTCAGCCTTTCATGACACTTCCTCTTCTTCTTCTGTCTTCCCTAAGGGAGTTGCTTATTATATCCTCTGAATCCAGTTTGAATCCATTTTCTCCACTGTCTGCAAAATAAGCCCAAAGCATGACGAATCCCCCCCAGTGCTTAACAGTTAAGCCTGTGTTCTTCTTTTGAAATTCTGCATCCTTTTTTGTCCAAATGAAACTCAGCTCACTGCAGCCTAAAAAGTTCTATTGCAGCCTTATTAGTCATGAGAACTTGTTTTAAATTTGCATCAGGTTGGTTTGGCTTTTTCAAGAGAGAATGTGTAATATCTACCAACCTAATTCCTACTGACCTACACTGTAAAAAAAGACTAAAGAAAAGTGTAATATTCCAGCACCTGGGGCACCAAGAAAATAGTGTGAAAAGCAAGGAATCATACAAATCATACAATTACATACTCTATCATAAAAATGCAGTTTTTATCTTTACTTTTACACTGGATCTTTTGCTTCTTTTTAGCATTTTAATGTTTAATGAAAGACATGAGCAGAATTTTTTAAGATTTCTTTTAACTGAAATTGATAAATTTGAAAATGTATTGTAATTGTCTTTTAATGTGAAATAAAATTATGTTTCTTTTTTTTTTTTTTAAAGAAATTGAAATTTTATGTATTTTCACAGTTGTAAGTTTTTCATGTTATTTTACACCAGACATGTACATTCACAATATGTTTCCTAATCTTATTGGTATCTACCAATTATCTATTATTACCATTATTAAGAATAACTGTAAAATGATACAGAAAAATGTCGTTTTATTGTTTTGTTTTTGTTTTTTTAAACGTTGTACTTGCTATAATGAGGTTGGAAAGGATGATCTGCAGACGCAGCTGACAGAGCTGAATTCAAGCCCTGTCTGACTCAACATTTTCTCTCAGTCTTCTGCTTTACTGTGAATATAAGTTAAGATTACAACTCAAAAATATATGGTTAGGATTAGAATAAAAAAATTGAAATGGCAGAGGTCTACGCCACCTCACACAAACGTGGTATTATTGGGTTGAAAGTGTTCAGTTATGTTTAGGTGTAAAGTGGAGCATTGTTCTACCACTGTTCTTGGGTCCTGCATTCTGAAAGTCTTGTTTAAGAAACTTTTATCTTTCACAATCTTCAGAGTACTTGTATGCAAAAGCTCCCTAGTCTTGCGGAACTGTTGTTGACCTCCACCATTTCTATTAGTGCCGTTTCTAAAATTATATTACAGGGAAAAGGCTTAGCTGAAAACACTTTACTTACCCTCCTATGGCTGTCTTCTGCCTCAATTATTTTAATTTTTACTGTGTACTTTGTAGAATCCAAGAAAAAGGACAATGTTTGTGGAGTCTAAGGCTCTGTCCGAAATCATTCACTCAATCCCTAAACACTGGCCCTGCTTGCAGATAGTCTGATATAAATAAAAACAAAAGGGAGGAGCATGTATTTGCCAATGCAAATTTATTTTATGTTTCAGGATAGAATAGTAGAGATAAAAATGACTATTTCACTCTGTTTGGATGCTCCTGGGATACTAAACAAAATACAAGATTTTTTATCAGCAACATTCATATATTGAGGTAAACAAAGGTGTTGGAGTTGAATGAATCGTTTTCTTTTTCTCCCTTTTTTGATTAATGTTTGCATTTTTGTCTTGTTTACTTGCTGGTGAGAACAGTGTCTGGAGAATTGAATGAAGTGTAAAAATTGCAAATACTAAAACAATATATCTTTTTACATTATTTTTAGGGAAGAAATTTCTTGTAGTAAAAATCATTACATTTTAATACAAATATGTGATACAAATACTTAGCTTAGGGTCTTTAAATAATTATAGGTCAGTGTAATGTCCTCCAAAGAGATTGGAACATGACTGTTTGGATGTTTGAGTGGGAAAAGACGGCTTTTGTAATGTGATAAATTTATTCATCTAAGCATCATCGAAACAATTTGCTTCAATTTGAACTTTTATCAATAACTCAAGTTGTCCTGGTGGCTTGTTGGCCAGGCGAGTGACCCGCCGCCACACAGGGCCATATGAACATGTGCCAAATGTGACAGCCTGTGCCAGGGCTGCAGGCTGTAGATTGCATACTGTATGAATCCACTGGCTCATTATCAAAGTGAATGAAATTCCAAATAACTTGTGAGTCATGCATGTTAAAATATAAAAGCTTTAATTTCAAGCTTAAATTTAAGCTTTCACACATAATTATGACGAGAGACAAACTGCAATTGCGGTTCTTTAATTTTTGCAAATCTGCTTCTTTGTCAGCTAAAGATGCTCTTTTATGGTTTTTAGGTTTGATCACCACAACTGCAAGGAAGTTGGACAGAGAACAACAGGCAGAGCACTTCTTAGAGGTACAGTAAAACCTGAATACTGTTCACAGGTTTATAGTATTATTATTTATCCTGCCCTGCCACCTGCCACAGCACACTATTCACAAAGACAGGGTGGAGGACAACCTTGGCAGGCCCTCAAGGCTCCATAAACTATGATTAATGAGGATAGTTTTGGGCCCCTGGTTTAAGATTTTTAAAATGTAATCATTCATCATCGGTTATCTTCTCTACTCAGAACTGGAACAGTGAGGAGAGGAGTTGGTCTGCCCAGCATTTGATAGGTGCAGACACTGGGCATACAGATAGCTCCGTGATTACCATATCTGGTGCTGCTGCTGCTCTGCATGCAGATGAACCTGATAATCCGAAATGCTTGACTTTAGAGACATGAGCAAACTTGTCCTCCCCCCATACTTTTCTAACAACTCATCAAATGCTGATTAAGTTTACAGGCACTTTGTCTTTCCCCAAAATGGAGTGAAATAACCTGCAGCTGACCCACAGTGCTGTACTTGGGTGTTATTGTTACATATTCTGTCGTATGTCTGATTTTTAAATTACTCCTGCTTGTTAGATAACTATAGTGCTGATTATGAACCCAGCTCATGACAACACGGTGCAAAGTGGCAGAAGCATATGGGCATGAGCTTGCATTTAATACCAACATATGCTATGCAAATCCAAAATGAGTTTTTATCTGGGGGGTAGAGCGGTATTTGTCGTTACATCTTCCTGTCTTGTCATTTCAACAGGACTGCCAGTCCATGCATGCCACCCAGTGTTCTGCTTGCCCTCTTATGCTGCCTGTCTGTTATTAATAGTCTAGTGAGCAGTCATGCTGGCAACAATGATGTTCACCCTTATCTGATCCCATTGATCAGTGATCAGACCTCTGGCTCTGCTTCCAGGGGATCAATAATACAAAGAGATTTCCGGGGATCTCAGCCCCACGTGGCCCTGCACTCACACAGCACAAGCAATATTTAAGAAGTCAATAAATGCATGCACTCACAAAGAAAATCTCACACACATGAGAAAGTGTATTTTTACAGTATGACATATATCAGCTTCTTTGTGTCTGCAGGTGACAGTGATAGATGGCCCAGTGACAACCAGGCAATCTACTGTGTGGGTCATAGTACACATTGAGGATGAGAATGACAACCCGCCAACCTTCCCGGAGGTCACTTACCGCATCAGCTTGCCTGAAAGAGACAGGAACAAACGTGGTGAACCTGTTTACCGTGTCTTTGCATATGACCGTGACTTTGGAGCAAATGGCAACATCACATACAGCATTATTGATGGTAACGAGGAGGAAAAGTTCAGTATTGACCCCAGGACTGCTATGGTGTTGTCAAAGAAGATAGTGACAGCAGGCAGCTATGATGTCCTAACTGTGAGTTTCATATAACTCTGATACACGGCACTCATTAACAACATGACAAAGATGGCCATAGATCTAATTTCTGAATTTCAAACTACAGACTATGTTACTCAAGATGAATCTGTGACCTCTTTGAGAGCTCCTTTGTCTACTTTTTGAGTTTTGCTTCTTCAATTACTTCTCCAAACATATAACCAGTCAGGGTTTAGTTACTTTAAAAGGTTGTGCGTGCACATTCCTATTTCTCATCAGGCACAAGCCCAGGAATTTTGAGTTTGCACCTTTTTTCCGCAGCCAGGGGCATGTGACATGGAAAATATTTGATTTTCTTGCAGGAAATGGCACTTGGGTTTCACCCTGTTAGAGTTTTTCTTATTCCAAACAGAAGAAGAAATTTTTCCGGTTGTGGCTGTTTTCGGCATATATTTCATTTTTACTACTACACAGCATATCTGATTCACTGATTAGATGGTCACACCCCTTTTGTGCCATCTATTACTGTGCTCATCTTTAGCTCCAGTGGAAAAGAGCTCATATCTGATTTGCTGAAGCAGCCGCCTTCATTAACATAGAGAGCAAACACATCAAAATCCTCTCCTTCAAAAGTGTTGAATGAGCACCGTGTAAATCTTCCAGTTACTGTGTGTCATATAGGCTCTCTCATTAGTTTAGCTGATTTATGTAGTCTGCTTGGATTAGTATTTGAGATTCAGTTTTTGAGAGGTAGGACAAGCTATTTGAAGTCAAGTACGGACATTCATCACTTGAACTTGCAGTTTGCAGTTTGCTTAGCCTGGCTACATCCATACTAACCCAAGATCTGTTGTTCTGTGTTGACTCCTGGGCAGGTGAGCTATATGCCTGGTTTCTCACTTTTGTTTAATTTCTTAGATAAAAGCGGAGGACAGTGGTGATCCACCACTATGGTCTACTGTCAAACTTCACGTCGAATGGATTCGCAATCCTGTTCCCTCACAGATGCCTCTACTCTTCACCCAGAGGTACTACAATTTCTCGATTTCGGAAACAACTGCTGTCGCTCAGCCCGTGGGGGTGGTGGCTGTCAGCCAGTCGAGCTCTCCTGTCTGGTTCAGTATCATCGGTAAGTGACTTATTGTGAGATAACTCAAGTGGCATTGGAAAGAGTGATTTCTAAGAATTTTCTTGAGCAAGATATTTAGTTTATCTTTAATGTGATCAGACTTGTGATTGTTTAAGATGAGATAATTAAGAAATACTTAGAATTTATCTAAAATGACATATCAATTTTCATAACGAAATTTTATGCTCTCACTTTGGGAAGAGGTCGGAGTAAGTGTTGTATTCTGTCCAAGATGTTGTATACAAACAAAATTTGCTGGTCTATCTACGATATTTCAGTATTTCTGTAGGCTGGATGCAACCTTCTACAGTTAAAACCTGAGCTTCTCTGGCTCTGGTGAAAACAGCAAATCATCTCAAAAGCATCATCTAGACATTCTGTTTAGTACTCGGGAGTTCTTCAAAGTCCTTTGGTTCTGGCCTTTAAGGGAATAATTAGCGATTAGCTCATTAATAATTCCTACTGAACAGTTCGGATGCTGTACGAAGAATTTATTGATTATAGCTGATTCCTTGTGCCATACAGAGATATATAGATAATAAATGTGATGTCTGCTTTGTTGTCTGCCGATCTCACTATTGATATCAGTGGAGTCATTTTGCTGAAAGGGTCAGTAATGTGTAACATATTGATGCAAGAGAGGAGATGGTCATTTATGTCTCTCAAACTTCAAGAAGCGGTTTGGCCCACCCATCATCCACACTTTGCTGTAAATAGACTCTGACGGAGTCCATTTACATTACTTAATGACGCGAATAAATGTGAAAAATGTCAAGAGCTTAACTTTGCAGTACTGTATAAGAATGATTCAGAGCTTTGATCACAAGATTATCTTGACTTCATGAATATTGATACTCTGCTCTCCTTCTTTTCTCTCACTGTTAAGGCGGACGGCTTGCCAAAGAAATGTTCTACATTCCGCAGAATGCTTGTGGAAGAAACTGTTCTCTTGACACAGGTCTGGTCAAAGTAAATTTTACCATACCTCTTCCTGAAATGCCCCAGGTTGGGAGGAATTCAGAAAAATGCAGGAAGTGTAGCAGGTAGCACCGTGACCTTGTTTAGCCAAAGGCAGTGTTGATTGATCTGAGTTTGGAGACGGATTCTCTCCCAGCTGCACACAAACAGTGTTGATTTGTTTTCTCTGTCCAGAGAGGATAGATTTATTTAATTAGTTCAGCTGCAATGCTGCTGCTTCTGAAAGTAAATGTGAACATGTGATAGTCTGCCTCTAACTGTGATACTTCCCAATTCCACAACATTTCTCCACACCAGAGTGTATTTTCACAAACCTGGCTATACTGTGATGTCAAACAAACATGGCCACTAGCCAGAGCTTTTTGTCATTTTCAGATAAGCCTTAAATTGGATATACAATATCATTACTGTATAATAAAAATGCATCAAACTGCAATGCTATGAGAACCTGTAGAGAATCGTCTTCAGCTTCAGTGAGCATTAGCTAATCATTCAGCTATCCAACCCACATCATTGCTGTTTAGAATAACTGTCACGGCTGCCTTGCATCATTTGCAGACATAACTGACCGCAACACATGACTAAATTAGCTCTAAAAAAATCAAGTGCAAGGTGAACAGATTGGTGCATTTAGCACATAAATAAACAGATATGCTCTTCAGGTGTTAGTAGAAACCAAAACTGTCACTGAAAAACGCTGATTATTGCACTTATGTTGGTATAAAAGGTCAGAAACACAACTTTATATGAAGGATAATGCCACTCCATAAATGTTGGATTATCTGCATGACAATAAGTTCCCAATATTAATTTTAATATTAGGCTTTATAATTAAGTTTTAGCCAAAAGGTTGTTTCAAAAGTACACAAGTGTTGTGTTACTGATGACTAAAATTAAATACAAACCTCACTTCTCCCAGAGACTGATTTCAATGTATCGAAGTATTTTCTCATTTTATTTATTTGCTTTCTTTTGTGGGCTGGAGGAATATTTAATGTAACAAATTGATCCAAGCAAAATTGCATTATAGTGCCACAATTGATCCAAAAAGCCTAAGCATACTCTGAAGTTTCTAACCACACATCATTTACAGTATGCACTGACTCCAACTAAGGCTCTTGTCTTAATAAGGAGCAAAAACTTTGTAGTTAAAGTGTAAAATCTTAACAAAGAGACATTATTGGCTTCTTAGCAGAATGATGATTAAAATATTTATGTGCAGGCATCCATCTATTGTACTTCTAATTACCTGATCATATATCTGTATGTATGGTGATAAGATATATGAACAGATGCTCCCAAAAACTGTGAAGCACTATCAGACCCCCTAGAAAGTTATTTGGCGAATGCATGCTGTGAGTTTTGTTTTCCAAAATACTGTGAAATTGATCCTTTGTCGTGTAATATTGACCAACATCCCCTCCACAAAGAAAGGAAACAAACAGAAATAAAAGCGTGAGTCCTATCTCTTTGCTCCCACTTAACACGCATCAGTGAGTGTGTGAAAAATGTTCAATCAGTATTCATATGCTGAGGGGAGCTCAAGCTCCCAGATATCTCCAGAGAGAAGCTGGGATGAAACGAAGGATGGCACTGAATACCTAACACGTATCAATCCTCTGCCTCACTTTAATCAAACATTAAGCCTCTAAAATGTAGACTCACTCACTGCCTGTGGAAAAGACCTGGCAGTGGGTTTCTGATCTCTGTGATGGCTTGTGTTTTGGCATGATAAGACAGATGTTTTTATGGCTGTTAACAGCTCTCAGGCTGCCAAGTGGTTTCACTGCTACATTGCTTTACATTTCAGTTCATTTTATTTCACCCAGCCTCCAGCTCCAGATGGAGGCACCTGGCCCAAACAATTACACAATAATAACTTAGAGCACCTGATTTAGTACGCTGAGTGAATACCAAATGAATCGCACTCACAGTCTGTATGTGTGTATATGTGTGTATGTTTGATATCAGGGAGCTTTGACATGCAGTTTGACCTTCAAGTTGGAGTGGGGACTCTAGTCGTGGCTAAGCCCCTGGATGCTGAAGTGCAGTCGGTGTACAACATGACTGTACAGGTGACAGATGGGACCAATTTTGCCACAACACAGGTACAAAAGTTTTGATTTGTGGTTTGTGCATTTGCGCTTCATGTTGTACACTAGATCCAAGCCGAATTAAATTACTGTTACCTCTGTCCTTGGAGCTGTTCACTATTAGATTTCCTTCAAACACTTGGGGCTCCATCCTTTTTTGAAAAATGTATCTATTGGATAAAAATAAAATATGGTTTTTGTTTCCGTGTCCTTGACACTCCCTGTGCTGCTGTGGTCTAGAATAGTTTTCTTAAAAGGGGAATCTTGATATCATTGGCTTGATGGGATTATCTTAAGCCAAAAATCATATGAACAAGACAGTACATCCTCTTCCCACAGATCAGGACATAATAATATATTCTTTAAAAAAAATCATGTGGTTATTATTAAGTCTTAACGTTTTCTAAATCCAGCCTCAGATGAATATCAGCATATGTCACGTTACACCATATCATTATTCATTGAATAAAAACTCAGCCAAAATGCAGATACACTGTGTGAAAAATGTAGAACCATCAGCAGCAGCAACATGAAGTCTTGTTTTCTGTATGATATTAGTCTCTGTCATATTGTTAAGAATTTTTTGTCTACTCTTTTTTTTTTTGCCAATGGTGCTTCGGTTAATTAAAAATTGTGGGCATTTATTCATACACAACTGTCTTAGGGAACCACCACAGCATTTTAATCAGGTTGAGGTCTTGACTTTGACTCTGTGATTGCAGCACCTTGATTCTTTTCATTTTCGGTCATTCAGTTGTAGATTTGCTGGCGTGCATGGGATCATTGTCCTGTAGCATGGCCAACTTTCAGTTAGCTGTCAGACAGTAGCTCACATTGGCTGCAAACAAGACCATATCATCACCCCTCCATCACCATGCATCACAAGTGGTATCAGGTGTTTGTGCTGGTGTTCAGTGGTGATGCTAGACATTATGACTAATCTTCACTTTGGTCTTATCTTTCCAAAAGACATTGGGCCTCATTCACCAATGTCTTCTTATGAATCTTCTTAAATTTGTTCTTAAGTTGTACTTGAGAAGTTTTTATGAAAACCTGTCAGATTTATGAAGGTGTTCGTAGACCGCAAAATTGTTCGTATCTTTCCTCTCAGATTGATGAAAACCAGTCCCTCACAAGTTGAAAGGATGCACCAGCTGACCCTACTTTGCATATTTAAATGCCCAAAAAACATTTTTATGAACAAAAGGATAGTTAATTGAACTTGGACAGCAGACTTTAGTCTGGTGCCATGGGCGCATCGAGACGCACATCCCTGTGGTGTTGTGGCTAAAGGCAAAAATGGTACACTGTAGAATAAATTACATAAACCTACTGTACCTTCTACAGTTTGTAAAGCAAATTTCCATCAGCTGTGACATAATTTTAAGATGCGGTTCCCCTACGGAACAAGTGGTGCAGCTGAAGAATCTTCCAGATGAGTCTGATAGGTCTTAAAAAATAGACACAGTTGTCGTAGAATTTAATTATCAGCAGGTGGATCTGGGAGTTACAGGTAACTTGGACATTTGTAGAGTGATATTCTTGTGGTTGAGGGAACTGATCTGGCGTATGTGTGTAGTCTATTACACCGATGATGTTAAGAAGACCAGCAACATAATTAAATCTGTTTTGTGTGCAAATTGTTTGCACACAAGACTGCAGCTGGATTGTTTTCCACTTGTAAATAATCTTTTTCATTGTCTAATGATAGACTCGACTGTATATCAATTGGAAAATTGGGCTTATATTCCCTCAGAGATTGATGGGCAACCACAACTGCCTCTGTAAGATCATTTCAGATGTTTCTCCTGACTGGCACCGTGTGAACACACGACTGATCCAGACCAGTAAAATGCCAAAATGTCTGCTTTGATAGAGGTGCTCACACTTTTTACTGATTGATAGCATTAGATTAGTCGCATCTGGCTGTTACTGATGTTCTTTATTCTTATAGAGGCAGTGAAGGTACACTCAGTTTTTCACACCCTGCTTCTGCATTTTGTTGTTTTTGCTGAGTGAATAAAGACCCAGTATAACTGTCATTTGCTATTTTTCATCCGAGATTATGTTTTCCTCATTTTAATACTTGGTAAGGAGCAGATACATACTGTAGGTGTTTTTTATTATATCCTACTATAAAAAACCTTAGAAATGAAGGAGGGTGTCTTTTTACATGCCTCTAAAGAAAACACCAATATAAGTCCCATAGAAATCTGCTCTGCCTCGATGCACTTCAAGTAGAATTTCAGTAGTTTCTCCCTCTTGCAAAAAAAAAAAGAAGAAATACAGGAAGGAGCACAATAAACAGCAATAAATATATCCAGAGATAATATACAGAACGCCTGGTTCCAATTTGAACTTGCCAGGTTGATTTTGCAGTTTTCCTCTTTGTCACTCAGGTGTTCATCCGAGTACAAGACAGTAACGACAACCCTCCAGTCTTCTCACAGCCGGCCTATGATGTCAGTGTCTCTGAGGATGTACTGACTGACATGGAGCTTCTGCGGGTCAGAGCATCGGACATGGACGAGCGTGCCCGTTTAAGCTACTCCATCTATGGCAGTGTTGACCCAGCCAGTATGAGACTGTTCAGGGTCAATCCTGGTACGGGAGTTGTTTACACGGCAGACAGACTGGACTATGAGGCCAGAACACAACATATCCTCACTATTATGGTAAGAAGAGAGATTTGGAAAGAGCCATGTTTCTACGTCCGTGCTTGACTGCTATTAAGTCTCTTTGTGTGTCACTGCATATCCTATCCCTATATTATATATTAATTGATGCCACCCTTGACAGCCCTTTTTTGCTGATTTTGTTCATTTATCACCTGCTGCGACTCCATTAATATTCATCTCTCTGTTCCTCTGTGCCAGGTTAAGGATCAGGAGTTTCCATTTAACCGTGACCTGGCTCGTATCCTGGTGGCAGTGGAGGACACCAATGATAACATTCCCTACTTTACCAGTGCTGTATATGATGCTATGGCCTATGAAACTTTTCCTGTAGGCACTTCTGTGCTGCAGGTGACGGCCTTAGACAAAGACAATGGGATTAATGGACAACTCACGTATACTATCGAAGCAGGTATCATATAAAAGAGGATTTATTTTTCTTTTCTGTTTTAACAGTACTTTTATTCAGCTTTTGCCTTTTAATGACATTATAACTAATAATGATGTGTACAACCTCTCTGCTACTCGCAGGTAACACGGGGGCTGTATTTGCCATTGACAATGCCACAGGGTTTATCTTCATTGCAAAGAACCTGGACCTCACCTCTCTGGGCTTTTACACCCTCACTGTGCGTGCCACAGACGGTGGATTTCCTCCATTAATGGCCACAGCTTCAGTTCGCATTTCCCTAATTCTATCTGACTTCTCCAAACCCAAATTCTCTCAAAAGGAGTATCAGGCTGAGGTAAAGAGACAGAGCGCTGAATGTAATAATGGATTAATGGGAGCGGGGGCTGAGATAGAATAAGGACCAGCTTGATGGTAGTAGGCAAAGATGGATGGTAAATGTCATGAGTGATGTGCAGGAGGTAAATATCTTAATAAAATGATGTGCATAATTCAGTGAAGTGTAAAATGCATCTCTGATAACTGTCCTTACAGATAATGGAGAACAGTAAAATCGGGACACATGTGACCACTGTTAGTGCCATCAGCCGCTCACCGCTCGTTTACGACATCACCAGAGGCAACGAGGAACGCTGCTTCTTTATTAACCATCATACTGGAGTGATCACTACCCGCAAACTGCTTGACTTTGAGGTTTGATATTGTTGATTTTTCAGTATTTTTGATTTGTTTATTATGACCATCTGTCAAAGATCACATACAGCATTGATTTTACATTGGTATTTAAAAAAACAAAAACAAAAAAAAAGACTTGTGGAACAATTTTGGAACAAAGTGAAAATGTCCGGTTATAATACAAAACACCGTTTCTATTAAAAAAACAATCACAGCACAAACACCACATACCAACTGTCAAGCAAGATGGACGATGAGTGATGTTTTAGACTTGTTTTGCTGCTACAAGACCTGGATACCTTGTACTGAATGCATCAACCCAGGCTTCCTCCGTATAGCAAAGTATTTAGAATCTAATATGAGGCCATCTCACTGACAGCTAAAGCTTGACTGCAATTGGGACATGTCATAGGAAAATGATCCCAAGCACAACAGCAAATCTCCAACAGAGTGGCTAAAAAGAAAACCATCAAGGCATTATAGTGATCAACTAAATAGACCTCAACCTGACTGAAATGTTGTGATGGGACTATAAGAGAGTTGTGCTTGAACTGATACCCTAAAACATGATGAACTAAAATGAACTGTAAAGGAGAATGGGCTGAAATCTCCCCAAAATAGTGTGAGAGGCCCATAAAATCATAGAGAAAATGACTACTTCAAGTTATTGCTGCTTGATGATTGTTAGGATTGTTTTAGAAAGCACAATAATATCTTAAAAATGTAGAAACAAAAGAATGTACACTTTTTTTTACAATAATAGAAAGCAGAAAACTAATGAAGCGAAGCTGCAGAGAATTTTGACATCAGGCCAAATTGCTTTTGACATAGTTGGAGAAAGAAAAACTAGATCTTGGTACTGTCATCCTAAATTTAAGCTGCTGTATCTCAAATTGTGGGATCTGTGTGATCAAAATAATTTTGAAACACTATTAGGGATGAAATATAAACAATGTTAAGAAAAAAACACATTAATAAAGCAAACGCAAAGCCCTATAATCTGAATATCAGGGGGTTAGTGTGTGATTACATGAAGAGACAGAAACTGTCATTCTAAATCTGAGACTAACTGAGGATGCCAAAATCCTTTGAAGAAATTTGACAAGTTATCCAAGATCTTGTGATAAACCTTGCTGCCAAGTATCTGAGAAAAACTTTGCAGAAGCATACCTTGGAGAATGGAAAGTTGATTTTCTTTTTTTGTTCTGACAGCAAACAACATCCTACTTTCTGATGGTGCGTGCCCTGAGCATGGCTGGAGTGGAGGTCAGCACCACTGTCATTGTCCAAGTGGGGGATGTCAACGATAACCCGCCTGAATTCCAACAAATGAGGTATCTGAGATACTTTTTGATGACTCACATAAAAGCAGATCTCTGACATGCTGCTTGAATCCAGCGTTGTTCAGCTGCCAATTGTCTTTTAGGGTTTAAAAATAGTGTTACTTCATATTTATTTATGTTCTTGTTTTTACATTAACAGATATGTGGGTACAGTTAGTGAGGCTGCTCCAGTCAACAGTGTGGTCCTGGGAGAGGATGGCAACCCTTTGGTTATACGGGCCACTGATAAGGACCGCAATCACAATGCCCTCTTAGTGTTCCAGATCATAGACGAAACAGCTCGTATGTTTTTCAGCGTGGACTCTGGGACTGGATCAATACGGTAGGTGCCAGTGCTATGCAGAAATCAAACCACTTTTAATCTAATTCCCCTAATAATAATGAGCAGAAACATTGTGGAATAACTTTGCTTCCATGATTGTACAATTTTTAGAACCATTGCCAGTCTGGATTATGAAACCTTCTCAGAGTTCTACTTCCGGGTTCATGTTCAAGACAGTGGTCTGCCTTTTATGAGTGCTGACAGCCCAGCAGAGGTGCTTATAAAGGCAAGTAAATGAATCGGCTCTCATTTTGTAACAAACCATTCTTGACTTATTTTTATTCTTATGCTATTGTAGACATAATTTCTCTCTGTACACACCCTGTCTTAGGTGATCAACATCAATGACTCACCTCCAAAGTTCTCCCAGGACATTTATGAGACAGTCCTCTTGTTGCCTACTTACGTGGGGGTGGAGGTCCTCAGGGTTGAGGCTTTAGACCCTGATTTGATTGCTGACTCTGACAAGTCTATCACTCCCCTGCTAGCTTACTCCTTGGTGGACAGCACTGTGGGGTACTTTTCTGTTGAACGCTACACAGGAGCTGTGACTGTCAACAATCAGAACCTCAATAAAGATCGTTATCGCTTTAATGTAAAAGTAAGTGATTGGTTATGAGTCGGGATGGCATATTAGAAGTTTTATGTAACCTGTTAATGTGCCAAATAAACGTCAAGGTTTGAATAGCTTGCAAAAGGATTTTCATTACTATGTCAGAGCACTTGGTCAGCTGCAAAAATATGCTTAGAGAACTTAATTATTCTGTGTTTTGGTAATTTCTAGGGCTGCTTTTAATGATTTTATTTTTTTACAAAACAAAAGAGCAAGTCCTGCAATGTTTTATGAAAAATCATTCAATTTAACATATTAAATTCTTATATCAGCCAATTCTCAAACATGTATAATCTATAATAAAATACAAGCACGGCAATGTGTGTCTTCAAGGTATGGGATGGACGTTTTTCCAGCATATCATCAGTCACGGTGCTTGTAAGAGAAGCTATAGACAGCGGACTTCTCTTCACCCTCCCAGTATACTCCGCCTCCATCCCAGAGAATGTTCCCAATGTCACTCTTGTGACTGTTGTAAACACAGTTGGGCACCGTCTAAATGAACCACTGAAGTACTCTCTGCTGAACCCTGGAGGTCGTTTCACCGTTCGGCCCACTTGTGGAGTGGTGCTCACCACTGGTATGCCTTTTGACCGAGAGGAGAAGGAGAGTTATGAGCTGGTGGTGGAAGTCAGCAGAGAAGATGAGATACTGAGAGTGGCCCGTGTGACTGTGCAAGTACAGGTAAGTGTGGAAATTATGTTCAAATGTAAATATGTGCATGTGACAATTGGTTTGTTTTCAAAAACTTCCACAATAACCTTTCAGCATGCAGTAATTTAAGTGGTCTGAGAGGAAACTACACTTCTGCAACTGTCTCACTCCTCTTGACTTTATTTTCTGCTTTTAGAAAAAATTGGGAGTTTCTGGAGATTTTGGTCAATTACAGATCATGTCAGGGCAAAGCAGGATGAGAAGTATAGGGAGCGCCTAAGTCCTTATACAGTCAGATATGATGGCTGAGAGGTTTAGACAACTGACAACTGAGGCTCCACTTCCAGTGGCAATTTGTGTGTGGTACATTAAGTCTTTTTTTTTTTTGTCTATGTGTGTGCTCATCTGGAAGGAGTGGGTTAAGGGAGCAGGGGCTGGGGGTGCTTAGAAAAGACAGCTGCTGCAGAGTGGTTGGATTTAAAAAAAAAATCTGGCATTGGCTTTTGCCTTTTCAAGATTTCTATCATTCCTAGTTTTAATGTAAAGTGGCTGGATTATGGTAAATATCACAGTTAAAGGTATTTTGGTCAATGTTATTTGCATTGATTTTAAAATGAAAACAATTCATATTTGCATTATTTGTTTTTTTTTTTTTATTACTCCTTGGACTGCCTGATTCAAAGTATTGTTCAAAGACTCTTTTAACTCGCCTTTCCACAGCCTGGCAGAAAGTGAATGTGATTGTGGGCTGCTGTAAAGGAAAGGGCTGCCTTCAATTTACATCACAAGCCCAAATTAAACATCAACAAAAAAGAGAATGCATCATAGTAATTACTATAAAATTATATTGTTTTGATGTCATTGGAAGCCAAAATTGATAGCAAAACTCTATTATTTTCCCAGCCCTACTTCTATATAATCTCTAATTTTCTTATTATTTGTGTTTTCTGTTCCGTCTGTCAGGATAGATTTGTACCACACATTTGGCGTGTTTGTTTTTCTCTGTGAATCAGCTTTTTTGTTCATTTCTGTCCATCTACAGTCTGCCATGACTCAGTTTGCCACTTTGCTCAGGAGTCTGAAAGTCGTACTAACATCTGAAATTCTCTAAACTTTTCTACAGATGCAGCTCTATTGAACATTTTGACAGTTATTAGATATGGGAATAAGCAGATAAAGACAATGATATCCATTATATTCTGATATATTTTTAGTAAGAAAAACTGCCTTTTCCTAGGTGGAGGATGTGAACGACAATGCTCCAGAGTTTGTAGACCTCCCCTACTATGCTGCAGTGCAGGTGGAAGCAGAGCCAGGATCATCCATTTTCAAGGTCTCGGCCGTTGACCAGGACTATGGTCTGAATGGAGAAGTAACTTACAGTCTTAAGACGCAGCACAGGAACTTTGAGGTAAGGCTGCTGTGTATCATGTTATAATCTTTAAAGTTCATGGGTTTGAATGTTAGTATCCTCCTTATGTGACAAAATATAATCTTAAAATTCCACGCAGGTGAATCTTCTGACAGGAGACCTGATCCTAAAGAGAGCTTTTGAAGTCGACTTATCTAATGCAGAGTACAAGGTGGTTGTCGTAGCCACTGATGGTGGCGTCCCCTGTCTGTCCAGTGAAGTGGAGCTGCCCGTTACCGTTGTAAATAAAGCCATGCCGGTGTTTGATAAGCCCTTCTACGGTGTCACTGTCAAAGAGGATGTGGCTGTTTACACCTCTGTTCTGTGCATCAATGCCAGCAGTCCTGAAGGCCAGGACATCATCTTCACCATCACGGATGGAGACTCTTCTCTGCAGTTTGACATTGGCTTTAACACAGGAATCATAAGAGTGATTTACCCGTTAGACTACGAGACCACACCGTATTACCGCTTAACAGTGAAGGCTACCGATACTCTAACAGGGGCAAAGTCTGAGGTTGATGTGGACATTGTCATTCTGGATGTAAATGATAGTCCACCGCTGTTTCAGAACACTTCGTACTCTGCAGTCCTGTCTGAAAACTCCATGTCTGGAACGTCTGTGTTACAGGTATGTGCGCGTCTTTGTTTAAAGTCCGTTCAGTGTGTAGTAGCTGCAGCTGTCTGTTCAGTAGAACTGAAATTGAACTTACCAGGTAATCTATTTTTAATTAAGATAGTTTGATATTTCTCCATTACTTTCTGATTGACATTTCAGGAACAATACACCAATGATACTAATGCAATTTTTACACACATGAATGACCCCGATTTGTCTGTTACTTTTGAACATCACGAAAATTTCACAGAAAACTTCATTTAAAAGCATTAACTACATTAATGTTCATTGTGCCTTAAAAAAGGTGCTCTGATGTTTTATTGGATGTTGTTCAGCAAAAGAAGGATTTACAATGCACTGTATAAGCTGCCTTCTGTGGAAATGTTGTCAAATGCAGAAGTCACAGTGGAAGTCAGACTTCCTGGTCTCGCCTGAGTTGCAGAGAAAAATCTGACTTCTTTAGACATTTTCTTTGATTTTTAGTTGGTGGTCACACATTCCAAGTCCCCCATTGCCATAAAGACAGCATTAGTGCTGCATCTAATGCATAATCTTACATGAGTAGAGGGTCTTTGTTCCAACTCAGCAAAGGCGCGGGACTTTATTATTTACATTCTGTCATGCTGTCTCCAGAGAAAGCTTCATATCATGTGTACACATTCTGCACAGTGTGGCTGATAGTTTCATTTTGGCAGGAAAAAAGGACCTGCCTCTGATTGATGGAAAGACATTGCTGTTGGGATTTTTCAAAAGAATTATTTTATTGTTATTTATTTATTTATTTATATATATTATCTATTTGTTCATTCATTCTTTGAACAAATCAAGCCAAGTGCCATCTTGTTTCATTATATTCAAAAAGAAGTCAGACATTGCTGTCATATCTATCAAACTTAGCTCACACTGAAACAATCTTCATAGATATAAAATTTCATGTCAGCGTGAATGTGATTTGTCCCATTAGACTCTAGGTTAGACTATACTTTATTTGATCTTTTTCTGGATGGTGTTTGCACTGTAGAAATGGAGTATGTCAAGGTAAGCAAATCATACTTGAATAATTCATAAGGTATTGCAAGAAGTGCTGTTCTTCTCCCTGTAGGTCTTTGCCCAAGACCAGGATTCAGAAAAGAATGCTGTGGTGACTTACCAGATCCTATCTGACATCTACAACAGCACCGACTACTTCCAAATTGACAGCAGCAGCGGATTAGTATTCACGGCATGCATGCTTGACTATGAGCTCTTGCAGAGCTACAACTTCATCATCAGAGCGACAGACAGTGGAGATCCTGCCCTCAGCAGCGATGTTAGTGTCACTGTGACTGTAACTGACACAAACGACAACCCACCTAATTTCAGCCAAATACTTTATAAGGCTTTTGTCAGCGAGCTGGCTCCCAGGGGACATTTTGTGACTTGTATCCAGGCGTCAGACGCTGACATCTGTGACGCTCTAAGGCTGAGGTAAGGCAGTGAGATCTTTCAGGAAATTACAGTTTTAGTCTTTAGAGAAGCACAATGCTTACCATGGTGTCTAGTTTTGCTCGAAAAAATCATAGAAGTTATCATTCCAATTTTTTTATTTATCTTTTTTGTCAAGCAGCTTTGGTTCAGCAAGAATCAATTTCTTGCAAATACTTTCTTCTCTTCCTTCAGATACAGTATTCTTTCAGGGAATGAGAAAACAACCTTCATGATGGAGCCAGATACAGGGGTGCTTCGTCTGTCTAACAAGAGGAGACAAGGCATGAAACTCTCCTATCAGCTCAATGTGTCTGTGTCAGATGGAGTCTTCACCAACACTGCTCAGGTGAAACCCCTTGTTTGCAGTCACAGTCTAGTCCTGTCAACTGATTTACCCTTTCTAAAACCCCTCTAGCATTCAGACTGTGCACTGAAAGCCAAGCGACCTTCGTTAGCAACCCCTCTCTGTAGAATTATAACAAACATCTGCCACAGCTGTTCGGTAAATCTGCACTCTTCTGCAGGAAGTTAATATCATGTCAAATCAGATTTACTATGAGGATGAGCTGCTAAATGGAAAATATGCTCACATCTGTGTCTCAGTGGTAATTACAAATAGGATATTCTCCGATTTTTTTTCCCAACCCTGATACCAATCCCATATATGTTTTGTGAAAACATCCTATCCCTTTCTTTTTGTTGTTATTCTTGTAGAAATTTAAAGAAAAAAAAATGTCTGTAGTTTCTAAAGAGGCACGATTATCTCCCTGTAGTCTGCCGTTTAAAACATTTACCAATGGCTTACAAGCCTCATGTTCATGTGTGGATATGATTAAGTTTGACAAATCAGCCGGTGGTATTTATTGTGATAGCATCAACAAAATGCCAGCTGACAGTGATCATAAGGATGACTGAAACTGTGATTCACAGGTGATTGTACGCGTCCTGGGAGCTAATCTGTACAGCCCAGTATTCAGCCAGAGGTTCTACCTGGCTGAGGTCCAGGAAAATTCCCCTCCAGGATCAACAGTCATACAGGTAGATTTAGGTTTTGACTACTCTGACTTGTAATAGGAAACATTTATGAATTTGTATGCTGTAAAACCTTGTAATGACTGTGTGAGGACTGAATTTTACTGAATTTCTGAATGAACCTTCAGGTTCGTGCAACAGATGAAGACTCAGGGCTGAATGGGCAGATCACCTACTCCTTCATCAATGACTTGGGGAAAACTCAGTTCACCATTGATGCAGATGGAGTCATATCTACTGTTCAGCGATTAGACAGAGAAAATCCTCTAAACAAGGACATGGTGCTGACTGTCATGGCCCTGGATGGCGGAGGTCTAATTTTTCTGAACAAAAACATGTTTAAAGCAGCTAATATAAGATTTAATACAGAGGCCAAAAATTCTGATAGATGCAATGCATTTGTGGTTTAATGCAATTTTATTTTATTTTTTTCAGGTCGTGCGTCATTTTGCACAGTAAGAGTTGTCCTGGCAGATGAAAATGACAATGCACCACGGTTCAGAGCCGTGGAGTACCGCATGAGCATTAAAGCTAACGTTGCCAAAGGTTCTCTGGTCACACAGATCCAGGCCACTGATCCTGATGCTGGCTCTAATGGACGCATAACCTACTCCCTTTACAGTGAGGCCCGGCTGTCGCTCGTTGATGTTCTGGAGGTTGGTGCATGTCCCTCTTTAACTTTATACTGTACGTTATCACCCTTCATTGGGTCATTATAAAGCCAAGGCAATACACAAAAAGACAGAAAGTGAAACCAAATCCAAACCTCAACTAATTTCTTTAGACCTCATTAAGGCACAAGAATTATGCAACATATTCTGATTTTAATTAGGGGGGTTATTATCACCTGATGCCTCCCTCCCAATTGTAGAGAATTAAGAGCCCTGCAGGCTATGCTGTGATCAATACAGTAATGATTAAGTTAAAAAAGACACACACAAAAAAACAGGGAAAATGCAGTGAGGTTTAAAGATTATGCCTCTAATTCAATTTACTGGCATACTTGAAGATATCAACTTAAATATGAATGTTTAAAAGAAGGATTACCACTGTTCCTAGAGGTGATTCAAATTGTTTTTTGTGGGTGTACAGGTGGAGTCAGACAGTGGTTGGATGATGACTAAAAGTGCAGTGGACCATCTTCAGGGAACTGTGTTGTCCTTCTTCGTGAAAGCCACAGACTGCGGTTCTCCACCCAAGCACTCCTTGGTGTCTGCCTTCATCCACGTTGTCCCACCAGATGCATTTGTTCCCTCATTCAGCCAGCCTCAGTACTCCTTCACCATCCCTGAGGACACGACAGTAGGAACGGCGCTGGGCTCCGTGTATATGGGCTCAGAGCAGACCGGGCTCTATACCACCATCGCAGGACAGACGCTTGACAGCAACCAGGAAGAGACCTTCCAAGTGGAAGAAGAGACAGGTCTCATTCGTCTACTTAAGCCGCTGGACTACGAAGAGGTTAACACCTACCGCTTTAAGGTTGCTGCAACAACAAGAAGAGATCTGATTGAGTCTGTGTCCACTGTAGACCTGGAGGTTAAGGTTGGTGATGTTATACAACACAAAGCCTGCTGGTCTTTATAACTTTGATCTTTTATTTTATTTAGTTTTACTTTTTTAAAAGTGGAAGTGAAGTTATTTTGATGAAAACAAAACAGGGATGTTCTCAGCTGCTACAAATTCCAAATCAATATTACTACAAACACAGTACAGATGTCAGGTTCCCGTTCCATGTGTCTTGTTTGCCCCTCCCTCGTATGTAATGTCCTCCTCCCAGCCACCTGATTACCC
>JBBBVU010000016.1:10166208-10180797 GCA_037177055.1 Atherinosoma microstoma
TCCGCCATTAAATCTCTGATTTTGAGAACACCTCTGTCCAGCGTTTGTGTCCACCACCTGACCCATTCCTGACAACAGAGTCAAGAAAAAAAACAAAAAACATTTTAAGAGTCACTGTGCTGTATTCACTGGTGATGTTGGACCCTTTGGCCTATTATATTGTTTAGATATGAAAACAGATATTACATAAAAATCTTTAAAGGCTGTAGTTTGATAATAAATCAAAATTTTCCTAAAGCTCACTGTTCGTGCATCTATTATCTACAGAGGGCTTTTCTTGGCTGAGTCAATATGTTGATAAAATTCCTCACTTTTTGCTGTATGGTGCTCCATAAACAGTTTTTTGATCATAAATGACACCAAGGAGGGATATGAAAATGAGGCAAAACATGTTTGTGTTTTCTTCTAAGCCTACTAAGGGTCTGTAAAAAAACAAACAACAATGACTCCTTTATCAGTTATTGCCCCCATTTAATGTAAAATCAAAATTCTGCCCTGGGACTGTATAAATAGTGATGATGAATCTTTTACTCAAGTGTATAACAGTGAGAAGATCTGAAAGTTAATCCTCATTAATTATGCATGCAAAACATAATGCATTAAAAAACACTTCATTAGTTCCTGGTTTATTAATAAAAATAATGATAATAATGATAGCATGTTTTATCCGAAAAGAATATGTTTGTGTAATTAATTTCTTTAGTTTCAATATTGTGGTAATTTACGGAACGCTGTGGAAAATCCCTCAGCATTTAATGCAGTTCATTGAATTACAACAATGAAATGACAGGATTGAAGGCAATTTATTTGCTAAATGAAATGGTAGACAATGAAGGAATCTTTCTTTTTGTCACTTTATTGTCTTTTCATGATTAATTGACACTTTATGGAGCCAAATCACAAGCTGTTTGTCATTTTTCAGGTTCTTGATATAAATGACAACAAGCCGTTATTTGAGACTAACACCTATATAGCCACTGTGATGGAGGGCATGCCAGCAGGGACAAGAGTAATCCAAGTCCGTGCACTCGATCCAGACTGGGGCTCAAATGGACAGGTGTGACACCTAAGTTCAAATGAGTACTTTTTCATATTTTGCCACAAATATATTTCTGGATTCTGAGTGTTAAAATTGCTTTGAAAAGATTTATCTTCCATAAATCACAGGTAACCTACAGCCTCGGTCCCCTGCTCACCTACAATCAGGACACGAGAAAGAAGTCTCAGCCCCTCACCGGCTCCCTGTCTGCAAGTTCTGTCTTTTCCATTGATAGTAAAACGGGCTGGATCACCACAGCGGGCCAGATTGATTACGAGACCTGCTCCAGCTACAGCTTTGAAGTAGTGGCCTCTGATCTGGCTGAACTGCTGCCCTTGTCCTCCACCACAGTGGTAACTATCACTGTTTCAGACGTTAACGACAACCCGCCACGGTTTGAGAGGGAGTTCTACAGAGGTGCAGTGAAGGAGAGCGATCCCCTCGGTGAGGTCGTGGCTGTGCTGAGAACCAAAGATCGAGATGGTGCTGATCAAAACCGCCTTGTTAGCTTTCACATTACAGGTGATCAAATCTTGCAAAGATTCAGTACTTTCAACACTTATGATTATCCCCTCATGTAGTGATATATGGTTGTGTTATTTCATTCATTTATAGTTGGCTACAGTTTGTTTTCATACGTTAACAGAGTTGTTTTTCACTGCCGACACCCGTCAATATAAACTACCAACAGATACACTTCATCATTTTAGTTATGATGTTGTTGGGAACTCTTTATCAAAGTCCTGCTGCTTGTTAGCAGCCACCTCTGCTCCCGCTTCTCTGAGCCTGTGTGAAAATCCTAGTGACTGTATAGAAAAGATGGGTTTAATCATCCAGTGTCAGATGGAAAATAGAATGCTAAGTGATTTATAGTGCAATACCACTAATGGTTACTGGGTGCTGGCTTCCAAAACAACAGGATGAGTACCTCTAAACATTTGAATGCACATGTACAAGTGTTCAGTGTTCAATCACTTATTACACAACATGTTGTTCTCTAACAAGGTGTTTACAAAAACTCAACAAAAATAATTTTAAAAAAGTGTCAGAACTATAAATCGTCCATTAAATGTTCTGCTTTAATGACAGCTTGTATCTAAGCAGTCCTCTTCATCACACTGTTCACATTTTGACATCAGTCAATCAATCAATCAATCAATCAAACTTTATTTATAAAACGCTTTTTTCATGCCAGAGGCAACACAAAGTGCTTTACATAAAAAAAATGCATATAGAATAAAACAAGCCTTCATACTACACAAATATCTCTCATTATATTCTATTTCACACACACAAACATACACACACACACACTGAAATAAAGTGGATCCCCCCCCTACACACACACACAAACAACTCCTTAACCTCTGTCTCTTCATCATCAGAGCAAGTCGACACCTGACACATGAAAAGTTATTGAGACATAAACATTTTTATGTTTTATAACCATCATTGTTGTCAGATTTTCTTTCAATATATTGAGATGAAGGAACTACCATAGCATAACTCTTTTTTTATGCCCTGCATTCATTCTATATTATCAGTGTAGTGTGAGCTTTTTAGATTTTCTGTAAATTTTCTCTGAGGTTGAAGATCCCTAATTTTTTATGAGAAGTTTATGTGGCTCCATAAGATCTCCATTCAAACACTGTCAACTTCTTTTATGAAATAATATTTTATCCATCTTATTACAGTGTCATCCACTAAAATCCTCTGTGGTCTTTTTGTAAAACAAGTTGATCAAGGTTTCAGGTATAGCTCCTCAGCTCTGTCTTGTTGGTCACTTCTGCCTCAAAAATGAGTTAATGTTGAGATCTGAGTTTTCACAAACTAGTGGATGACATCACAGTGGCTTTGTCCGCTTCTATGAATGCCATGTTTATCATTGGCATGAGTAACTTGTATATATATAGCTAAAATGAACAAGAACCAGATTATTTTCAAAGCTTTCTGCTGCAGAGTGCATTAATATGACTGGCAGAGTCAGCAGAGTGTGGCAGGTAAGGTCTTTCTGGCTTGGATAGCAGGGAGCTGTGCTCTTTTTTTCCACAAATCATATGGTACTTTCAGGCAAACGCACCTGAAACTCCATCTTAAGAAGCTCTACCTGGTGACCCTACCAGGTGCTATGCGAACCAATATTTTCTTTTGGTCAAAAGTCATGTATCAGGTTTTCTCTTTGACTGAACTATTTTTGTGTTTTGCTTAAAGATTATTTCTTGTCCCGTTATAAAAAAAAAGAAAGAAGGCCAATGATGTAAGCGTAAATCCTGCTCGACTGATGTTGATTTCACTAAACCTGTTTAAATTATGTGTGTGGGGGTGTGGATGCTTACTCATCTGATGAATAAATGATTAATAGTTGCTGTTTGTTTAACAGTGCATCCTCACATCTTTTTTCAGTTTTTTTGATTCTAATGTGTGTTGTCACCAGGCGGAAATCAGCGAGGTGTATTTGGCCTGGCCCTTGTGCAGGGGGAGTGGAAAGTGTATGTCAGCGGGCTGCTGGATCGCGAGCAGCAGGACTGGTATCTGCTGAATATCACAGCCACTGATGGCCTATATGTTGCCCATACTGCAGTGGAGGTTACTGTGATGGACGCCAATGACAACAGTCCCATCTGCAACCAGGTCAGAGAAGAAGTAATATGGAGATGTGCAAAGTACTAATATGCAAAGCAGGAAAACTTTTTTTTCTGTTTTTTCTGTTTTAAATGTGTCATTGTAATTGGCTAATTGGTGTTAGTTTTAATCACATTCCATGTAGATTTTTGTCTATGAATAGGAAGAACAAAAGCATTTTAAAAGGATTTTTTTGAAAGAGTATTACGCACTTTTGCAGCTGCAGAAAAGTACTTAATCTATCATTTAAGATGGTTTGCATAATTCAAAAAACTATCATATCCTAAAAAATGATAGATAGTTCCTTGACAAAATACAGCATAATAAATCCAATGTTCCTTTTATGATTGACAAAGCCTTCGTTGAGGTCCTACTTTCCATAATGATGAACCTCCCTTTGGTTAATTTCAACGGTGGCTTAGTTCAGGAAATAACAGTGTTAGATAATGTTAGAATTTGCATATTTATGACTTGGTGAGAAAAGCAAAGTCTGGGACTGTAGAAACAGGGTTTGTTCAGTTGAAATATTGATTCTCTGTTCCACATTCCATTACAATGCAAACTCCACATGAATTAATTCGAGCAAATTGTCTTGGTACTAGATTTCAAGGGATGTTCTTTAACTTATGTATTACCTTACTTTTATGTGGGTTCTTTTCACAGTGGATAAAGAAATATTAATGGAGAAAGTACCCACAGTTAAAAACAAGCAGTTTTTAAGCAACTAAATGGTGCTCTTTGGGCTAATTCCTAGCAGGCAATTTCAACACTGAAAAACCAAAAACTTGCATTTGTTTTTTTAAATGAAAAACTGTCGCATGAGAATCAAAAGGTTATGGATCTGGAAGACAGACAGGCTGAGAATTCTTCTGGGACCATCTCATTCCATTTATTAGTATTCAGCAGTTCTTCAGTTCCTTATAATTAGTCAAGGAAATTTCATTTTCCCTTAAAATACTTAATAATTTTCTTTGAATTCTTCCTTCTCTCCCTGCTCTCCTCTGATATTCTTTCTGTTCTTCGGCAAGCCAAGCCTCTGTAACTAGGAAGTATTTGGTTTGGAGCTGCTTAGTAGAGACTATGAAGACTTGTAGTATCAGACAGGGTTTTAGAATTGTGTTGTTTGCCAATTCTTCTTATATTTATGTAGAGTTTTGCTCATAAAATGTGTAGCAAGTGTAGTGGAGGTGTTCTACAAACCCATTTTCTAAAGAGTTTTCTGAAATTAGATATCCCACAGAAGCAGAAAGCAGCCATGCTTTTGAGAAGATTTCTTTAACGTCATTAACAAGACAGGTAAAACACCTTGTTATCCCGAGAAAACAAAAAGTTCTATGAAAGGCAGCAAACAGAACAACACGCACATGCCTGAACTTGCTGCTATGAATTATTCTCCATTGTGGCAATGAAGGAAATTAGGTGCTATCAAACAAATCACTAATTTTCTACCTCACCTTGATGACAGCAATGCACACCATCTATTGATAACCAGTAGGTGGTTAGCTTGAGAAAGGTAAAGGTTGATTTATCAGATTAGCAAGATAGATTAACAAATCAAGTGAAAATTAGATTCATGATCCTAAAATAATAGAATAACTGTATATTGATCTTCAGGTAATGGCATAAAAATGACAGGTGCGCTTGGCTTCTGTAGATGTCAGCAACATACTTGTAAAGAAGTTTGCATGGAGCCTTTTTACTTTTGTTTTACATCAGCTTTCATTTTTATCTAGAATTTTTAATTGTTTGGGAACTGATTTTAATTGGAGTTATTCAAAAATGATCTGTGGCCATGACACGATTTCAGCTGCTCAGCAGTCCGTGATGGTTGTGGCATGATTCTTTTCTTCACAATTCACTATACATTTTTATTAAGAGACAGATCTGGACTGCAGGCAGGGCAACTGAACACACACACACGCCCTGTTACTGTGTTTCAATGAAGCCATGCTGTTGTAAGCTGAACACGATGAGGGCTTGAATTGTCTTTCTGAAATGACAGCTTAACATGCGGGGAAAAGACAGCCTCGATGGTAATATGTGTTTCTCCAAAATATGAATTTACAACTCTGTATCAATGGTACCCTCACACATATGCAATAAGCCCATACACCCCAGTGCTATCACAGATGCTGGCTTTTGTGTCTTTCTCTGATAACAGCTTAGATGTGTTTTTTTTTCTATCTTTGGCACATAGAACCCAATTTCCATTTTTTCCAGAAGCAGCTGAAGCGTGGACTTATCTAGAACATGAGCTTTCTGTCCATATGAGATGGGTCTAGAGAACTTGGCAGCATTTCTGTGGAAAGTTGATATAAAGTGATGCATTTGCAGGTTACCTTTCTAGATGTCCTTCTAGGCTGTTTTGAATGCCAGATACTTTCCAAGTCCATGTGCCTGTACTTTTGACTGCAGCATGACAGTTTCTCATGCTGTGCTGCCTGAGGACTCATCCTACAGTTGTTTATGTCCTTGGTCTTTATGCACTGAAATTTTCCCGGGCTACCTAAATCTTTTTACATGATATACTATAGATGTTGAATGATAAGTGAGCCTTTTTGTTTGACACAAAGTGGTGATTTAAAATGCAGAATATGCTCAATTGCAATGTAATCAAACATAATGTGGGACATTTTGGCCTGTATACTAACTTAATTGTCAGAATAGTTGCAGTTTCATGATCTTTTTTTAAACGGATCCCTTGTTTACAGAGTGTTCCAATAATTCACGGCTCACATATTCCACATAGAATAATATTACAACTGTGCCATGTGTCTGTGTTTAGATGAAACTGTGAGGACACTTAGTTCATTTCCAGAGGCAGTTATTGGCAGGAGTGCATGCTGGGTTAGCAAAGGGTACTTTACTCTGTTGACCTTGTTCTAACAGCAGGGATAATGGATGCAGCATCCAACAGCTGTTGTATTTAGTTCTTTTTTTATGTGTCAAACATGTAGGATCCTTTTGATTAATTTCCTAGTTTGGTTTTTGTGAGCTTGATATGTTTGTATGTCTTTGCATTTCTCTGCTGTGCCAGGCGGTCTATATCGCCTCTTTTCCTGAGGACATTCCCGTTAACAAGGCCATTCTGACAGTGGGTGCAACAGATGCTGACTCAGGCTCCAGTGCTGAGATCCAATATTCACTATTTGGCATCGGGGTGGAAGATTTCTACATGGATGCTAACACTGGTACATTCCATTGTACCATTACATTCTTATTTTTTTTGTAGTTTTTTTCCCCTTTTTTTTCTAAGATAAAAGTTATTTATACTCTAAACAGAAAATAAAAATTCTTCCAACACCTTTCCATTTCTGTCCTAAGGTGAGTTGCGAACTGCCACCAAGATGGACCGAGAAACAACACCTGCTTACAAACTCATTGCCCAGGCAACCGATGGGGGAGGACTATTCTGCCGATCTGATGTTTCTCTCAAAGTGTTGGATGTGAATGACAACGCCCCATCATTCTCATCCACTCATTTCATGGCTAATGTGTACGAGAATGCTGCCCCTAAAGCTTTGCTTACCCGACTGCAAGCCAGCGATCCTGATGAAGGTAAGTTTGGATGATGATGCGAGTCAAGGGGAAGCAGATCAGGAAGTTTAGCAGATTCAAACAACATTATTACCGAACAATTTTCCATTTGCTGTCTGAGCAAAATGATGAGCAGAAATATTCTGAAATGAATGTATCATACACAATTTGTGGAATGTTTTTTCCTTCCAGGTTTGAACCGTACAGTGGTCTATTCTTTGGTGGATTCATTCAATGGCTACTTCTCCATTGACCCAGTAACTGGAATAGTAATTCTGGAGAAATCGCTGGACAGGGAGAGACAAGACACCTATCGTGTTCGAGTCCAGGCTACTGACCGACTTGGGAAACGGGGAGCGCTGTCCTTACAGGTTGGCAAGAAGTGATTCTTTATTTTTTATTATACTACACAGCAGTGATAGCTTTGAGGCTGAAACAGAGTGTGATAATATGATAAAGTTATGGAGCTCCAGTGATGTTTGTCCAAGGAATAATAAAAAAAATAAGCCTTGGAATTGTGACTGGAACAAGGTATCAAACTGTGCAATGTAACGTCTATTCATTACTGTAGTACTGTACATTTTTATGTACAGCTTAATTTTCCAAATAAGGTTTCAACTACAGAATACAGGCCAAGGAACTTATTTATTGTGAACTGCTTTATTAGACTTCACATAGAAGTAGAACAAATTATTGGTTTCCATTCAGTTAATTAGAAATTTTGATAATCTCTTAAGTCACCAAGCTGACATCAAAGACCAGCAGTGATAAAGAGCCTCGTGTCTCCTCGTGTTGCCAGTATCTGGGAAAAAATAGCACACATTGCAAAGACTTCATCCAACTCCCGACAAGGATGTGTGATCTTTGTGTGTGCATAAAGAAATACAGTGTAACTGCAAAGCAGAAGATAGTTGTATTCTTCACTGGTCATGAGTGAAACTGCAAGACCATAAAGATAAGAAAAACAGTATGCAGAAAGCAATATTTGTTTTCTGCATACAACAAGGCAGGTTCTGTTTTTACTATTTAGTACAGTTCTAGCTCAGATTGGGATGCTTTACTTGTTTAAAATTATTAACCTGTTTTTCAGTTAAAACTAGAAACATCTTATGGGAGAAATAGAAGTGCAGTTGGCTTTATTTAAGCTCTTACAATGATCATATAGATTGTTTTCTTTTTTCTTTAAACATTTTGGGAGATACATATACTATGAATCCATGCATGTTTTTCTTTTCTTTCTTTTTTCTTTTTCCTCGTCAATTTTGTGTAGAGCTGCGCTTCTCTTGATTAAATATGCAGTGAATATACAATACTATTCTGCTTTTTGTTTTAACTAGAGTAACATCAAAAGATACCCTTGAAACCAAAACAACATAAAACAGAATTCGGAATATTTCACAACCTCAATATTTATATTCTTAGTAAAGCAACATTAAATATTTTTTATGATCTTAAATCAAAACCAGTTAGTGATGAACAAAAATGATTTGTAAAAGGTCAAATAAGTTCATGTTTAATGACAAAGTGTTATCAGAGTGATGTAAACAGATGTTATGATGAAGGGGTGAAGTCTAATCTGTATATCTTTCCATGAGCTTGAATATAAAAAAAAAGCAATGAACAAAAACATGTTTTTTTATTGAAAAGATGAGATAAGGAACTATGTAGATTTTAATTAAGATAGATTATCGTCAAAATGTGCAGTGGCTGTGACGGAGAAAGATGGGGAAGGTAAAGGTGACTTGCACGAACAACACAAACATAAACTAACACTTACTTTTAGCAAGGCTTTTTATTTCTTTTCACACATTATCACTTGTGGGCCAAGTGCTGGTGATGCTAAAAAAAAAAACTCATTGCTGGCAGAACTCAAACATTTCACCTGGAAAAATAGAGGTTAAAAAAAAGAATAGTGAACATCTATTCTGGACTTTGATGACAAGTGAAAGTTGTCCTCTTGGTTCTTCAGGTTGATTTGACCATTTTGGTGCTGGACGTGAATGACAACGCTCCAGTTTTCCAGAGGAAGGACTATGCCGTTACCTTCCCCGAGGATGTAGCTGTGGGAACCGAGGTGCTACGTGTGTTGGCGACAAGTGCCGACATCGGAGCTAATGCTGAAATCACATACAACATCCGCTCAGGCAATGAGTTAGGAAAGTTCACCATAAACAGAAAACTAGGTGAACAGATGCTCATTTTTGTCTTTTTAACATTCAGGATTAAATGCATGTTGTATTTCAGATGGTTAATTACATGGTTTGGCTCTTATTTAAAAAGCTGCTACACACACATATATATGTTGTACCATGTGTATGTTAAGGCTCTATTTCAGTGACTGATGACTTGGACTTTGAGGTGTGTAAGGACTACTACATCACTGTTGAGGCTTGGGACAGTGGGAATCCTCCTCTTAGCACTGCTACCATGGTAATCATTGAGCTCATGGATGTCAACGACAACGCTCCAGCCTTTGATCAAGACATATACAATGTGCTGATTGGCGAGAATGCATCCATTGGCCAGACAGTCACAAGGGTAACAACTGGTCTTAATTTGCTCTCCATCATTGTATCTATGCTTTCTTCTTTTTCATTAACTTTTGTTTTATGTATGTTTGTGTTATGGAGGTATATGCAGAAGATCTGGACAGTCAGGTGAATGGGCGGATCACCTACTCCATTCTGAAAGGTGATAGAAACAACTACTTCTGGATCGACCCTGTTACAGGACTGCTTAAAGTCAACAAGAGGCTTGACAGAGAACTAGTAAGGATGTTTTTTTACAGGAATACTATCTCATAAACATTCAGCTTTAATTTTCTGGTTTGTAAGAAATAGAGGGATAAATAACATACCCATCAAAGTCAGCATCCTGTGAGATCTCATATTATGCAAGCATAACTGTGCTTACCGTATCATCTGATACACAAAGAAATTCAAATAAAAAAACAACAACACTTTTTTTTTGTCCCAGAGGGGCAATTTTTATATTTGCAGTGTAACATGATGATGGAAACAAAAGAAAAATGTGAAAAAAGAAACAAATAGCACCCAGATCTTGTTTTGTGCTGTCTAGGTATCCAGGTACACGTTGTCTGTTCAGGCATTTGACAGTGGCTCACCTGCCATGTCCTCCACTGTCACAGTCAACATTGATATCTCCGATGTAAACGACAACCCACCTGTTTTTACCCCTCCAAACTCCACATCCATCATACAGGTAAAATCTGTGCTTGTGTTTCCTCACTGTATTTTGTTTTGTACTTTATCCCAACTCCATAATGGCTCTGTGCTTCCAGCTTAATCAGGCCGCCGGCGTCACCCTGCTGAAGCTGTCAGTTAGTGATAAAGACTCCCCAAGGAATGGCCCTCCTTTTGTGTTTCAAATTGTGTCAGGAAATGTGGGAAATTTCTTCACCTTAGACCAGACTGGAACTCTGAAGTCCAACCGTGTATTTGGCTCTGAAGCCCCAAGAGAATTTACTCTTGAAATCCAGGTTTATATATCTTTTTTTCTCTGTCAGCATGGTTAGAAACACAGTATCTCACTAGTACTTGCAAAATACGGAGCCTTGTTACCCTATTATTACCCAAGGCATTCCCTTCACAAGGCAATTGGTGTAGTCAAACATACATGTATGTACTACTAATTCTTAATAGGTTGATATAAGCATGTTTCTGTTATGGACAGCCAGTAACATCAGTAATATAGTTTAACATTTAAACTCCTTCATTTCTTAATTGAACATTTTTATTTGTTGTCTTAGGCAAGAGACTCTGGTAAGCCAAGTCTTACCTCCACTTCCTGGGTTTTTCTGAGAGTCATCGGGAACAGTCAGTACAAGCCCAACGTCTCCCCCCTGGAAATCTTCATTGTCATGTTAACAGATACCTTCCCGGGTGGTGTGATTAGTCGGATCTATGCAACCGACCGTGACCCCAGTGATGTTCTGTCATTTTCCCAGAAGCCTGATCCTAAGAGCATGTTTACGATTAACAGACAAGATGGCAGCATTGTAGCTCTGCCAGGCCTGGAACCTGGAAGGTACACACACAAGTTCAACACACAACTAGAGGGGAAATTACACAGGGTTTTATAATGCAGAAAAACATTATGGTGTAAAAATCCAACATGCTTGTTTGTTTTCTCTCAGGTACCAGATGAATGCAACAGTGAGTGACGGACGTTTTGCTGTGATAGCTGATGTGTCAGTCCAGGTCGAACAGGTGACAGATGTCCTGCTGCGTAGTGCCCTCACCTTGCGTTTCAGATCCCTCTCCCCTGATGAGTTACTTAGTCGCTACTTGAACCAGATCAAATTGGCATTACGGGAACTAGCCGGCTGGAAATGGTCACCAGGGCAACAGGATCCTTTTCACATACTTGGTGTGCAGCCAGCGATGGGGATGTCAGGTGTCGACTTAGTTCTAGCTGTGGAAAGGCCGGACACATCAGGCAGCGTACGGATGGCGGGGTTTTATTCCCAGCAGGAGTTGTCAGCAAAGCTGGAGGAGGCTGTCGCACGAGGTCAGATCCGAGGTGTCTTAGCTGGGGCGGTGGTGGTGGACAACTCTTGTTCTGGGACGCTAGATTGTGGGGAGCAAGTGTGTGAGAACACAGTGGTGATGGAGGGTGGCTCATCTGTTACCTACAGCACAGAGAGGGTTGGCTTGGTGATACCAAGATTCAGCCGTACAGAGACATGCACCTGCCTAGGTGAGCATTGCTTTTAAAATTCCACCTTCATTTTATGCTAACACACTTCACTCTGTTGACCTGTGTCAGTTATTGCTTGTTGCTAGAATGTGTAAAATCTTTACGTCTCTAAGTGAAAACATTGAATTTTGTTTTTTGGCCTTGATATTGTGTTCTACTGTATCAAGAAAAAAAGTGCTTTACTGTGATCTGTCTAAAAAGCATATAACAGAAAGGCATGCATATATTTTAAAATAAAGATACAAGGACAAAATAAATCTAAATTTATCTACAATATTCTGTCACTGGTATTCTCCTTAAATATTTATGTATCTTCTCATTTCCAAAACAGGAGGGACATGTTCCATCCCTGTTGAGCTTTGTGAAGGTCAGTCCTGTCCAGCAGATATGCAGTGTGTCCGTTCTGGTCCTACAGCGCCATCTGTCTGCCAGTGTCTGCCTGAGAGACTAGACAAGTGTGCAGGTTTGATTTGATGATTATACCCACTATTCAGATCACTTGTCTCTACTTGTTTCAAGTGGACAAGTATATCAAAATATATATTATATATTCAACTTTATTTCAGACACATTGGTCCTTATCAGCAATAAAAACAACAATGAAAAACAGCCAAACAAATATAGATGTAGATATAGAAGTACTTAATTTACTTGGAGTTGAAACTTCTCCTCTTTTGTCTCTATGTATTGTTAATGAGAAGGCCAAACCTCCCTGAGTTTCTCTGGAAACAGTTACATCAAGTACAGAGTGACGGAGAGTGACCAGAGTGGAGAGATGAAGCTCGCACTGAAGATCAGAACACTCCAGAGAAGAGGAGTCATTATGTTCACACGCGTTAACCCCTGTACCATGCTTAAGGTAAATTATAGAGTGACTATGCATGTAAATCACTTTTCTGGCCATGAAAAATCAAAATAATTAATTAGAGGGTATGATTATTTTCCATTTTCACAGATTGAAGGGGGCCGATTGTGGTTTCAGTTGGACTGTGACAACACCCTTGGCATTATGGGTATCTCTGACAGGCCAATAAACGATGGCCTTTGGCATTCAGTTGCTTTGGAGCTGACCAGGAACTACACCCTCCTGTCACTTGATGACAGCTATGTGGAACGCCGCAGAGCAGCCAAAGCTCCTGTTCGTCTTTGGCCTTTGGCTCCAGATTCCTCCTTTTTTTTTGGTGCCCAGGTGAGACCACTGAATGGGCAAGGCGAGAGGCCGAGCCCTGGACCAGGGGGAAGCAAGGGAGGGCCAGGACTCAGTGCAAGGGGCCCCCCAAGAGCTCAAGATGGCTTCCAAGGCTGCCTGGGTTCGCTGATGCTGAACAGTAAAGAGCTGCCACTCCAGAATAAACGTAGCCGTTACGCTGAGATAGCTGGGCTCAGCGACGTCAAGTTGGGCTGCGTTCTTTATCCAGATCCATGTGTAAGCCAGCCCTGCTTCAACGGAGCCATCTGCAGCAGCCTGCCTTTTGGAGGTCTGTGTAACATGACTGATGATGGACATTACTTTTTCCGCCGTATAAATGAATTATGTAAATATTATATGTCTTATGATCCCATTTTTTAAAAATGGTTTGGGAGTCAGTTCTAGCTTCTTTTTTTTCAGATATAAAACCCCAAATCTAGAAAGGTTAAGAATGCAAAATGTGATAAAAACAAAATGCAATGAGTTGCAAATATTAACCAAGATTTTACATAGAAAAACACGTAAAATGTTGAAAAGAGATATTTTAATATTTAATGAATATTATCTTGGGTTTGATAGCAACAGCATATCTAAAAAAAAACTAAATGGGGCAACAAAAGACTGGTAAATTAAGGGATGCTGAAAAGAAGCAGATGGGTGAATGTGTTATAATAACTAATTATGTTAATTAACAAGTGATTGATAATATTGCTGGGTATAAAATGAGCACCTTAGAGAAGCAGAATCTCAGAGAGGTTCAACAATCTTCCGAAAACTGTGCCTACACATTATGGGCAACTTTCAGAATAATGTTGCTCAATATATAATTGCAAAAGACTTTAGATATGCCATTATCTAGACTTCAGAATGTTAACTATGTAATTTTTTTGTGAACATAATTGATGTTTAGAGTTACTACACAGTGGTAGACAAAGCCCTGTACTACATTTTATGTAACTTGTGTCTGCTGTTATCATATTCAAGATGAGCTAATATTTTTCATGGAACAGGGAAATGTGTCACTTTTAAAGCATGTGATATGTTTATATGTTCTATTGTGAATGAAGTAAGGGTTTATGAACTTTACAAATCCTAGCTTTTTTGGGCAGCATCATTTCAAATTTTTATTAAACCTTTTATTAAAACCTCATCTATATTTTTAGTCGGGTACTCAGAAATTGAATCAAATTCAATGAAGACTATTTGATATCAAGATTATTTGTCAACTTGTGTAGTTATAGACATTATCATGACATATCTAAATCTTATCTCAACAGGCTTCACATGCAGTTGCAGTACTGGATTCACTGGGGGGCGCTGCGAAATTGAACTGACACCCTGCATGCCGAACCCATGCCAGAATGATGGGGAGTGCAAGCCTGTGGGCAGTGCATTCCTTTGTGGCTGTCCTAGAGGACTCCGGGGACTTATGTAAGATAGAAACAACCTGAAATCACATTTTCAAATACTACATATTGCATAT
>JBBBVU010000016.1:10214935-10231721 GCA_037177055.1 Atherinosoma microstoma
TAAGATCAGATATGTACTTGAAGCCTCATCATTATCTACTCCTGTCATGCCTGGTCCTTGCAGAATTTACTTGCATCAAGCCACGTTTTTTTTTTTTTTTTCTTGTGGGAAGTTTCATTACAGTCCCTGCAACCATATGACCAAATACAAGGAACTTATTGTCCTGGATCCACCTCCCTGTCCAGCCTTTACAATCTGTTTATTTGATCCTCAAGTGTGCAGCCGGTGCATTCCTTTTATGTGGCTTTTGGAGACAGCAAGGGGGTCCTTGAAATTTGGGATGGAGTTACAGAGACAGACAAAAAAAAAAAAAATGAAAGAAAGAAAGAAAAAAAAACTTAGCAAGGCTAATGGAAATGGGTCTGAGGCTGTGTTTGGTGCCGGGATTGGGATGTCCTTTCAGAACCTTCTGAACAAAGTGAAAGTACATTCAGGAGTAATGTACTCCAGCCTTAGCTGTACAGCTCCTTTTGTTCTGCAACATAAAAATGAAATATTATGCATTCACTCTACATTCTTGATAGACAATGTAGAATATTCTACATATTCTACATGCTTCAACACTCAGATTCGACAGTTTATTGACCTCATCGGATGTTTGATGGTGTTGTTTGATGCCATATAACCAGCCCAACATTGAAACAACGGCTTTTCATCATCTTTGTGTGGTGGGTTTAACACCACCTTTTGAATTGGATGTTGAGCCAAGTTCATGTATAGCCACTGCACTTCCAATAGATAAAGTATGTGCAATCACAACATTTTGCACTCCACACAAATGGCCAGAGCGGGGCTCAGGGGACCCAAGCACACTGATGGAGGTGAAAAAATTTCCATCCCACAGACCTTGTGCACGAATTTAAACCATGAACTAAAGAAGAGGAAGCAGCTCAGTAAGGATGTGGAGACAACAAAAAGCTCCTTAAGTTAAACATTACAATCATTAGCAATGGAACAAGAATCAGTGCAATATCAAGGATGAACATGTTGAAATATTAAACTAGTGAAAATATTAAACTGGAGGAACAAAGATTATAGTAAAATGTATTAATCCCTCTATTCAAGCTGATTAAATTAGGGGTGTGGAGTGACCCATGACTCCACTCCACCCCTCTCCTCCTCAGACTATGCCTCTTTTAAATACTTAATAACCCTTGAAACACATTATTATATGAATGAGAATACAGCAGAATGCCTGTGAGCTCAGACCACTAACCTGCAAACTTTAGCTCAGACCTCTTTCACCAAATTTTCTTCTCAAATTCTTTCATTTCCTTTGTCGGCAGTTCGACCATTGGCATCTGGTGGGCTGATCCGTCTTTTGGGCAAAGTCTCATCACAAGTTGTGTTAAACTGTCCCAGGAAGTTAAAACACAGACCAAACAATGGCTGCTGGATGATTAATAAAACCATGGAAAACTTGCATCATAGTGCCTTCAATATCAGCTCCATTTACTCTCAGCAATATTTCGCTCATTGATTCATGACAAATTAGAATTTTTAGATAAATTCTGTTTCTAAATAATGAAACCACAGCTATAGAGTGGATAAACATTTCTCTTTTAAATCTGAACAGCTCACTGAATGACCAATTTCTAGATCTAGGAGATCTTAAACAAGATGCCAGAGTTGTGTATTTTCTGAGTATTAGTTGGTCGTGACTTCAGACACCTAAATATGGTCTCAAACACAGAAATAGGTCTCCTTTAGTAAACATGTCTCAGTCATAGTTCTGTTTAGTTCAGAAACAGTTTGTCTTTGTTATTTTTTATGTCTGCAATACAAATGTGTTTCCATTTGTCACATCATTCACAAAGACTGTCAAAAACACACTAAGTGCCCGTACCATAGTACTGCCCACCCAGCTAGTTTTCCCGTGTTTTCTTGATTCTCTGTTCTCCAGGTAATTATTTTGGTGGAACCATCTGGCGATTTCAATAAAACTCTCTGCGGAACAATAACTCGAGTTAACAAAGAACGACTGTGTTATCAATATTAATCAGCCATACTGTCCTGGAGAAAACAACACACAGAGCACAGCCATATGGAGCAGCTGTCTGGTTGTTGGAGAGGATACTGTTTTCTCAGATTATTATTCATACCTCCACATTTCTCCCACAACATAAGACTTTATGGCTATACAATAAGTAGTTATCAATGTTAATAAAGTTTATTTCAGAGCAGGAAAACACTGTAATCACATAGGCTATAGATTTTGATATCTGTGAGGTACGTCCAGCATTGTCAGCACAATATGATCATGGATTTGCAGTTTTCAATTAGCAGACTGGTGTTTTGCACCACCGACACCATAGATTTTTCAGATGTGTGGAATTGTGATGAGTCCCTGTCTTCACTAATGAGTGCATTTCCATATAAAAGCATGTGTGAGTGTAGCTATCTGGCTGAACTCACACACACAGAGAGCTGTCTGTCTGCTGGTCATCAAATCACCCCTGCTTTGAGGCAGACACTGGGCGGCTCTAATCTGTCCCTGCCCGTGTTTGAGGCCATCGACTCAAATAAAGGGCAGCAAAGGGTTAAAGAAGGGAATGGCGTTGGCCTCAATGTGTCAACCCACAGTATTGATGACTTATGAATCCACTGGATCTGATGGAGAGGTTGACTGCACTGTTGCCATCAGTTAGCCTTGTTAAGCATGAATGGGATTAAACTGCCATCTCCTCTTGCTGTGATGTGCATACTCCAGAGTCCAGGAATGGCAACCTGGTGGAGGCATGCACACACAGCTAAAGGTTTTGTCCAGTTAATGGTGAATTTGATTTGCAACTGGAAGACTCCCACAATCGAGCTCCAACTGTTACATGTGTTTCATGTGTCACTCCTTATTTGCATAAAACCTGAAGCCCCAAAAAATCATTTTACATACACATGTGTAACTTCAAAGACATGCAGCAGATTAAATTATGTTACTTTCAAAATGTCCTCTGGATCACCCATGACAAAAGCTTCATACGAGTTACAGTGCTGATTGGACCCACCGCCGCTTGTACACTTTAGAGCGCCTCCAAGCATTGCGCCGAGATCAAAGGCAGATTCCGGGAGGTCACGCTGGGAATAGACAGCAAAGAAAAAAATAAGAAAGAGAGAGAAAAATGAAAATCTTTGTCTGCACGCACACTTGGAGATGAAGAAGAGCAGGCAATGACAGTAAAAGGAGGGAGAAACGGAGATGCACGCAGACAGCCCAGACGGAGTCTCTCTCCGTCCGTACGACTTGGATTTCTCCACATTCCGATGATGTGTCTCACTGGGGGCTCCCGTGTGATATTTCGCCACAGTGCCGTCTCGCCACGCTCAGCTCCAGATGCGTCGTAGTCCAGCGCGTGGAAAGGACACCACCAACCGTTAATGAAAACAATTTCTTTCACCGTTTGTTCAGAAAATAACAAATTAACTCGGAAAGATTGCCAAGGCGACACAGCGATTTGACATTTTCGAAGGAAATACAGCCTCCCCCCCCCACCACTCACCCCCCTACCACCCAAACGTGGACACACGCAGAGGAAGGAAGGACAGTTAAGGATGTCAACCAGCAAGCCGGCCGAACTCGACCAGGAGGAAGATTTGATAAACCAATACCTTCAAAGAAATATTTTCTAAGACAAACAGCTGACATCTCTTCCCCACCGGAGGTGTGGCACCGTGGCGGTGTCCAAATTTCGGTGGCACATGGATGGACGACTTTCGTGTGAAGAAATGAGAAAAAAAAGCAAACAGTCCGTGTAACTTTATACGTCACACGTGGCCACCACGGTGAGTAATTAACGCTTTTAAGGAGCGGACTTTCTACCTGCGCTCTTGTGGAACTCGGGGAGGTGCGCTCAATGTTTCATCTAGGACACATCGGTACCGACGGTACCTGCGGGACATAAAAACGCAACTGGGACTCGAAAGCAGCTTGGGTGCTGTGATGCCGGATACATTAACGCTCATAAAGAACCGGACAGAGCCACGGCTGGGGCAGCTGGAGCGCACCCTGGCCACGGAGGGGACTGCCCGCCCCGCCTGGGTCATAGCTATCTTAGCCAGTGTTTTGATCTTCACCACAGTGGTGGATGTGCTGGGAAACCTGCTCGTGATCATCTCGGTGTTTAGGAACCGCAAGCTGAGAAACTCGGGTAAGATCTTACCTCCCAACCTATTGTTTGACTTTATACAAAGGTCACACAAAGGTTGACGACCCAGATGATGGCTGATCACATCCATAGCTGAATAACATCTTGAGGGAAACTGGCTTTCACTTATTCCACTGTAAGAAATTTCACAGAGCCCGCAATCCCCATTTTGCCTATAGGTTAAACAGTGTGTGTTACAAATGCCTATATAGAGGGAATTATGTCAAATATGACTTTCCTTCACACCTCTGAGCACATTTTCAGGCATGCCATCAGTGTCATCAGTGAAGCTGGTGACCAGACCTTTAACATTTTACACAGTTTTAACATAAAATCTTGACATTTGACTCACTATTGTTGCATTTCTATCACTGTACTTCTGTGAACCTATACTGAAAAGGCTTTAACACGTAGTTTACAACATGTTTAAACCACCAGAGATTTTTTTCTTTTTGCTGGCAGAAATATGGACAGTGCACATGGGACCTGAGAGATTCAGTGATGGCCAGCACAGGAACTTAGCCAACATTTTAAGTTAAGATATACTGTAGTGTGTTAAGGCCAATTTAGCTGTCACTACTATGGATCTTCATCTTCCCTCAGACACGTGTTTTTTACTTGTAAAGCTCATTGACAGTCATGAATGAAAAATGCAAGAATGAATCCCTTTGAAAAACTGACTATAATGGTTTTGATGATCTGATGCAAATGGGAAAAATTACCAAGCGCTATTGTGCAGCTATTGAAAAGCATAATACCAAAATGATGAAGCCAATTTTTCAGTGAAGCTTTGCTTCAGGTAAAAATTGTACTCTGTGTTGTAATTCAATTTCCTTACGAGGAAAATGAGTGCCTTTCAGGAGTTTTACAGAGTTGTGCACATGTTTCAATTCCATTAGATTAAATCATGTAAAAAAGAATCTATTTTTTTGTGTGTAATTAAGGAAGCAAATAATTCCTAAAACAAGTATTCATGTAGACGTTTAAAAAAAACGCCTCAGAACAAATGTAAGACTACAAACTTGTCAAGGTAGATATTTCCTGCCACGTTGTGCTGACTGGCTATTTTGTGCTTTATTAAGCAACAATTAGGGCAGGAAATATGGATTTTTTTGCATATCCTATAATTCAGCAACTATTTTTTATTCAGCAAGATGCAACCAAGAATCCTTCATTTTCTTGCTTGTGAAAGGTTTTTTTTTTTTTAAAAAAAGGGGCCAACCAATTTTGAAGGATGTAATGAACTTATTACACTGCTCACATGGGGGAACATTTTATCTGAGCATTTTTTTTCCATTTTCAGTCAGATGGACACGATGATCATTTGAATGTAACCTTGACTTCCAACTCCCACATATATCACTCTAGCATGGATTTATCTTCCCTTTTGTTTTATTCGAACTAAGGTTTAGTTCATGCTCATCATATTGATAACTCATTTGACCAAAGGACCTTCTTAAAGTATGAAATAAGATTCTTTTTAAAAAGAAAGTTAACATGAGCATTTGTAAAGCAGGACTAACATGGAAAGCAAGATCTAAACATCCTTTTTGCTAGCGTCTTGTTAGACTTTATGCACAGTGACAGACTTGAGTTGGCTGCATTCGGAGGATCCTAAATCAAGTCTTGACACTCCATGAGTGAATAAGACAGAGATTAAAGCTTATTAGAGAGAGAGAGAGAGAGCGATAGAGATGGATGTTTTACTAGAAGGCATGTTTAACACCTTTATCGCTGCTCCTTTTCATGTTGACTGATGTATAACTTTGACAGAACTTGTGTAAACTTAGAAATAATACAATTCGGAGTGCACACTATCAAGTGGTTCCAGTAATAAAATCTAACACAGACTTGAAAGAGGAAGTGCTTGTGGCTTGGATGTTTGAGGAAAGTGTGATCTTGTGGAATTTGTGCTGAATGAGGATGACTACACCGCCAAAGGGATCAACAGGAAACGTTATAGTCTTGGACATGCATTAAAATGTGCTCATCCACAGTTTCAAAAACATCTACAGTTTTCTACTTTAACGCCAACAATAGACAAACTACTTTGTTTCTATTTAAGATCTTGATCTGTCCTCTCTTGGTCCTCCCTCTTGTTCTTCCTACACCCCTTTAGTAAGTGTCACTATGACATAAACTTAGGTGTTGGGTTCTTTTTTCCCACTCACTTCTGCCTTAAAGCTGATCTTTCGCAACTCAAACAGCCCACTCAGCAGTTGAGAAACCACACTGAACTCACATTCGTGAACTAAAAAAAAAAAAAAGGCTACTGCAGATTGAAATAACCCACTCAACAGAGTAGATTGGAAAACACCTGACTTAACAGGAGTGTATTAACAGTTGCAGTGGGATCTGAGGGTAGCATGTGATTACTCACCACTGTTGTCCCTGCTGCGGCGGCAGCGTGAGAAGCAAACTTACCACCGAGTGTAATATTTCATCATGTTCAGGGTTTGAGAATGATGTCTGGCTGTGCTTTACTCTCATTTACCCACACTGAAGAGGAATACACTGCCTCATAGTAAATAATATAGCACAGATTCATTTTTACAGTGACACTCACTTGGCATTAAGATATCTGAAGTTCACAGAACTCCAAGACCAAGACTCTATATTAATCTATGAGGCTATTTTCCCCCTGAAATGTGTATTTGAAGCCATTTTAAATATGTATGTTCACATCCAAAAATAAAAATAAAAATAATTTAGTTTGGAGCATATTTAGGAATATACAATACAACAATTCTCCAAATGTTATTGTGATTTTGTTCCTTCTTGTATAATTTGATATGTGAGCATGTGAAAAGTAGCTGGAACACTTGCGTGGGGCAGAGGTTTTTGTCCCCAGAGATTTGGCTTTGAAGACGCTTAGGTGTTGCAAACCTTCAAAGAGAGTTAGACAGGATCACACATTACAGAGCCTCTTCAAAGAGACTTTATTTACATCACACACACCCCTCCCTCTTATTCTCTGTCTTGCTACTTTCCTCTAAAGCTCTCTGTCTGTACAAAAATAATGCTTAAAATATGCCTTAGTTAAGACCGGGGCTTGCAAAAGAAATTGCTTTCTACTCAGTTCAAAGTTACGCATTCATTTGCTCAATCTCTTCAGTACCACTATCCATGGTGCTGAAACCTTGAAAACCAGTCATTTCATCTTTCTCTCATTGATGCTGAACACTTGAACCTGTATTAGTGCTCTTGTATGCAATTGTGTGCTTGTGAACTTGTGTGGACGTCATAAATCACAGCAAAGCCACCATAAACTAATTGCAATCGTGGAAACTTAGACTCAGAACTATTATAATTTTCATTTAACAAATAGTTTTGCAGCATTAAAGTGAGCTAAGATGTGAGGACCTGGTAGTCACATGAGACCGACTGGCTACTCACATGTTGCTGGCCGACGCCTGAGACAAAAGAGTGGCTAACATCCATAGCCATCCAAGGTGAGAGCAATCTTGTCTCAGGAAGTAATTTGCAGATGATGTCATGCACAATTTACTTTTTACACAACCTTGCACTGAGAAACAGACAAGTGAGTGCTTCTGATTTGGCACAAGAATTATCTGCAGCAGTGACCACTCAAACACAGGAGATGACAGTGCCTGAAGTCAAACTGTGCGGACTGGGAAAAACTGTGCACATAAAGTAGCCTGATGGATATTGGCTGCACACAATTAAGTGAAATCTTAAAAAAGAATTGCAACAGAAAATCACGCTTATGGAAAATGCAGCAAACGGGAGATTGGACACTCAAAACTGAATGAAAAAAAAACAATTCCCAGATGACCTCAAACTTGAAGAAAAAGTGAAAATAATGACCTGACCAAGTATGTCCCCTGACATGAGTATTTTAAAGTGGAAGGCAGCAAAAAACTCCCACAGCAAAGAGCAGCAGAAAAGAACAATGTGTGAAGAATGGCAGAACATCTCTCTACAGATTTATGAAAGACCGGTACCCTTCATGCCCAGGAGGATTAAATCTGCCATCATAAATAAAGCTGGACACATTTAGTAAAAAAATAAATAAATATAGGTCTGAAATCTCAGTATTGTAGTGTATAACATGGTGCACAGGGGCTTACTCTGTTTGGCTGTATCAATCCACAGATCTCCTTATATTTTACTGTTTTAACATTACATGGAAACAGGTAGGCAGTACAGTAAATAACTTTGACTTCACCTTACAGTTGACAGCTCCTAAACAGATCGTTTTCCCACAGTCTGACACAATATTTGATTCAAATATTGTGTCATGTGTGTGTCAGCTGGCTGGGCTTGTATTTGTTGCACAGACGGGCTGAGGTGTAGCTGAGCTGGAATGTCAGCTAAACCACTGTGACTCCAAATGCCTCATCCTTATGTTTTTGGGAGTTTGGACTCCTAAGATGAACTAATGAAGTTTTAACAGCCAAGAATGCCATTCTAAATTTGGCATTCACCAAATTTAGAAAGACACCCAGTGTCTCTGTGTACCCTTCTTCATAGTGCTAAAACATGCAAACCCAGTCTCTATCTGGACCTCTCTGTTTCACCCAGTGGACCTCTGTCATATCCTGCTATTTTTTGATTCTACCGCTGCTCTGTCCTAGCTTTGGTTCAGCTGGCTGGGCTTCTTTTTTTTTTTTTTTTACATTGATAAAACATGACAAAGCATTTAAAATATGAATATAGCTGCGAGAGCAAGCATGCACATGTACATGTCTGAGCCTGAAAAATGCTGCTTCAGAGGAGTGACTTTTGAAAGCCCAGACACTTTGGTTTGTGAAAGCATTTAACCTGGCACTGAGTTTCAAACAGGCAACCTCAGTTTCATAGTTTATTGGAGAATTCCTAGGTCTGAATTTCCCATCTTTACATTTTAGGCATTCAGCCGACAGCATTAATCCAGAAATCCTCCCAATGAATAAGCATGGGGGATTTCTGTGTCTTTCTCAAAGACATTTTGACAGGACATACAGCTGTTGGCAGACTATTGCAAGCAGTCCCTCTGAATACTAACACCATCCTGCTGCCCAGTCTTTACTGGTAATGGTAACCAAATGTACATTAACTGTCAGTAATAGCAACTGGCTATTAAAAGCTCTGACATTACACTGATTTTAAGAGAATTAAGATGGGTGCTTCTGCTCTCCAAACAAAGGGGAAGGAAAAAAGTCTTCCTGTTATGCATTCATAAGTGATTTGTTTGATAAATGTCAGGGAGAATTAAGGCTAACTGGGCCATATTAACCTTTAGTTTTTATTAAGATGAGAGGCAACTAGAACTACATAAACTTTCTTCCCTTTCACTGTAACTTAGGATCTGTTCACTGTTTACTTTAATGATGCAGAAATTACCTGCACATTGATAATGCCTGATAAAAGGACACTGGTTTAGTAACTCACAGCTGTTCTTGTATAAGCCATGCTATTCCTGCAGTCCCTGTAGCCTGCAGTTGGCTGTAACTAAGATTTTTTCCATTTCAAAATCTCCAAACCTTGATACACTATTTCTTCTCAACTCTTCAACCTAGAACTGATCTTAATATTTTGACCTTCACATTTAAAATTTATATACGCCCTTCCGTTTCCACCATGACTCCGCAGGCATCCGCACACCTTGAACTCAATCTGGTTTCTACAATAATTTATGCTCAAGACCAAGGTTGTTGTTTTTTTTGTTAGTTTTTTTTTGCCATGGGGCAAGAGGGTGTTTGATTTTAATTCATTAAAATCAAATCAGGAGGCAGGCAAGCTCAACTGTCAGATCAATCAGATTGTCTTTAATCTTAAGGAGCTTTCTCAACTTTCTGGTGCACAGTAAAGTTCTTCAAACCAGACAGCTGAAGGCACACTCATACCATCCACCCAACAACCCTATTGGAACCATTTTTATAACAGAGAAGCTGGAGAAAAACAGACAGAGAGGGAGACTTCACAGAGCAGATGAAATGGAAATAGAGGGATGTTAAGCTGTAGCTCAAAAAGAAAAGGGGAAGAGATTAGACGCAGGGGCTCTGTTGCTAGTTTGATTTGAATTAATCCATTTACTTGATATTGAATCATTTGGAATCGCGCATGAAAATTGCATTTGACATCCTATTATACATACCATTGTGACAAATATTAGCCACTCAGTCTAGTTTCATCTAGTCATTTCATTTAGAATCCATAGGGGAGCCGAGTTACCACTGATCTATAATGCATTGGAGAAGAGTGTCTACGAGGCTTTGGGGGATTTTCTGTGTGTGTTAGGCTTTGCCATATAATTCTTTCATCATCTGGCATTACTGTTATTTTTGTTTTTTTTTGTCTTAGTGAGTATTTAGGCAGAAGTGAAGGTTGGACATGACTTCTGGGGGTGTTTTCAGCAGTATTAAGTGCTCTGGGAGTCTACTTCTGCCTGAGGTAGGCCCAGGCACTGTCCTGTATCTTTTGGGTGAGGCATGGCTTCTGTAATTCCCTTGAACACGGACAGCTGGATAAAGGAAACAGGATGAACTCAGACCAGTTGCAGTAGATGGAGAACAGCAAGCACAGAAAGAGAGAGGTGCAAAGAGGAAAGAATGATTTTGATAAAGCTAAAAAAACGATAAGGACACAAGCTATGAAATACAGAATGACAGCCCAACATTCAGATAAGAGAGGAGCACGGCTGCTATGAAAAGCAGGAGAGTGATGCTGTGTTACAGAGGCGCCGCCAAGACAGAGTAAGAACTACTGTCATGTGTCATCAGAATCACCCAGTTGTTATCAGTACTTTAGTGCTGAGATGGAAGATGATTCAGTAGCACAAGTTTGCCCATATGCATGCAACCACACACACACACACACCAACTGACAGAACAATTTCCTTTAATCTCAATAACCATGAACATGTTAGATTGGCCCATTTAATCTGCAAGTGATGAAGCAAGTGATCGTAAATTTAATTCCTTTATTTCTTATCAAATCCCATTGCACCTCCGGTATCTGGCCGTATCCATAATACATGCATTGTGATAATTTGAAGTGCATTATGTAACAGTTTCTCAAAACCCTCAGGCAGCAGTGGGTGAAGAGGTGGAAGAGGCAAGGGATTTGCTGTGAGAGAAGGAGGAGAAAGAGAATGAAAGGAGAAGGGAGGTGAAACGGAGAAGACGTGAAAAATCAAGGGCAACCTAAGATGCAAAAATGGGAATAGGATAAGGGAAGGGAGGGTGCTGTTGCAAGGATGTACACATCTGTACACAAACACAAACAAATGAGCAGTAAGGATGTTTGTTTCAGGCAGGCACAGAGAGACAGTGAAGAAGGATGGAAGCCACCTCCTAATCCACTCTTGGATGGATGCAACCCTGCGCAGATGTAGATAAAGATGATTGTCATTGATACAGGCTTAAAGGCCAAATGTGCACATTGTGTGCTTTTGGGATGTTTTCACTGCTGTTTGTCTATTTGTCACGAAGATTTGTCAAAAAAAACTAACAAGCTGAATTTCATGGAGCCTGGAGGGAAGAATCCATTAAATTAAGGTGCATATCTGGATCAGTTTCTTTAAAGCTGTAAGATAAAGCATTCAGCTTTGGGGGTGGACTGTTTTCTCTGAGTGTCCCCCAAGTTTTGAATTTAATTACTTTATGAAATGTGCAGATGGAGATTTAACCGTTAGTCTATCTTTTTTTTTTTTTTTTACAGAAAACCAAAGGGTACAGTAAGTAATGCTTGAAATTAAATCCCTTTAAGCACAAATAAAATCAAATCATAAAGAAATGTAAAGCTTTATTTTTAAAAGATAATGCCATAAAATATTTAGTTACCCTTGGATGTGTTGCGCCCTGATTCTGCTTCAATCATTCTGATGTTATTTTGTGTCATGTTGGTATTTAGGATTCTTAGCCTACAAGGGAAAAAACAGGTTTGAGTTTCTAATAATAAGTTTTCTGTTTGCTAGATTCCAAATACAGTGCATCTTATTAGAGATGAGCATAATCAGTTTCTCCCAAAAAAGAAACCATGAATTAAAGAAATATGTGAAAAGGGAACTAAATCTGTTTCTGATTGATTTCAAATACCTTGAATTTAATACTTAATCAAAACCTATTGATTTCGGCTCATGCAAAGTCGTCTTTCAAACTCTACTTGAAGATATTCAAGGTTCCGGAGGCAAAATGTGAATTACATTATTTCATACATAAATTCATTTTCCCTCATTTTCACCTTCTGAAAGTTCTTCAACTTATTCTTCATACTTTTGATATTTCTGCTACTGAAAGGGCTCAGACTGACAATAAGAAGGATGAGATTATGAATTTGTTCATAATCTCATCCTGAAGTGTGTCCATATAAACACATTTTCTATGAATTTTTTGCACTTTAGTTGACCAGGTATCATGTCATGCATTAGGGTTGCCACGGCTCTAACTTAGAGGGCAGTAGGGAAATTTGTGAGTTCACAACACAAAAGCAAAGAACAAAACTGTTCCTCTTTGGAGAGCTACATGTTCATCAGATTATGTTCATCTGTTTCACAAATCATGATCAGAGCATGTCTAGAATAACCTCGCAGCTGCGTCACACAGTTTGAGCACTCACACACGGAGACATCTAAAATGCCAATATTTTTCCGATCAAACGCAGAATGCCCAGAGAAATCAAAGCCCTTCAAAAGCTGCAGTCGGCCAGCTGGATGTAATTCTGTAAGTAGTGATGTGGAGAAACAAAGGCAATATTTTACATAATCAGAGCAGTTCTGCCTAAAAGACAATCCTTGGTGGGTTCATAATCAATAATGTCAATAAGCATTTCTCCTTTTGTGCAGTGCAGCATTAATGCAAACTTCTATTTTCTCAATATTCACCATTATAATGATGAGCTAAGACAGCTTTCTGATTTAATCATCTGCTTTGCTTTACAGTTCAGCGTGCACTTCAAAGGTCAATCTCCTAGGACTAACCAGATGTAATGTTTCCCTGCTGCACTCAGTGGAGACAGCAGTAAGTCACAGAATCCAAACATTGAGTCCAACATGTAAATTTATAATAAAGGTAATATTCTTCCTATTTCTGAACTTATGAAAGAATTAGCTTTTTGTACCCCTTATGTTTTATAGTACATACAGTACAGAAATTTTTCTCACAGGATATTGAACTATTGCAGATGTCATAGTTTAGAGACAGAGTAAAGTTAATCTGCTTTTAAACTCCAAAACTTGGTGCAGTCAGATTGAGCAGAGCAAAACTTGTAATGTAAAACAATACAGGAAAAATGGGTGAGCTTGGTGTTCACGTTGGAGACAGGAGGGAAGGATATAAAAGGTTTGGCTCGCCTGAGGCAAAACATCAACAACGTGCATTCTGAATGTGAGTTGTCCTGACTATAGTTCATCTCCACGTTCAAACAAAAAGCTTAGCAACAGATGAGAACATCCTCAAAAACGTTCATCTTTTGTAATCTTGTGATGTGCGCAAATAGTTCATCGTATGTTATTTGAAGTGCATGACATTCGGTAGATTTCATCTTGCTTGAGAGGCAGCTGGAGCTGGATTAACAGCTTTGCAAAGATAAATAGTTGGCAGCAATGACTTTATTATCCAAGTCTGTGCAAATCTGACCAATAAAAGATTTATTTTTAACTTTATTTTTCAAATGCTGGCTAAATAAGAAGTGATCCATTCTTACACAGCTGTAGAGTAAACTAACAACCAGCTATATTGCTATCTGATTACACATGTTTCAATAAACCACAGTGCATAATCTCACAATGCTCAGAGCGTGTGTTTGTAAATTATATCAAATCATAATTACTTTTCCACAGTGCGACCCATAGCTGAGTGGTTAGGGAGTAAAGCACATGGGCTTATTTGCTGTGAACAGCGAGTCCTCTGTAGGATTCCCAGCCAGCTGAACTATTAACTTGTATCTTTCCCTATTTCCTGTAACTCTACACTGATGTAGAAAAAGGGGATAGAACCATCCAAAAAGCAGTCTTAAGACAAAAGAAAGCCTTACACACATGGTTAATTATTATGTACATGAATTTGTGTGAATTATGTACTTTTGTCTTGTGTTTCTCCATATAAACATTATTAAAATTCATTTCTATTTATTAGTTAATGTTAGAGATTTGTAATATGTCTAATCAGTAGAGCAAACTTGCCTCATCAGTCACAAGGGAAGTGAAAATGTTCTCATCAGAATTTGGTTATTTATTAGTCAAAGTACATGTTGTTGAACCAGACTAAACATTTTACTCTACCTAATGTCCAATTCAGCTCAGAAATGATCATGATTCTTCCAAAAAACATCCCACTCCCTCTACTTCTTGGGATTTGCAGCTCAGGAGTCATTAGCTTTCATCAATTACGACAAGAAGAAACCAGCTAAGACCAGGCACATGCATTGCTAAATGTGGTCGTGCTGCATGTTTGGAAGACAGGAAGTCCAATTTCAGCTGATAGAAAAACAAACTGGAGCTTAGAATTCTGGTAGGAAGATAGAGTGACAGTCCCGAGTTTTGTTTTTTGTTGTTGTTGTTGTATTTGTTTATTCATGTAAACTCAGACTTGAGGTTGAGCAAAACAACCAGTGTCATAGGAGCATTACTAATGTAGCATAATGAGAGATACAAATGGAAAGTCACTGACAATAGTCTGGAAAACATATGGCATAAACCATTCACGGTCACTCTTGAAACATTTGGTGCCTGACGAGGTGTGAGCGACTGATTAAAGCTGATTAATTGATTAACTGATTAATTAATCAGTAATTGCACTTTGAACTACACTGCAGAAACCATATACACTAGTGATCGACAACTCTGCTCCTCAAGGCTCACTATCCTGCAGGTAATAGATGTTTTCCTGCTGCAGCACACTTGATTAAGATGAAATGGATCTCTGACAAGCTCTGCACAAGTCTGCGTTTGACCCATTCATTTGTGTCAGGTGTGTTGCAGCAGGGAAACATTGAACGTCTGCAGGACATTGGGCCTTGATGACCGGAGCTGGAAATCCCTGATTTACTCCTGTCAGGTCACAGGAATGAGAGGTGTTAAATCCTGTGATTTTCACAGACGCTTGAAAGAAAAATGTAAACCTTTCATCTTTTCCTGCTTGTTTCCATGACTTAGTCAAACTAGTAACATGTTGGTAATGTCCTCAGTCACAGTTCGCCTGAGGCATAACTGAACTGCTTACGGTGCCTCGGCAACCACCAGGACACACAAAGCATTAAAAAGAGACAAAACGAATTTGTATTTCTGCCATTTTCCAAGAATATTCTTCAAAAACATATTAAGGTGCAGCAGGGTTCTGTTTCAAGATTTACAGCATTCTTTGACTCGAACATCCACATTGTTCTGCTGCACCAATCAGAAAAAAAACATTGTTTTTATTTGTTTGATACATAGTCTTTCTTGTATCAAAACAACACATTTGTATTCTGCACATGTTTCTAGCTTACAGGGAAAAAGAACACAAATTCAACATATAAAACGTTGGCATAAACTGTTCTTTATCCTTCCTTTCCTCCGAACACATCTACTGATCAGTCACAACGCTGCCATCTGCACAATGTATTGACCTCTTTATGTTGCCCAAAAACACTTCGGACTTGTCAAAGCTTTGACTCCACATGTTTTCTAAAGGTGTCCTGGTCAGGCTGCTAGACTTGTGAGATGGAGCCTCCATACATCTGACTTGTTTTTCCAGCACATCTCACAGATGCCCTATTTGATCGAGGACTCGGGCAAGTCAGCACCTTTAAATCTTTGTCAGTCCCTCACACCATTCCTCAGCTATTTTTGCAGTGTGGCAAGGAGCATTGTCCTGTTGAAAGAGACCACTCCCATCAGGGAATCTTGTTCCCACATTGTTATGGTAGACAGTTTTTCTACAAGTTATATCCATGTAAAATCCATCACTTCAGATGATTGCCTCAACAGTTTAACCTAGTTCCATAGCTCATCTAGTCATCCCTTCAATCAGTAAATCACACACATACACCTGCCCTCATTATATAAATGTTGCTTCATGATGATTTTGATTTATTTGTTTTACAATAAATTCAAATGATTTATTGAGATTGCAAACCGATCTCTTGAAAAGCCACAAAAACAAATTTGAATCAGAAAATTTTCCATTAACTGGTTGGAGGCAAATAAATGAGGCTGCATCATGTTGCCAGAGGTTGGTGGTATATGCTATGTTCCTAGTGGTTGTAATACAGTAAGGAAAGTTTTGTTCTGAATGAAAAACAAGCCACGAAGAGGAAAAAAAAAATCCAACAATAATTGTAGTGAGTATCACAACAGGGGATTGAAAAGAATGCTTCCTCTGGAATTACTTTGTTGTCCGGGAATATTGTGAATGTTAGATCATCTTTGAGAATACGGCCAGCCACATGACAGTTTGCTGGCTAAGACCATGAACAGCTGGTGACTCATTTTAATCCTTACAAAGTTGGCCAAATTCACTCCAATATACATTAAGTTTCATTTCAAAACCGGCAAAAACCACCTCTAGTAATCATATACTTCTTTTTTCTTTTTGCATATTACTTTAGGTCTATTTTTCTGTTGTTCATTTTCTATTTTAGTTTAATTCATTCACACACACACACACACACACACACACACACACACACACACACACACACACACACACACACACACACACACA
>JBBBVU010000016.1:10235255-10255179 GCA_037177055.1 Atherinosoma microstoma
CAAATGCTAACGCTAGGAATTCACAGTTTCAGGAGCCGTAGGTTACCACACGGGAAACGGATATTCTGGCAGTGAGGAGAGGGAGGAGTAAGTGGCTGGATTGTTGATGAAGAACAGGTGTGTGATTATTGCAGGTGTGTGGATAGATGACGGGGAGTAACCCTCCTGACTCCACTCCAGCGACAGACAGGGGGAGAAAAAACACACAAGAGGGAAAAAGATGGCAGGATCATGACACTTTTCTTTTACTGGCTGCTGCTGATCCTCACTTCCATCCGCATACGCACCGACAACAGGAAAAAAGTGGACCCTGCCTCTGAGGTTATGCAAATACATTTTTAGAGTATATCAACAGTATGGTACACTTCAGTAGTACTACTTGGAATTTTCTGTCTTAATGTGATAACGACAAACACAAAACGGATGAAAAGGAAAGCATTCTTTAAAATGAATAAGAGTGCTAGGTTCAAGAGTATTGAATAGTATCCGTATTGATACCGGTATCAATATGATACCCATTCTTACTGAGCCGAGTTGTATGCTGGTTTGATTCATGAATTCCTCTTTCTGCAGATGTTGAACAACTGAACATTCATGGAAGTCAGACCTTCAAGCAAAAACCACGCAGGTGTTATAATGATAAGAATCACAAATCTGTAGTGTCTGGGGTTGTCCTTTTGCTCTTATAATTGGACCCCTTGTGCCTCTTACTGGTGCAATAGAAAGCTAACTTGCTAAATTACACATGAGCTTGTAAACTCATGTTAAGCTCAAATGAAATGACTCTTTGGACTTTGCAGAACAGTCATATGCAGATGGGAGTCTTTTTCACTCCCCACATTAACATTAAATAGGATGTAGCATTAAATACTCGTTAATCATTAAATACATTGTATCGCCAGCTGCTTATCTCACCTGCATGGTGAGCTCCAAAGACCTGCTTTAATCTTTGATTTTATCTCAGTGCAGTGCTCCATCACTGAGGCAAGAGTAGTGTGGAGATGTTAGAGGGAGTTTAATCCTCATGTCTGGCCTCTACAAATCAGTGTGCACGGCTAGTGCATTGGATGAACTTGAACTTTCCAGCACCAAGTCCTTGAAACTTCTGATGTTTCTTCAGTGATTGCCTTGATCAATACAACATTTTAACTTCAATGAAGTCTCCTAACTGCAGGATTTCACAGATGTGTTCTGATCTTCCTGATAGATCTCTCCCTCTCACGTGCTTGGATTCATTATCTCTTTCCATTTCTCTAATTACTTCCTAATTAAGTTCAAGATTATGCCCTTGTGAGCAGATCCTACTAACATCTCGTTTCCCTTTGCAACCATTTGGATAGATTTTTTTGTTTTGCTCAAGGCATTTCTTTTATGTATTAAACTTTTAAAAAATGTGAATTCAAAATCAACATATATTTCATGTACTTTGGATGAAGGATAAAATGCACTGTCAAGAGTTTGGATAAAAAAACTTTTGTCCTTAGTAAAATGGAGTTCAAATGAAAACAGTGCATGAAAGGATTTTTTTCTGTTTTATGTGGCAAAACCTGTAAGAATGGCAGATAATTCCATTTTGTACAACCTACAATATTAATATATTTTTCACTTATTTCTAAAATCTTTCTTTGTGTTTCTGATAATTATTTTTCCTGGCATTTACTGTAGTGGCTCCAGTTCTCCTGTATGTAAGCTGGTGTTCTTTTATCAAAACAGTTTCTTCCAATTTGTGATTTCTTCGACAAATCATTAGAAATTATTTATATTAGCAGGAAACATGTTTGGAAGATTTCCACATGTACTCCTTCACATAGCACATTTTCAATACGTACATCTACTGTGTAACACATAGGAGCACAGAGAAGGTTTTTATCCATCTTTCCCCTTTAGGCAGTCCATCATAATGCCAACAAAGCAGTGTGTATATGTACTGTACACAGAAATTCTTCATTACAGCTTTGACACATAACACAAAATTACATGAATAACTCAAATTCTATTTGTCTTTTGTAATGTCATGGTTGCAGCACTATATCAAACAACCTGATATACATTTTTTTAAAACGTGGTGAAATTTCATGCGTTTAACTTATATTGAACCCTTTTTCTGTCTGGAAATGATATAGTAAAACAATTACCTGGCCCAATGTACAGAGTCAAGAAAGACCCTATTGATTATTTGCTTCTATTTTGTTGGATTTATTATCCCCATATGAAGGGAAAATTTTAAAAAAGAACTGAGTGAGCTGGATTCTTATATTATGAAGGCTGACGCTGCATATGTTTGGGTAATTCAGTTTCTCTACTTCTAATATTACAGAAAAACAGAATAAAATGCAGCCTGAACTAAATTGTTCATTTGCTAGAAAACCCATTTGGCATCACAGAGCGCAGGCATCACGCAGAAAAACACTTTACATGACAGTTCCCCGGGGTTTTGGGTTTGTGTGTGTGGAATAAAACCACCAGCTGTAAATCCTTGACTCACCCCTTCACCTGACAAGCTTTTTATCATACCACAACAGCGTATCATAATTCCACCAGTGTTGTCCATATGCTGACTCTCTCGTGCAGAGTGAGGCCCTGACAAATCCCTAAGCACATGCCTGAGCACAAAACAGCCATATGCACTGGCAGCGCTAATTATGCAACGGCCAGAGACTATTTGGAAGAATGATCTCTCATCATTGCGCTTTCAGATGATGGAGCAATTCAGCCAAACCGCTGCAACAAAAAGAGATATTCCGTATGGATAAAGGTGAGACAGTGCAGAACTCAAAACTGAGAACTTTTTCTTGAAGACTTTCTCTCTGATCCAAGTCCAACTCAACTTGCCCTCATGTATATGCTAATTGAGCCACGTTCTTAAGTCATCACATGATACAGAGCCATCTGTCAGCTCAATGCTTCACCAAGTAGGATGTTCACGTACAAGTCATGCACTTTTTCCCTCCTGATGTCTGTGTGTGTTCTAAACTTAGACTAGTTTATTATTCAAGCCTACTAATTATGTAAATGATGTGATGCACCTGCAATACAAACAGATCTGTTGTGAACTCCACTAGATTACAGTTGCTCATGCGCTGACATCTTGATGTAGTGTGAATGTACATTATCATCAATAATTAAGGCAAACATCAGAGTGTAAAAATAAGCTCTTTGGTCATTCGCTTTTCTCATTTGTTATGGATTTGCTGCATGGTGTAGAGTGTAGAGGAATATCCCAGCGGATTGTGATCTAGTGCCAAGAAGTGTCTTTTTCTCACATCGCACATAATGTTTTAAATAATTTATTGTATGTGCAGCTACGTTTTAGAAGCATTATATGCACATGCTGCAGTCAATTATCCCAGCTGCTCAAATGTACACACAGACTGCTCTTTGTACTGGCACAGCTTGTAAACTGGTATTCAGCTGAATTTGGATTGTTGCAGATATATCCACAAGCCGCACATAGTGATGTTCACAAAAGGAAAAAAAAAATTCGGCCATTTACTCAGAGCATGACAACAAAAATGGCAAACATTTTCCAGTAGTTCAGTGCAATGAAAAATACCATTGATTGCAGTTAAATATGTAAATAGTCAGTGCGGCAGTGCAAACAGACCAGTTATTTTGCTAATAAAATATTTATAAAACTGTTAGCAGACATTTAACTGCTTTTTATTTAAAATGCACTCACATGAGACTAAGTGTGTGGATTATTAAAGTGTCTCCAACATTAATATAAGAAGAATTAATGGATGGATAATACTGTGGCCTGTGCTGCCATCATTCTCCATCATTCAACTGAAAACTCCTCTTCAATGGGCATTGATGACATTATATATGTAGCCATCTTTTCAGCACACTCTTTCCCTCCACACCTTCTTTCCTTCTTTCTCCCTGATTAACCATGATTTAAATTGTTTTCTCCTCATGAAGGTGATTTACTTAGCAGTTACAGGCAAGACAAGGCAAGGCAGTAAATTGCGTTTTAGTTAATCAGCATATAGCATGAGGGTTTTGTTTCTTTTTGCAGCCAGTTAGTTTTGTAACCCTTAAAGCCATGTAAGTGCCATAGTAAAGGGATATAAAAGCACATCATGTTGCTTTTTTTTCCAGGTGTAAAAACTATTAAGTTCTTTAAACACTGTGCAGAAAATTAGAAACATCCCCAAAGAGATTGGAACAATATTACAAAAAAAATGCTTGTAATATGCAGGAGGATTTAGCCTAATTTTGGTTGTGTGTGTATGTGTTTGTTTACATTAGTTAAAGAGAATTATTTATGCTTCTACATTGGGAATGGTTACTTATTTCATCATCTTGCATTAGATGAAATGCAGATACTTTCCTAAAACTGTAGTACCATCATTGATAGTGGAGACTTAAAAGTAATGTGATTTATTAATGGAGTTTCATATTGAATATTGCACTGCACAAGAAAATCTAAGTCGTGGTCTGGGATTTTATTATAGCAGTACATTAGGATTGCAATATATAACTACACACATCCGAAAAGAAAAAAAAGTCGTTGATCAGTACATCACACCCAATCAATTCCCAAAACAAATGCAAATTTTTTCAGCCTCTGAAAATAGATTAAAAAATTGGAACCGCAGTTGGATAATTGCTGAATAGTCAGAATTTTTTAGAGCGTGACACATCAAAGGCTCTGACTGACAGCCAGGAGAAAAACAAAGTCCGTGAGCAGAAGATGGATTACATCCTTGCATGGAGCAAAACACTACTAACCAGTGCAGACAACCTGCCACCTGATGCACAAAGAAAAGGAAAAGTGACCTGTCTTATGAATTCAGGTGTAAAGGATAAGGCAACAGCCTAGAGCGAGAGAGTGTCATCACTTGGCAGAAGTTGGCAAAGACTGTGCCAACTTAGCAAGCTGAAGGGATATACGTCTACTTGGAAAACTAACTTAACTTCCAGGTTTAGAAAAACTTTTAATCGGAGGCAGCTGAAAGCTGTCATCTCTGCTTGGAGAAAAAACGATAAAGGAGTAAATAAACTATCAAAAGTGCCTCATTCTGACAATACAAGCAAAAGAGGAATCAACAACATAGCAGCATGCTAAATGGTTTGAGAACAGGGCTCCGTGGATGTTTTTTACTAGTTTTAGCTGTACGAGAATACACATTTACATTTTAGAATAAAATAGATGAATACAAATAAAACAAAACTTGAACACTTTTATTCATGGTTGGCTGATATCAATGACTGACCTTTTTTCACACATGAACAGCAGATTCTCAAGAGAATATGCAGAAAAATTCTACACTTTTGCCTGTCCACACCTAGGCTTCATAATGGAAGATTATCTTTGCGAAATGCACCATTATGACTGGAAAAGGATGTGGGGCATTAGTGTGTGTTTGTGTTTGGGAAGGGGAATCATTAGTAAATAACATACAGATGTAAATAACATACAATTTTGCCAGATGTGTTGGTGAAATCCTCCACATCTCTCTACAGAACATGTCAGGACTCTAGTGCATGTGTGAAATGACTTATCAATAGATTCTAGACCCATTCAGTTGGGAATCTTCAACAGAAAAGCTTACCTTGAAACCAAGAAATGAGTGTGCAAAACTGGATGGACCAACCTTGGTTCATATATAACGAGGAACAAGAGGTCATGCCTCTGTTGAACAGCTTTTGTAGTAATCTTTTCTTCAGTACCACCAAGGATTTAAAGAAAAAAAGAAAACAATCACAGGTCAATGTGACTCACTAGTTTAGAAATTGCCACAACTATTAAATTTAAGTTTATAAGTTTAATACTCCCTATCTTAAGTTCCATTATTTAATAATGAATTTCTTGTCTGAACTGATTTCACCTGATTTGTTTCTAATTTAATGTAATAGATAAATAAATAGATATTTAGTGATGAGGGGAAAGTAAGGGATAATGCCGACGAGGTGTCCATTATTAGAAATGAATGGATGACGCGGAGGCATGAACTTTCTGATAATGGACACCTCGAAGGGCATTATCCCGCTTATACCATGGTCACTCATGAAGGAAATAAACATTCAATCAATTATTAATACGTTAATGTTGTGTTTTACCGTTAGAATCGTACATTTTTCACAAGAAGTGGCTGAGTGGACTATTTAACGTCTCTAGTTGTGACGTGTTGCCAAGGTAACCGGCTCTGGCCACAGCACGTGCAGCTCGGTTGGCCGCAGCTGTCATATTATTGCAAGAAATTGCCGTTGATGGTGAAATGTGAAAGATATTCTGGCATGTCCATCATAGAGGCATCTGAAGGACGGAGATCTAACATTTATGGACCCTGACTACTGCTGGTTGGGACGTTGCGGGACAACAAAATGTTGCTCCATTTTTGTCTCTCTTGGACTGACAGAGCGCAATAAGCATGCAGGCTGCTTTCACAGCGATGCCCTGTCACAGCAGCGTGTCTCCACATTCACCACAGAGGTTAAAGGAAACTATAAAATCACACGTTTTGTCTTCTGTCTTACAGTTGTGATAAATAAACTGAATTAATCTCTAGGCCCAGTTCATGTTCCCTAGTGGGTGAAAAATCCCACGCTTGGTGAATTCTGTTTCACATTAGGAGCCGACAGTAAAGGATCAAAGAGCGACGTCGGGTTATTTGACCGGAACTTTTTTTAACTGGTGTCCTACAATACTTTTTAACGGACACCCTGTAGCCAATCAGAATCGAGTATTCACCCAAACCATGGTATAACATGATATAAGGGCTCTTTTACAACAATTTGAATATCAGTATACATACATATTTTGGCTTACCCTTTGGTGTGCCTCAGGCACAAAAAGTTTAAACACTACTGTTTTACACTGTAAACAGTCTGTGACAGTGTTTTATGAAGAGCAGTGACAGAGGTAGAGAAAGAGACCTGAGGGAGGCAGCTAAAAGAGGCGCTTCATTGCAAGACTGGGTTCAAAGCTGCAGCTGGCCAACTGCTCCCACACACTTTTTTTGCAAGGAGTGTTTTTAACTCAGTTGCACTTACAGGAATGCAACACCGGTTTAAGAATATTTGCTGACCTCCAAGGACTGAAGTGCTGCAGTATTGTAGAATTGATGGAGGATGGAGCCCATGTGATGCTGGGGCTGATCATAGGTGCAGCTGCCTGAAACTCATTTTCACTTTTTAAGTTTCAGGTAAGGGTTTGAATAAATAATTGTTCATAAAAATTTCAGCATCAGCTATTTGCTTGCATACATAACATGACCATTATTTCCATGTTTACATTTCCTTGATAATTATCCTCTCAAGGTAAGTAAATAATGTCTTCTGGCCACTTTGATGCTGTGGCATGTTGAAACTGAGACATCCAGTTAAAAGGTACAGACATCTGGCAAAAAACTTAACCAGTGTCGACTTCTCCTGAACCACAACATGACATTCTCCAGCAAGATGCTGCTGTGACAGTGCACATCCAACTATCTCTGCCAATTATCCGATGGCTTCCACACTACCAACAAAGAGTAAATATAAGAAATGTTGACCTTAAAATTTCTAGAGTTGTAAAATCATATCTTAGATCACATGAACCTCTTTGAAATGTGCTGGCATGTGTTATTAAAATTCCTGAACCACTGTGCTACTAGTACCTAAAACAACTTGCCCTCATGAAAGCAGCCTCTTACATTGTGCAATGGAGAAGCACAAAATTGCTGTAGAAAAATTTGTCTGGGGGCTGGATGGTAGGATGCATGGATTGTCTGACTTTGACATCAGAGACCATACTTTAGAGTGTTAAGGTTGGTTTATTTTCCAAGTTTTTTTAACCAGTGATTTCATATTGCCTAAACAAAACTAAAGATTTAATCAAAAAAGAAATCGAATCGAATGATCTTTCTGCAAATGAAAAGTGCGAAAGATGCAATTCCTAGTGAACAGGGTCAGACTGGGACAAAGAAATCGTCTGTGGTATTTTGGCCCTGACCAGCCAATATACAATCACGTACACCACTAATCTTTGCCTTCCCTTAAATGTCAATATCAACCATGCAACTCCTTTAAGCCACTAAAACCATGCAGTGAGTTAACAGGAATCAGTGAGAATAGACACATTAAATACTTTAAAAAGTGAAATTAGTTAACAAAATAAACATCTATACTCCAGGACAGTGTTGAATATTACAGCAGCATTTCCTACTTTGTGTTTCAGAGAGAAAGAGAATAGAAAAGACAGACATAAGAAATGATGAATCAGATTAAAACTGTTCCTGGATAAAGTGTAGAAACACTGTCTGCGTCTGCTGCCTGCAGATCTCATCTCAACCAGGTTCAACTAAAGAGTATTTTTTTTCAACATAATAATAGTCAGGTCCAGAATTATTTATTTCTCTGATAAAGAAATTAACAGCTGCATCAGTACAGCATATGCACAAAAATGTAAATAAATAAACACTCTTTAAAAGTGTTTTATTTTCGTATATTTTCCATAAACACCCACTCTGAAGCTGCCTCTAACACATTTTGACCCAAAAGTAGTCGACTATCAGATCACAACCAATAGCAATATAATGAATAAAATCAGAAAGCTGCTGACTCACTGTTAATCTTGATGAATGATGGTTAACGAGAAGCACTAAGAAAGCGCAGAATTCCGTCAAGCCATTGTAATTTCTTCTTTTTTTTTGCCAGTGATTGTGGGCACTATTTTTGAGTTGGAAGCTCTAATGGCAAAATGATCCCCATCTCCCCATAGTAAAGATAGTAAAGAAGCCTATAAAAAATTGCTGTATCCAGGCATAGATCCAAATCACCCCCAAAATTTAATCACTTCCTCTTATTCCATTTCTGAGATTTCCTGAAAATGTCATCACAATCCGTCCAAAAACTTTTTGAATTATGTTGCTAACGGACAGACAGACAGTGGGACAGGCAAACTACGTTACTGAAAACCTCATTTTAAAAAAAGTTAACAGAAGCAGAAAAATGAAGAGTAGACATCCTTGCCAAGATGCCGGCAGTATTCATCTGTAACTATAAGATGGCCTATTCCCGTGTTATAATGTTTTGGACATGTCTGCACTGAATGCATGTGTCCTCTACCGGAGCTGCATCGAAGCCAGAATGACCAGTAAATCAATATCAGCTGACATCCAGCTCTGTTTAAAAAGATTGGAAGGGTGGAAAAAATTGGCCATTTAAATGTCACCTTTATCATTTTTTTCAATGCTGCATGGGCAGGGTGTCAAAAATAACCCCCTCTGGTGGTTCTTTAGGGGTATTGGAATGTTGGAGATTCTACTGTTATAAGAATTTCCTGGATCCAGACGGTGATCCGGGTCACGCAAAATCGAATCAGTTGTTCATTATACCATTTCAGAGATGTCCTGGAAATTTTTATCAAAATCCATCCATTACTTTTTGAGTTATGTTGCTAACAGACAGACCGACAGACAAATGTACACCGCTGAAAACATAACCTCCACACCTTTGCAGAGGTAAAAATCGCTTTCAATAAGGTTATTTAGTCCAGGAAGACATAACAGAACTAAATTGTTTTAACCAGTGAACACAACCAGTTAACCAGCTGTTCTCCTGGTGGAAACTACTATCACAAATGTAACCATTCAAACTAATGTGGGGATAAAACAGCTGTTTTTTTTATGTTATCATCACTTGATCATAACTTTGTAAACACAAGTGCGTTCACCGCTAACAGGCTTGTATCGATCAGACTTACTGGTTTTATTGGGTGTCTTTACTCAGAACAGAACCTCAGTGATGTAAAAGCAGTGCAGTCTACCACAACTTCCACTATCATCATCATCCACAGCAGCTCATGAAGGTCCTGTGGCAAACAGCAAACATAGTTTTCTTTGCACCTCCACCATTTCCCCTTTTTGGTTCTGACTTGTAGTTGCATCCACTGGTACAGAACCAAAAATGGGTTTAAATGATCTGATCGTTTCAGCCTGGTGTCAGCTAAAAACAGAATCAATGGGCTGACGATTATCGTGTTTCATGGACCGGTGGTCAGGACAGAAAGCTCTGTGCTTACTATTTGAATGAGTAACTCAGGCACAGGATCCATGAAAGGGGATGGTGTTTAAAAATTTGAGCAGACCGACCCACTGGAAATAATTGCCCGGTATGCCCAAGCGGGATCATTGTACTGTTAAAAAGAATAAATATAAAAGGCATATCAAGGAAATTCTCCATCAGGAAAATGAGTTGTATTCAGAGAGCAGGTGTTAAGAAGAGACAATGATGAGCAGCAGCAGGTATTTGAAGCTGCTGGTGTTTATGGAATCTCAAGAACTTCTCGATGCAGGATATTCCAGAGGCTTGAAGTTGTCCCTAAAGCTGTATTATGTTTTGGTCTAGAATAATGGGGAGAGAGATGTTAGGACCCTTAAGGGTGCCTGAGGGCGTCAAGATGACCTCTGCTAAACGTGTGCATTTTCTAAATGACCATTGAATCTTTGGCTGTTATGGGTATAAAGGGATAAAAAAAAAGACTCATTTTGTGTCCACTATCGTCTCCATAACCAACCGATTGAGAACCTGTGGAGCATCCTTAAAATGACAATCTATGAGGATGAGTGACAAACAGTAACTTTGGGAGGCAATTTTGGTATCCTCAAACAAGTTACAGGCAGAATTATCCATGGACTTACAAACTGAATGGATGAGAGAGTTGCTAAGGCATATCTAAGAAGCGCCCCTATGTTAACTTGTAACTTGATCTGTAAGAATGTTTTTTTGTAATTATTTTCAGAAGAAAAAAAAAAAGATCTCCTATTAAGGCAAAAAATACAGGTGCACATTTTAATTTCTTTACAACTTGTTTAATGTTTTGAAACTGTTATGCAGAATAATCATAATTATTTGGAAATTTTAAGAGATTGGCAAATAAAGCAATTTGGTACTGATAGTTTTTTTCAATAAAATCCTGATTATCATGTAAACATATCATTTAAAAAAATTAATGATCATCGTCAATGTCATTTGCTTTGATTATTTAGTAAAAATGAAAAAAAACAAACATATGTAGAATAATCTGGAACACAGCATAAAGGATTACACTACTGTTAGGATATAATTGGATTGTGAGTAGACTTTTTAAAAGTAAAGAATATAAAAGAAGGAGTTCAGACAGAATTAATGCAACAAATTCCTGAAAAACTCATTTAATTTGCTTTTTATGCCATTTATAGCATATACAATACCAGTCAAAGTTTATACACACTTTCTCATTAGATTTAATGGGAAAGTGTGTCCAAACTTTTAAAGGGTACTGTGGTTGCATACTTTTTTACAGTTGTTTTAGTAAGTCAGGTGTCTCATCTTAAAGTGAATATGCAGGATGAAACTTGCTGTAATTGATTACCCTTCTTTTAAATGAGCATGCTTCTGTTTGATGTTTTTCAGCTAGTTAGAATTCAGTACTAATTTGCAGGTAAATTAAGATAAGTCAAATCCAAAGGACTTGTCACGTGATGAATTGCTTCACATTTTTAATTAAAATGTAACCTCAGGGATGATGATACCATTTAACTTAAACCAGGTTGACTTTGAACAGAAGAAAGTGGAACTTCAAGTAAATGTGTGTGTCATGCAAAATACTTTGGAAAAGAAAACTTGGTGAGCCATGGATAGAATACACATTGGGATGTACCATAGGCTATATTTGTCCTTGCTGCAGCACAAATTTGAGCCATTTATTTGCCTGAGGTGATAACTATCCAGTGACAGCATATTCTGAACTCTGTGGACAAACTCAAACTTTGCTGACATTTCGCATCCTTTGAATTCTTTTTCGCATGACAAGGGGGTGATAAAGAGCACTTATAAGGTCATTTTCTTTGCAATTAGCTAACCAGACACACTATTCTGCTCAATTTCAGATTTCAGATGTTCAAAACCTGTAGGTTAAGGACTGAAAAGCAACGGAGTGAATTGAGAAAAGCAAAAAAAGAGATGGAAAGAGGATGGACATAGACTGATTTGTATGGCCAAGCAGTGGGCAGGGCGGTGGAGTGAGGTGAGAGAGATGCAAGCATGTAGAATATGCATGTAGAATATGCATGGACAGACATAACACAAAGGATGATGTATTGTGAATTGTTTGTTGCCTTGTTTTCATCCATCCATTTATTTTCTATACCTGTGTGCTGAATCCTAGCCCAGATCATCAGGCAAGAGGCAGGGTGTGCCCTGGACAGATCGTCAATCCATCATAAGGCCAACACAGAGGCAAACAAAAAAACATCCATACACAATCACAGTCACTCCTATGGTCAATTGGGAATTACTAATTAACCTTGCATACAAGGGTTTAGACTGTGGGAAGAGGTTGGACTAACCACTACATCGGGATGCAGCCTCTCATGCCTATAATATGAAAAAAGGATATTACTCCTTCATCTTTTATTTGTTCTCATCAACATACCCTGTCTTCTCTTCCTCTGCTGCTAACAGTGCTAGCCCCTGGGGAGCTTTAATCTTTTATGTTTTGCCATTTTCTAAATTTACCTCTTCCTATTGACAGCTACGTTTATTAAGCTCCACAGACTAAGACACTACTTCTTTTATTTTCTTTTTTTGTCTTTGTGTCTTGTTTTTCTATTTAACAGATTGAAGAAATGACCAGTGGTGGCAGCTTCATTACAACATAAGACTTTTGTTCAGTGTCCAAATCATGTCCAGTGGGAATTGCATTATTCATCTTAAATGCCACTTTCTTCCCACTTTTAACTTTTAGCATTTCCACATGAAAATGTGACTATTATAATGCCTGACCACTTTTCCTTCTACATCATTCCCTCTGGACCTTACAATCTATTTTTTGCCACTGCTCCTTCCCTAAAAACAAATTTAAATGCAAAGAAGGCAAATCTGCCTAGCATGTCCTCCCACAGGAAAGACATAAGACAAAACTAATGAGAGGAAAATCATTGCAATCTCGTCCCCTGGGGAATGGATTACAGACATGGAAGGAAAATTCAGAAAAAACTGTTTTTGGTTCTAATATTGTTCATTACAGTAATCATTCACGCATTCCTTTTGTCAGAGAAGATTAAGTTTCAGTAAATGGTTCCACAAGCAATTATGTACATGTGAATGATCATGTGAAGAGCTTTTAAAAAATATCCAATCCAGGAAGAAAAAGAAGGAAAAACAAGTAGCAGTACAAAAACCAGTGTTCCTTCTGTGCTGTACTATGCAAATTTCCACTGCAGGATTAAACTCAGCACTTCATACTGTATACATTCTTTCACTTGGGGAAAAAAAAATAATCAAGGTCTCTGAACAGTTGGTTGTCCAAATTACAGCCTCTTCTCAGGGGTTTCTGGGTAAATTAAGTTGAAGTGTAATCTAACTAAAGTTTACATAACTCTAAACCCTGAAACAAGATTAGCATATTTGAGCTCAGACTCCCACTTATGAATAATTATGAAGTGTGATCATCATTGTAATCCATGGCTTAGCAAACAGATGGTTCAAAAGTTCTCAAAGGTGTGTCAGCATGTGTCTGTATGGGCTCCATATATGCTACACTTGTTTTCTGGTTTGTCAAATTTGCCATCAGGTTAAAAAGTTTGTCAAACCTTTTAACCTGATGGCAGAGAAACTAAATCAGCTGGTTAGAGCTTTCTTAAACACACAGACCCTGATTGTTCATGCCAAAGCAGTCCAATAATACACTTCCATGTGGCAATAACTGCTTTTCCAGTCCCAAAGCCATAAAGAGTTGGAATTTTGATTCCAAAGAGGATTTGTCCATTCAGTTTTGTTATTGCACTGCAGTTAAAGGAAAGAAGTAAAACAATTTTCCTGGAAAAAGAACAGAATGTTTTCCCACTTGCAGCCACATCAACAATTATTTAAGAGAAACTGAATATTTACTAGTTTGCACGGTTTGCAGGGAATATATCTGCAATTGTAAAGACATTAACAGTTATGTGGGTTTTCAAGGCCTGTATAACGAGTCATTAAATGTTTTACGTTTGCAAGCAAAGATTAGACAGCCAACATGGGTATTGATAGCTAAACTACAGCGCCTTGTGTCACGGAGCTTCAGTACATTTCTTTTAAAATTGTCAACCTGCCAAAAAAGAGAACTAAAGTAGTTCTTCAAGACATAATATTGCAACTGTAACACCACATCTGTCTTTAATTAGCCTTACGTCACATGTAAAACTAAAGATGAAAGTGATGAAAAGCAGCAGAATACGTTCCTCAGAAAAAATTCAAAATAGGAGCAAAATAGAAAGTGCAAACACAGAAAACACATGAAATATGAATTAAAGTCCCAATCCAGCATTTATTAATCCCCTGAGAACTCATCTGTGTTCTTCAGAATTGTACATTTATAAGTTTTAGGGCTGGGCAATATGACCTAAAAATCCAATCGCTTATTTTTTCAAACAAAATCCGATTTCCGATTTTAATCGATTTTATCCCCTATTCTTTCTTAAAAACATATTAAACGTATTACAAACAATATTAAACTTAAAGCTTTTGCTTGCATAATGTGCCTTTATTTATATGAAGGAAGGACAACAAAGATGAAAAATAACGTCATAACCTTTCCACTGTATAAACGGCTTTCAACGACTAGAAAAGTGAGCCTGGTCCAATCGGACGAAACGACCGACGGCACTGATGCAGAAAGTAAGCATAGCTAGGAAAAAACATACGGCCTCATTCATCAACATCTTCTTACAAATCTTTTTAAGTTTGTTTGTAAGTTGTACTCAAAAAAATTAAGAAATGTTTTACAAAAATCCTCTTTCAGATTCACAAACATGTTTGTAGACTGTGAAATTGTTTGTACCTGTCCTAACATTAGTGAATAACAATCTTTCTGTAGTTTAAAAGGACGTGCCGACTGACCCTACTTTGCATAGGTAAACACCTGAAAATGTCCATAAAAGGTAATGAGACTGGAGAGTCGTGTGCAAAACAAATAGAGGTGAGACAGAGAAAAGATAAAATTACAAACAGAATGCCAAAAGAATGAATGAAAATAGATAATGACAATATAGATGTGCACTGAAACCTGTTTGTCCTCATTTTTAAAGTAATACACTTGGTTCTGAATAATCGCACAGTAATTCAGAAGATATAAAAGCAGCTTTATGTACAAAGGGGCAATTAATTCCTCCTGAACTTGGACAGTGAGCCTACAGTCTGGTCCCATGAGCTTGACACATCCTCGTGATGTAGTGGCTCAAGGGGGAAGTGGTACACCACAGAATAAATTTTAATCTCTTTTTACGTATTGTACCTGGCTTATGCAGTCTGTAAAGTAAATTACCACCTGCAGTGTCAAAACACATCCGGCATCCTTTTAAGATCGAGTGCACTGATGGAGCTGATTAAATGAAACCTCCGGGTGAGTCTGAAGGTTTGTCAGTGGTGTAAGTAACCAGGCAGCCAGGGCACAACCTGCATCACAAAATAAGACTAATCATTATAATAAAAAAACACTGTTGAAGTAAATTTTAATCATCAAATACCACATTCAATAGGTGGTTGGGAGTCACAGATGACTTGGACTTTTATGGAGTGTGTTTGCAGTCTATTGCATTGATAATTTTAGCTAGACCAGCAATAGAATTGAATCCCTTCTTGAATGCTACTTTATTTATTTTTATTTTATTTAATTGTTTATTTGACAGGAAAATTACACACAATCACAGGATTGCACCAGTTAGCTAAAAGCTCATTTGCATCTGCAGTCCCAGGGAAGGTAAACAGACAACAGTAAAACTAGAAAAGAAAAACAGGACATTACATAAACAATTTGTTGACAAACAATTAAAAAACAAAAACAGATACAGATCAGACAGTAAAAAGCTATAAATATAGCATAACAATTTAGTCTAACACAGGAGTACAAAAATATAAACTGTGCAAGCCATAAATAGTGAATAAATAATGTAAAAAGGCCCTACTTTAGTTCTTTCAGCATCTTCAACATCTTTAAAAAGATCAAGCCCTGAGTGCAATTCAATTGTGCAAAATAAGTAAGCTAAGGCACTTAATGGTTACAGTCTTGTGTGGATTTTTGGCAAAGTTTAAGTTGTTTTTTAAACAGTGCGAAGTTGCCAGACACTCGGTGGGAACGGAATTCCACTTTCCCATCACTTTTACAGGAAATCAATGATTTTCTCAGGGTTCTTCTCCTCTTGAGGATGTTCTGGTGGTTCTTGCCTGCACAGTTTTACAACTGTCGAGTGAGTTCAGGCATGCTCTAAGTGATTTGGGGGGGGCATGAATAATGTGGAATATCAGACATGCACCTGGGTAAAAAGCAAATTTTGTTTTCAAAGTTAAGAAGGTTGGGGCTTTTTTGTTATGTTTTGTTTTGTTTTTAGAATATTACAGTGGGGATTCTCTTTTGGTTTCTTTTATCTAACATTCTTAAGATCTGTTTGTAGAGAGAAAATACTGGTTTGAGGGTCACCCCTGCTGGAACCACGTTGTTAAGTAGTCCTAATATTGACCCTTGGCGGACCCCAGATGTGCAGTGTAAATTTGCTAAACACTTGTCAACCAATTTTAGTACACTGCTGTCTATTCTTTAAACAGGATGCCATCTAGTTTAATGCATCAACAGAGACATTAAATGTTGAAAGTTTTGAGAGTAGAACCTCAATTAATGGCATCAACGTCCTTTGTGAAGTCTAAAAACACTGTTCCGACTGCACCACAACTATAGCTTAATCTGCTCCATAGAATAACAAGTTGCAGTTTCTGTGGAGTGATATTATGAAAGACAAATTGCATTGGGTGTAAGTTGATTGTACCTTTATTTTTGTGTGAGACTAGCTGGTTATACACAACCTTTTCTGCAATATTCAAAGATATTCGAAGAATACTGATAGGCCTAGTTTGAGCAGTACAGTAGAGCAGTACTGTTGGCTGAGTTAAATATGGCAGTTTTTCATGAAACTGGGTGATTTTGTTATTGACAAATTTTCTATATGGGTTAACGTGTCAAGGTCGAAGGCGTCCTTTGACCCTTTTAAGCTATCAAGTACTTTTTGGACGGCAGCTTCAGAAACGCACTTTATTGTGATGACTGGGTGTGCCTTGTTTATTGGCTGAAGGATCTGTACAGTCTACAAAATATGCATTAGAAATTGTTGCTATTCATTTATTATCTTCCATCACTTCTGACAAATCCTTTAACATCATTTTGCTTTACTTTGCTTTAATTTACTTTAATGTAACTGAGATTCTAGAGCCACTTTTAAAGCCAGGTCCCGTTATTTCATAATCCGCCATATTTGCTTGTTTAACTATGGAAGATTGTGCTTTTTGCGTGAGTAGGAGATCATCCTACAAAATTGTTTTGTTTGATTGATTTTAGTTATCATAACTTCAAATGCTTGTTCAGCACAATCAGATTGTAAACAATCTGTCCAGCCCAAAGTTTTTAAATTGTCTTCAAGTAGGCTAGCTAGATTTTTGTGAGTTACATTGTCGGAACCTCTTGTCTGTACAGGAATTGTTTCTTTGTCAGCTTCATCACTATCAGTGTCACATTATGGTCTGACATAGTTATGAAATTAAAGGATTTGGTAAGTCTGGCAGGTTTATTGCTGAAGATCAGATCTATCTGTGTCTCTGATGAAGGAGTGATCCTAGTAGGACTCTGAGTTATTTGGGAGAGGTTGTATTAATCTGAACTAACTTTTAAAGTTTTTTCAAATTGATTATCACCCCAATCAATGTTAAATCATGTTTAAAAAGTATTTAACTCTGTTTTATTGCCAAGGATTTAAGTTAAGAGTCAGAATACAACTCTTCACATCTGATATATTCCCTCACATACATGAGAACACCACCTCTTCTTCTTCTTCTTGAGTGAATGAAATGGATGAAAGATAGTTTAATTTCCCCCTGAGGGTAATTATAGTGTTAGGAAACAATCTGCAATATCTTTCTGTTTATTTTAAAATAACAAAATGCTCTGAAAATTACCAAAAGTTATTTTAAAACCATCACTGTAACTTTATAATTGTATTTTAATGAACTGAACAGCAGAAAACAACACAAACGTTGCCTTGGTTCAAACATATCAGCCTTAAAATGTTCGTTAGATACTCCCGAGTGTTCATAGGACTTGTTCTTACCTAAAAACAAATCCAAGACATGAAGACTTTCATGAATGCCACAATCTTTGTAAAATGTTTACAAGTAAGACTGACGACCAAATTTGTTTGTAAGATTGGTTGGTGAATTAGGCCCATTAAGAGTAAACATGTTGAGGGCAATTTGCAGATAAACATAAACACATTGCTAGTGCGTCAAGGGATGACCAAGACGTTTTGCCTGCGCTGTTTTATATTGTGACAGTGGGCTTGGTGACATACAGAATTCCCCAAACCGCACAATGTTCTGTTCATGATATAACACAAAAATGTTCCAGTATCACATTTATGTTGTAATTACACCGCTGTTTCTTCTCATTTGTAGGATTACTACAAATACTGTGTATTTTAAATATTTATTGCATTTTTACCATAAAATATAATTTCCCATTATGTACTCTGTAAATTAATTAAAACACAAATACATGTCACCTTACTTCTCAGTGAAACAATGATTTATCGGTGAAACTAACACTAAATTATATACAGAAGTACACCCAGACAAGAATCCTGATAACAGCTGTACATCTAGAGAAGAATTCATGTAAAAGTTGTCATTTCTCATCTTGGCATTGCAGCGGAACACAGGGTCATTTATAGGTTATACATTTCACAGTTTTGCACCTTTTTGAATGAGAAAATGATTTTGACAGCTCTGTTATAATGGCCTGAAGACCTTATAAATCTGAATGCATGCAGCTAAACTCTTACAAAATACACATTCTTTGTGATGCTGGGGATGACGTAGTTGGATGTGAAAATGGGAAATAAACTCACAAAACTATCAGAGATGCTCATTACGTTTTTTATAAGTCATTTTTGGCTGACAATTTATGGAAAAAATATTTGATTCACAAAGACAGCCGAAAAACTTCTGAATAAACTAAACTGTATTTTAAAGAAAACTACAGCATCTCCAACATACCTATAAGATATCTTTTTCTCTGTCTTTGCACATTGAATTTGATTATGTGATGGCCTTTCCCCTGTTTGTGTACTCTTAGTACAAAATGGTAATTTCTACAATGGTTTTATGCCAAGACATTCCTAATAAAACTTAATATTATTTTTTATTCTGACCATTGTCTACAATTATTCAAAACAGATCTCGACTGCTAAAAAAAATAAAATTCAAAACCCATATGAAATATTATATTTAATGATTTATAACATAAAAATAAATTCCTACAAAGGTCTATTACCCATGTACTTGTTCAAACTGAATAACTTCTACAGCACATGAAGCACTTTTGCTTTGGAAAAAAAATAGTAAGTTTAACTGCTCTACATGACAATTTGATATTCCCAGAAAAGACATACATGAGAAGAACAATCTTTTTTTTTTCTTGCTGTTTTTTCTTGCTAGTACTGTGTGTGAAGTGTTTCTAGGTGTAATTAAATAGTTGATTTAGGACATGCTTGCCTCCCACACAAAATACTGTTAGTAATGAACATTAATCTCTCTAGACGGAAGAGATCATTTTTGCTTTTTCACGTTTTGCATGGAGTTTTTTGAAAAATGCAGCTTTAGCACACATATCTAATTTATATTCAAATCCATTGGAAAGAAAGAGCAGAATTGGATTATGAAGTCTTATCAGAAGAAAAAATTGAAGTCACCACGGTGCATTTGCAATAAACCCACACATAATATATGTAATTGTCAACAGACATTTTTCCAATCAAGATATATTTGTGGGTTGTAGCTGGTACATATATGCTACCGCATGCATGCACGCACACACACACACACACACACACACACACACACACACACACACACACACACACACACACACACACAC
>JBBBVU010000016.1:10272573-10282863 GCA_037177055.1 Atherinosoma microstoma
TGTGTGTGTGTGTGTGTGTGTGTGTGTGTGTGTGTGTGTGTGTGTGTGTGTGTGTGTGTGTGTGTGTGTGAAGTGAGTTGAAGCCTTGGCTGGATTTTCTGCTAATAAAGCCACATTGCTGTGTGAAGTGCTGAAATATCACTTTTTAGTTTATCTTGAACTCAGCTTGTGGGTTTGTGCTTTCACACTGCAAGTCATACGCACAACTATTTTATATTTACCAGGTTTCATTAGAACTTTGTCAAGTGCAGGAATGAAAATTCATTTTGTTTATCATTATGCAACACAAGATTGTATAATAAAAACATATATTTAATCCCTTTATGCTACTTATAAGTCATATTTGAGAGCAACTCATCCTCATGTTACTTCATTACTACTCATTCTCATGTTTGAGCTTGGAGGATTAACCCAGCAATCATGTTATCTGAAGATCAAAACTGCACCAAAGTCTGGAGGTAAAGCAAGGTCGATATTGTTTTTTTGACTTCTTTGGGCTATACACAAATACTCAATTTTACTTATACCACTAATGCTTTGTGGATAGGTACCAATGATGGACTGGGTGGTTTTTATCACCATCTGCAAAGCCTCTCTGCCTTTGCCAAGGCTAAACGCAACGCTCTAACAAATAGGCCAGGACAAGTTTTTATTGTTAAGGCTGCCTTTGTTGTGGCTTTTCCCCTGGCTACAATAACTTGTAAAGTAGGGGGGTTGTTGTCTAGATGGGCTTTCACCAGGTGCACTATTTCAGCTCCACAGTCCAGCATCCAGCCGGTGGAAAGGAAACTGTAATTTGCGTTTTTCATCTAAGCTAAAACCTCACGTGGTCTATAGGAAAAGGATTAGTATATGGTTTCTGTAGTGCTTTTTAACTTGTTTAAGTTCCACAAAGATCTTTATAATGTGTTTCTCATTCACTCTTGTACACACATACATATACCCGGCACTTCATATTCTATATGCATGCACTTTCTACATCATCAGCACTTTTTTTTTCAACAATCACATAAGAATGAGCAAATCAAGGCTAGTAACTTCTCCAAAGGCACCTCAAAGTGCTGGAGATCAAGCCATCCACCTTCTGGTTCCACACAAGCCACATCCAAACAGAAAATTGCTTCCAAAATAAATCAATGCATCAACACTGAATTACATTTTTTTTTTAAAAGATTAAAAAGTACAAAATACTGGCTAAAAAAATGCTGTTGTACCTTTTACATAATACACAAAGTAAAATAGTTATTCTAAGTCATCTCCTCTCCAGCTACCTGCAGTCCTCTGTTTAACCTTTCTTGCATTTGTCCTAAGGAAAGTTGTGAGAGCTGCTTAACATTTTCGACTGACAAGTCATGTGGTTGAACACATTGAATGTGAAGTTGTGAATGCAGAGTAAGGGCTGTGTGAACAAAAGGTGCATGAACACACACTCACATTTTTGTAGCTATCCTTACTGCAATGACCTCTGTTAGATGTGGACAGCTTGCTATAGAGCAAAATAAACAATGTTGAATGGTTTTCAGCAGGACAGAGCTGTAATGTGATTGAAAAGTTGCTCCACAAGCAGACAGCATAGTCTCCACGATTCTCAGTTGGAAAATTCACTTGATCCTAACTTGCATGTTCAAAAGACTAAGATATTGGCAGCCAAAACACCAGCCCCAAAAATGATGTTCTGCCTCATTAGGGTTCCGTCCCCGTGACAACCTTTTCCTGACAAAATATTTATAGACTGAAGGTCCTAATGACGTTACAGTGAACGAACATGAATAAACTTAAAGCTTTGACTTCTGTATTCAATTCATGTACTTGCACAGAAAATAAATAAAAACTTGGACAGGCTGCAGTACAGTATGTCATAGGAATTATATAGTATAATGTGAAATGCATTCTAATGTATCTATCTTTGAAGTTATTACTAAGTATCGATAAGTATTTTGTTATCAGGGAAGTCAGTAAGGAGAGTTTGTGTTTCTTGTCCAGATTACCAACTTTATCTTAAATAGAAATGGGCAGGAAGCACATAATTGGTTGAGCAGGCTTTAATTTAGTTCTTGCCCTTTGCCTCTTGTAGCGTTTTCAGATTGAACTCCAAGATGAAGCTTGGTGAAGGGCATTTAGTATTTCTACATGCCTCTTCAAATGATTAGCTTATCACTGCTCTTAAGTAAGAAAGAAAAGCTAAATATTAAACTTGGATTTGCTTTAAATTAAGATTTAGATTAAAATGTTGACAAGAGTCTTTTTTTTCCTTCAATATTGTCAGTTATCCCCTTTGAGCTTTTAGAATTATTCAAAAAGGATGGAGTGTGGTCTTGGATATTTTCTTCTTGCTCTTTTCTTCTTTTTTTTTCATTGACTCTTTATCTCTTGTGTGACAGTATATTCTAAAAAAAAAACTTTATTAAGACAGGAATTTATGAGAGGACTTTGACCCCACAGTCTGTTGTAATTTTGCTGGCAGTGATAACAATTCTGCTGCAGTAGTGGTTACTTTAATGGCCAATAAATTAACCGGCTGCACAGCATCCTGCATTCAGTGAACATATAAAAAGTTTTAGAAATTGAATAAAAAGTGTATTGCAAATAATTAGGGCTTTATATCATACGGACTCCAGGGAAAGAAAAGAAAACATCAATAATGAGCAAGAAGAATGTCCCTAATGACACGCTGCTCATATTGTTTACAGCCGCATTCTTCTGTCATCCAGTCAAGTTGCAATTCAGTGTTTTATTCAGTGTGTGTAATAATTGAAAAAACCTAAGAACAAATCTGATTTCTTTAGCCGTGTGTTTTCACATGGTTGGTCAATTAAGCTGAATTCAATCAAACAGAAAATTGTCAGAATACCACACATTGCTTCAGTAGTATCAGACCTCTTGCCAAGGACAGATATAATCTGTCAATTTCTCTTCTTAAATCATGGCACTGAATAATGACCAAACATTGTTGTGTATCTTTGTCATAGTTATCTTATAAAATCAGGTCAGCTCATCTATCACTTCAAGTGAGTAGGTGCCAAATTTGACGAAATTTCCTCAGTGTGTTCCAAAGAATTCACTTACATGTAAATGGGATGGATGGACAAACAAGCTGATATCTGTCATCAAAATAGAGGCCTAGAATTACAGTGTTTTGTCTTTACAAATATTTGTATTTCTTTGTCTTTAAAAAAAATTCTAATAACCTACCTGGTGTAAGATTTTGTCAAATAAGTAACATGTTATTACATTCATCACTATGCCATAGGATACCACATTCAGTGTGTATTTGGCACATGGGAGGAAATTTACATCTATGTAGATCATACTATTTTTCTTAAGTTATTTATTAGTTGTTATCTTAATAAGCAAAAATGATAGTAGTCATTGAAGCTGTTAATGCAAGAATCAACGAAAAACTTTGTTCCTTTAAATTGAAAATTCAAATAGAAAAGTAATGCACTGATTTGTAAAGCATACACGTTATTGACAATAATAAGAAGACAACAAAAGCACTTGGCAAGACAGTAATACACATTAATTTAACTTGACATCAGTAATGCAGATCAACATGTACAACTTTTAGAAGAACATGCAGTGCTATCCAGACTTAAATTTCATGAAAACATGGCATGTTATTGTCAGAAAGTGCTAAACCCCATGCTGCACTTATAACAGCATAGCTCAATAGTATTACAGCTATTAGTCTCTTCAGTTCCCAATTACTTCATGAGTTTTGTTAAGAGGAGATAATATGACGCTGGCAAACATCAACTTGTCCCAACTTTTTTGTGAAACTTGTTATTGATCAGTTTCAAATTAAGAATGTATTATTTGAAAAGATAACACTTCTTAAATATGATGAACTGTCCTTATTCTGCTTTCCAATAAGTGTAAGGATAAATGATTTGCACATAATTGCAATGTTATGATTCCCATTTTGCACAGCATCACTCTTTTTAATTGGGTTATGAATGACTTGAATATTCATTCAAGTTGTTTACACAATATTTATTAAAGAATTGCAATTCATTACACATCTAAGAACACTTTGGCTTCATCCTTAAGTTTTTGATGTCATTAGATTTACTAAATAATTGCAGATATTTCATCTTCTTTCGATCAATTTACTTAAATTATTCAGTAAGTATTTACAAAGTGGACAGTAATTATGGTATAATTATTTTTCTTTTTATTATGCAGGCATGCTAAGTGCCAGTGAGATGTATGTAAAGATATGAGACAATCTTGACATCTGCACAGCCTGCACTGAAATTCTTTTGAAATGAATAATGGATTTTTCTTCATTCTGTTGGCATCACAGATAAATTTTGAGATTTCATTCACACGTTTTAATTTCAAATATGACCAAAAATCCCCGCAGCATTCACATTTTATCAAAGAGCTGCAAATGGCATGCTGTCTCAGATTAACAATTCTGCACTTTGTGGCATTTTATAGATAAATGCAGTTAGGTTAATAGGCTTTTTCCTGCATCCCAAATGAGTCACTGTTCATATGCTGAAGACTTATTTTGCTGATTGGCAGGCAGTCCCAGCTCTCCTGATCCAAATCTGCTCAACAGAGGCAGTCCAGAAGGTGTTTCAGTTGCCTGGCTGGAAGGATTAAAAGACAACATCAAACAGTAATCTGAGATCTGTTCATTACAGCTCCTCTGATAAAATGGAAATATGGATGTGAGTTATGCAAGTTGAACAGAAAGAGAGAGCCACTGAATACTGGTAGTTAAATGGGTCGGGCACAATACTGAGTGGCATTAAATCACATGAATCGTAACCAGCACATATAATCAAGTAAATAAACAGCTTCCACAGAGAGTCGTATTTCTTCACTTGATGTGATTAAATTTCTAATTACATTATTTTCTGGCCAGTTTGTCATTGTATAGAGCCCTACACTATAGAAAAACAGTCTGATTTAGGGGTATTTGGGCAACTTGTTGTATGAAATCATCCAGTCAATCACTAATATTTTCCAAAAGTTGAATTATGACCAAATCAAAAAATATTTTATGCTAGTTTTCCTTCAGTAATGGATTAAATATTTTAGGGATTTTAAAAGAAAAAAAGAAAAAACTAAGCAAAAACACCCATCTAACCACAATAGTACAGTACATATTACAATATTTTCATGATTCTGTTCAGTACTTTTTTCAAAATGCAATGTCAATTTAAGCACTACATATTGTAAATGCATTGCACACTCCAGGTAAAGGACACTGGTGAAGGATGATATTAATGGCACATGCTACATGTGCACTAGGTTTCAAGTTCATTTTATCAATAGTGACAGTAACAAATTACGCTTTTTTCCCTGTGTCTACTTCAGTTTTCCACCGGTCTACATCTCGACTTTGATTAAAGTTGTCCCTGGTCGCGTGGCCTTACAACACATACATCTTTAACAGGCTAATGTGGCATACATGTACAAATGAATAATGTTGTGTGACATTTGTGTTCTTGACTAGAATAGGAAATGAGTTGCATTTGAAACAGACAAGCTTATTATCCTAATAACTATGCATGCTATATCTTGGCTTGTAAATTTAATTTGAAATGCACAGGTTCATGTGAAATACTAATACAATATAGTACATTATCTGTACAGTTACAGATATTATTGCATTGCTTATATATGCATATACTGAACAGATTTGTCTGGGAAATAAAGCACTGTCAAACTAGCTCATGATGTGGAAAATTTCATTTCCCTGTTGCTGGGCTGATTGAGTGTTGATCTGTAATTATTTGTAGGCCATGCATTAAAATCCAGTGTTGATAGCTCATAATGAATTTGTGCCGTGCTTACTGCTTGCCATAAGGGAAGTGTAATTTAGTTTAATAGCTGATAGCCATTTGATGGTGTTCTGGCTCAGTAATACTGGTTAGCTCTGGCAGAAATGGTAGGCCCGGCTGTAAGCAGCTGGTAACTGTAAAAATGAGTTGTGCCCCATCATTTAATTGACTTTCCTATCAGGAAGGACCTTAAGCTTGAAGTTTGGTTAACTGCCTCAGAGATGAGGATGAGGGGCAAGCTGCTTTGCTGGCTGGCTGGAAAGGAAAACTGTCTGGTTAACTAATTCAGAAATGAGGTCAGAGCCAGCTGTCTGATAGCACATTCATGTAAGACCTTCTGCAGACTGGGCACAGGCTGTAACCTGGATGAACAGAATCACAAATGAATGCCTATCCAACAACTCGAGCAGATCAAGGACATTCAATCCAATGATGAACACGCTCTGCAGTCCAGTGACCAGAGAATCCAGACTAGCTTCCCAGGATGTCCATGTTGATCTCCTGAAGGTCTTCACAAAGCTATGCACATTAAAAATGACCAGTGTTGCCCCTTAAGAAATTTGTGTTTACGAGACTCCTCCTCCAACTTGTCTCCATGGACTGCTAACATAATGTCCTCTGGTGGCTTTTCCTTATTATCTTACAAAGCTTGTGTTTTATTGTCTGTGGTTCATTCAGGAAAATAACCCTGTCGTTTTATTTCACCTTACTCAGATTACAGTTTTTTGTAAAAGCTTATTGTATCTTCTTACTCACTGGAGACAGCTCATATGTTATTCTTTGTGCTCCTGCCATGATATTACAATAATGGATGTTTCTGCTAAACTCCAAAAGCTCTCACTCTCTATTTTATTCACCACTAGGAAAGTTGAACCTTTTCCATCATAGATCCAGCTGTTTACTTAAGTTCCCATTGCACATGTGAATTAATCCAATTTGTCTTTTGTTGGGCTTTATCTCACCACATGCTGTAAATTACATTTGCTTGCTCAATAGAACTCCTCCCCCCCCCAAGTGCCTGAAAAACAGTCCATTCAACCCTTGGTTAGAAGACTTAGATTTTATCAAACTGTGAGATCATCCATTCAAGAAAAACTAGACAGTGATTCCAATAGATATGTTACGGTTTGTTATCTGAGCTGATGGAAATTATTTTGATCTCATTAATAAATTTAACTCCAGTTTCAAAAAAGTTGAGTTTTTGTGTAAAATGTTAATGAAAACAGAATACAATTAACTGCAAATCTCACAAACCCACATTTTATTCCCAATACAACATAAACAACAAATCGGATGCAAAAACTGAGATGTTTTACTATTTCCTGGAAAATACTACCCCATTTTGAATGTAATGACAACAATACATCTCAAAAAACTTGGAAAAAGGTGATATTTACTGCTGTGTAGCATTCTATCTCCTTTAACAACTGTCTGTAAACATTTGGGAAGTGAGGGGACCAGTGCCTGGAGTTTCAGGAGAGGAATGTTGTACCATTCCTGATTGACACATCACTCCATGCTAAATTCTTTTTGGTTGATTAATAGACATGGGTCATCACTGATGCCGCTGTAGGTGACCACACACTGCGCATAGAGATGACACAGGCCATGGCGCTGCTGGAGACGATTGTATGAAGCAAAGCGTTCTCAAACCTTGCCTCTTTTCAGCAGGAGACCTGGGCCCTTCCAGCCTGGAAATTCCAGGAGGTGTCCAGATCGCCAATCTGGACCCCAAGAATGGTGACCCGAATGCAGGCCGTAAAGGCAGGTAGGTGCAATAAAGATGGGTTTATTGACAGAAAAAAAAAAGACTAATTACAGATTACCACTGGAAAACCCCAAAACCGAGGACACACAACAGCAATCTGGCAAAGACAGGAGGTAAAGGGGGAACTTATACACACACTTGAGGGAAGCTGACGAGGCACAGGTGAAACACATGAAGGTTATCAGAGGAGCAGGAGACGAGAGGCTGGACCATGACAATGGCTGTCTGAGCCTCTCCCACAATTCTCCCGAAGACAATTGCTTAGGGGCAACAACCAACAAAATTGCCATTATTGTCTCATGATGATAATTTTCTGTCTGGAATAATAATAAAAAATGTGTGTTTAACCTCATTCACCTTCTACTGAATTTGAAATGTAAAACGTCAACAAGTTCCACTTGGTGGTACTTTTGCAGTTGTCAGGAGGTATAAAAATTAACAAAGCTCACATATTTATAATGATTCTACCAATCAACAGCTGTGTTTACATGGATATGAAAGGTAACAGGTAAAAGAATCAGCTGCAGAATGATAACAAAACCTTTCCAGATGGGATTTAAACAAAGGTGGGTGGCCATGTGACTCAGAGGTGATTAAAAAACAGGCAAAAAGACAAACGCTAGAACTGTAATGACTGCAGGTGTGGGGTAGTTAGTGAACTGGAACAACAGGGCAAGAAGATAAATCCTCTTACAATAAAACAGGAAGTGTGTGTAATACTGACTAAAGTGCAGGCAAACCATCCATTGATTTTCTATACTTGCTTATTCTATTCAAGGTCACAGGTTGCTGGAATCTATCCCAGCTGCTATCAGATGAGAGGCAGGGTACACACTGGACAGGTCACTGGTCCAACATATGGCGAGAGGAGACATAAAACCACTATCACTCTCTCCTCTTTAAAAACACCAGTTAACCTAATGTGTGCTTTTGGACTGCTGGAGGTAGCCAATGAACCCAGACAGAAAATACAACCTCCACACAGAAAGGTGGAGGTTCAAACCATGAACCTTCTTGCTGTGAGGTGATGGCGCTAACCATCATACTGCCATGCAGCCTGCAGGCAAACACAAATCTAAAGAGAAAAGGGCAAAATTGTGACAATAATCAAATGTGTTTTCAAGCTGATTGAAATCATTATGATCTGAAGTTCCACTTGTACTATTTACACACAAAATAAAAAAAAATCTAAAAAGGCTTGTGTTTACATACCCTAGAGCAAGGCCCTAACCCCCCAACTGCTCCCCGGGCACCGAAACATGGCAGCCCACTGGAGATGGGTTAAATGCAGAGCTGAATTTCCCAATTGGGATTAATAAAGTAAACATTGATATTTTTCATTAATATACCTCAAAGTATCCAATCAGAAAGTAGGTCTCCCTGCTTATCTGCAGGGAAATACAACAGAGGAAGGAAAATTTATGTTTTTCCAGCTTTATTGACAGGATGTGATGTTGTGTGTTGCTTCTAACCTTTTGGCAATCTCTAACCCCTCCTTAAAAGCTAGTAAAGAGGTTTAATTAGACAAGCTCTTACAAAATACACAAAGTTTGTTGACAGTTCTCTTGTGGATTTCAAATTGATTTCATCTATCATTCAGCAAAGCGCCCTGGTTTTAGATATGATTGCAATTCAACTGATAGAAAGTGGAATTGGAATTCCTACACTCAGCTCTACTGGGGTCATGTACTTCTGCATTTGGACATTGTGCTTCCATTTTTTATCCATAGATTTAGTAAATACGAGTCTCTTTCAGCAATCGTTGCTTCGGGCTTACAGGAGATAGCAGGAGAAAAAAAAACCAATGAGCTCCTGCAATTGCTGCTTTATAAGAGGAAACATAAAAAATGCTGTGTAAATACAGCTGTTTTGATTAGATGCTAAATAATCATAAATACGTTTTTCTTTTCATAACAATCAGAGCAAGATGTACTGCGAGAGCCAAATTTGAATACATATTAGATAAAAGTTTTAATGTCAAGTTACAACTCAAAAAAATTGGGTTGTTGTGATAACTTTGTGTGTTTGGGTATGTGTGGATGGGTAATGGAAGGGCAGGAGTACGTGTGTGTGTGTGGGGGGGGGTGTGTATGTGTTGAGAGGGTGTGTGGGGGCGGGGGGAGGAGGGTGTGTGTGCATGGGTGGTGGGAGGGCAGAAGGGGTTATTGGGGTGTACGGCTGGGGCACTGGGGTGCGGATTGGCCCCTGCCGGGTGATGGGGAGCTGGTCCCCCCTGGGTGGTGGTGCAGGCCCTCTGCCTGTAGGGGTGGGGGGTGCTCCCTGGGCGGCCGGTGCCTGTTGGGGCCGGCAGCTGATGATCTCAGCCAACCGGAGCTCTGGCTTGGGCCTCCCTCTGCCACTTCCCGGACGGGCGCGTGGTCGTCTCCGTGGTGGAGGGGCTGGGATCCATAATCCAGGGTGGCTGCTGATCGCCCGGGTCTCGGGGGGCCTCTGGCCTGCCTCTGGCCTCTGCAAGCGCGGTAGCATCTGCATGATCACTCTTCTCTGAACATCTCCACTCTGTATATTTGGCATTCTGACACAGTCACTGTGTTGTCATTTAACATTAATTACCAATGGATACTCTCAGCTAGTTTTCTTTGTGTGTGTTTTGCTCTAGTTTTAATCGAGATATATTGTTTCTTTTCAGGTAGTCTTTTATTTTTCTTAATTCTATTATTTGATATTATTATTATTATTATTATTATTATTATTATTATTGTT
>JBBBVU010000016.1:10290169-10307031 GCA_037177055.1 Atherinosoma microstoma
AAAGGCAATTCATTGGGGAGGAGAAAACATTCGAAATACAATAGGCCTTCGCACCGCCTTCGGTGCTCGGGCCTAATTACATTTTGACCAGATAGCTGTTTTTCATTAGTAAATGCAGTAAATTAGAACTTTCTGAACTCCATTTTTATTTAGTGATTTTACAAATCAGACATCTGTCTCAAAGTTAGTGGCAGTGACCCACATCAGGACTGAACTTACTTACAGACACATCTGAAAAACACAAAACTACCAAAGATTTGGTGATTTTCTTTATTGTCCCACAGATATAGAGAAAAGTTTGTTTGTTTTATTGCATTAAGGAAATATCTGTCAACTTTTCTGAAAATAAGATCTGTAGTTTGGTATTTGCAACATGAGTAATCATTTAGTATGATGTGACAGTAGCAAAACCCTGAAACTCCTTAATAAGTGCATTTGTATGGCACAACATAAAAACAAGACTAAAACAGACCAAAACAGTACTTTGACAATGTATGTACACTGTCTGCTCTCTATCAGCGGTTGCCTCTCTCCTAGTATGGGAGCTTTGTCTACAGTAGATATCCCTCACACATAGACACACAGGAAACATGTTTCTTGGAACTCAGTGTGCTGCACTCACTTGCTTTCCTTGGTAAAAGAAAGGAGGTGCTGCTCTTTTTGTTTTAAAAGTGACCGGAAAACTCACATCACCATGAACAGAAGCTAAAGGCCCCTTTATGCTCCCTTACGTAGGTTAATAGGGACGTCCATTTCAAATGTTTTAATGCGTCGCCGTCCTCATACTTCCATGCGTCTTTTACGTTCCCATGGTTGACCTCCACTAGTGCTGAGGTCTCAGACACTGGTTGGCGGCAGTACTGTGCCACTATAAAGTTGTTTCTAACCACCCAACACACTAAACACTATTTCAAAAGCTTGTGCAATTTCGACAGTTTTTGTCCTCGTCTTCATTCTTCTGCATTTTTTCCTTCCCGTTCTCCTCTTCTTCTCTGGTTTGTTTCTACTCAACACTTCCACTGCAGTTTCCAGTGGTAGCCTATTGCTCTGTCTTCTGCGTCGTGTGACGGATGTGCAAGGACCCTGAAAATGCACCAAATTAAGTGCGTAACCGACGCAGGAGACGGACGAAACTGTCTGTCCGTCTGCGTGTCCGTTCGTCTGCTTGTCCGTCCGTCTGCGTGTCCGTCTTCTGTGTCGAGCATAAATGGGCCTTAAGGTCCCATGACATAACTGGACCAAGTTCAACACCTGTCCTGTTACGTTTAACAGAACATCATCCTACTCACTCAATAGACAATGTCTGTACAGTGAAATACTTGCATCATTGATGATATTCAACTGAGAAACTTAGAAAATGGGAAGGTTTTCTCACAGTCCACAACATCATGGCATCCAGCATACTTTGGTCAAAAACACAATTCTACTCCTGTGCATGTATACCATGACAGTAACAATCCAATTAAATGCACAGCTTGAGCTATATTCTTCTTCCTTGTTTGTGTTTTAAGGTAGTTAGGTAGTTACTCTCAATGTGTAACTTTTTTGTTCCCCCACACCTAAAAATGTCCAGCTTACAACTGTATTCTCTGATTTTGTGTAAGCTGAAAACTCTTGATTGTGTTATGTTGTTACTTTTATGCAGAACTCATCATATTTGAATTGTGATGAATCTTATCTAGAAATGTCCACATTTCTATGTATCATGGATTTTTCCAACAGAGAATGATAGAGATTATTGAATATTCATTGAATTGAATATCAAAACCCCATGTACCCAGCTAATATCAGCTTTGGAACAAAGTTTTCATTAGGCTGAAAGCCAAACTTCTGATGTCACCAAGTGATGGCAAGTCTTGGCGACAAACAATGGTACTGTCATCACAGTCCAAAGTATTAAAGTAATTCCAAAGTAAGTAAAAGAAAGAAAAATGACAATTTTCATAGTATCTTTGGATATTGCTTTGAGCATTAGCATCTTAAATGGTAATACTTTAATTTATGTCAAATAGGGATGTGATCGGCAAGGAAAGAAAATTTGCCTCCAGCCAGTCATAGCAGGGCGTCCGAAAGGAGTAAACTCAGTATGGAGTTGGTGAGGAGCATGCCAAATAGACCTTAAAAGCATCAGGCCCAGTACTTGCACCGGGGGGCATAGAGAAAGTCTGTAGAGAAAAACATTTTAAAAACTTTATAATTGATGCCAGTGCCCTTTTGCTTGAAAAAACAGATGTTCCATTTCAGACTATTTATCAAAAAAAAAATGGAGCCGTTTCCCTTTTCAGTGACAGAGTAGACAGAAAATGGGAAATATTAACAGCTTACATTACTTCTTCTTTGCTACCACACTATCACTGAAGGTAATGGAAGAGTCTTTCCCATTTCATTTATAGATGAGCTCTTACTCTTTTCTGGTCAATATATCACACTGTATGTACTTGTTTCATTAAGAGAGAGGACAGACTTATAGAGGTCTTGATAAAATACTAACAGGCATTGTAATTGATGGTGCCCATAACACAGTCGAAAACAACTTGCTCATGTTTTTTTTTTCTTGAAATTTCTGTTTATTTAGCTTACCATCCAACAATAGCTTGCCTACTCTGACTTAAACAAGATTGATGCTCCACTTTTTCCTTAAAGCGACTGCTCAGAAGCAATTTGAAGCTACCTAAAAGCTCATTTTTACAGCTCCTTCAAATTTCTTCCGCCACCGAACTTCCTCACCTTTACTCTCTGCCTTGCTTCATATCGTGTATATTCCCTGCAGCATCACTGAACACAGTGCTGGACAGTTATCGTGAGGGTTAGAAAACAGGCTGCTGTTTCATGACTGCTGACCCTGTGATTCTCCAGCTGTCCACGAGCAATCAAAAATAGTGCTTTCTCCTCCTCCACTCTCACGACTGACACCGACTATTGACCTAATCGACAGAAGAGCTCTCCATTTGCCCCCCCGAGTTGTTTTTTCTTGTTCACATGAACACCATTGGAGCTATTTACGAAGCATAGCATCTCATTCCAGTCGGCACATTTGTCATTTAGTTTTGGGTTATTTTTCAGCATACTGAATAAACAACTCATTTCGATGTGGCAGCAGAACTTTGCAATTCAATCATGTGTTTGTATTTCCTGAGTATTGTGTGTGCATTCAAAATGAGACACTCTTGGAGTTTACAAAGCCCTGGAAGAACAGGCATTGCAGCCCACGTGGCGCAAAATGATGAGCCGCACCAGCACGTGCCAAACTGAGCTCCGTGTGTCGCAGTGGCCACAGCTACCAATACCAACTCCCATCTAATACAAAATTCATTAACATTTGCTGCTCTCTGCCACTCCAAGACTATTTGCAGCCGGTGCCTGGTGTTGTGAGTTGTCTGTGTCCATGAATATCACTACATGTTGAGAAAAGGATAGGTTACATAAGAGGTTCATAAGAGGAAGATAAAGGAATGTGGACACAGTAATAATTTGTCCCTTACTTCAAAGGAAGGCAATGCTAACATTGGTTTGTATTACCTTGCAGGCCCCTGTGCAATCACAATGTGTACACATAAAGGAAAAGTACTAGGAAGGAACATATCTAATGAAATACCAAGCACATTTCCATCACTAAACAAACAAAACTGTGCCAAATATTGGAACAATGGTGACAGCAAAACTGACACAAATCCACTGAAACACTTGTGAACTAGGTCAGAGATGAATCTCATTGTGCACAGTACCTTGACATCAGCAGCAACTGACACAGTTGGGACAAAATGGTTGTCATATAATCTGGCTGATCTGAAAACTTCAGTTACCTCAGTTTCTTTGCTGGGAAATGTAAAATCTGCTATATACTTGTGTGCTGCCCACAGTCAAAGGAAGCTAAGAACAAACAGTGACTTTAAGAATTTTTCAATAGAAACTTTCAATTTAATTAATTTACTGTACATGTACAGAATACATTTTACTCATTCCCATGAAGCCTTGTCATACCAATATTTAAAGCTGGTGATAAACATGAGCTTTCTAACTACAGGCCAGTTTATTTATTTCCTCAGTTCTCTAAAATATTAGAAATGATTTTTTTTATGCTATATTGGACAACTTTATCATTAAACACAATATTTTGAATGACAAATAATATGGTTTTAGAAAAACAAAGCCTCTTCATTTGCCCTTAGAGTTTGTGGAAGAGTTAACTTCTGCAATTGAAAAGAAAAAGTATGCCATTGGATTTTTAGGGGATTCAAAGGCTTTTGATACAGTAGAACGCGAGTTAGTGATAACATAGCATAAAATGTATGGGGTGAGAGGGGTGGCACTCAGCTGGCTTATGAGTGTCTGAATAACAGAGAATAGTGCATTGAAATAAATCAGGGGAAATCAATATCAGTAAGAATAAAGTTTGGAGTTCCACATGGTCCGGACCATTATTATTAATTTTGTATTTTAATGATATAAGTGAAGTGTCAAAAACAATCACAAACAAATTTTTTTTGGTAATGAAACAAATCTATTTTGTTGTGGAGACAATTTGGAGGAGCTTTTAAGATGGTTTGATCTTAATAAGTTAACATTAAATTTAATAGAAACAAGATATATAGTATTTGTGAATATATCAACCAATGCTAAAAAAGAAACGCATGATAGATAATATAGAAATTGAAAAAGTGCCTGAAATAAAATTCTGTAGAGTAATAAATTAAAAATTGAGCTGGAAGAAACATATTAATTGAATTTATTTTTTTAACTGATTCATTGAAAAATATCTAAATCAATTTCAGTTCTTTACAAAATCAAAGATTTTTTAAATCAGTCATTGTTGTATACTTTGTACTGTTCTTTCATACTACCATGCATTACTTATTGTGTTGAAGAGTGGGGGAATACATATAAGACAATAATAAATTTGGTATTTCTTCTTAAAAAAAAAAAAACCATGAGAATAATTATTAAATCAACTTATACCCAACCAACAAACTCTGTGTTCATCAAACTGAAAATATTGAAATTTGAAGACCTCAATTTCATGATTTTTCAAATAGTATAATCAAGTTAAAAAGGCTCAATTGCCAAATAGTATCTAAAAGTTTTTTCCAATAAAGGGGGAGTATATTCAGTCTGACAGGAACATACATATATAGAAAAAAACAGCTCTGAGAACAAATAACAACTTAACTTTATCTCTACAAGAGGCAAGGCAAGGCAAATTTATTTATAAGACAATTCAACATGCTTTACATTACAGAAAAGTACATTAAAACAAAACAAACTTTTAAAAAGAAATTAAATCAAAACAGAAGAAAAAGAAAGAAAATCTAAAATCAAGATTAAGAAAAGACAACAGATTAAAAACATGATCAAGTTTAAAATTCAAGCTTAAAAGAAACGGTACAGATTTGGACTTTCAAATAAAACCTATGTAAATGCAGCAGAGAACAGGAGGGTCTTTAACCTGGATTTAAATAAACTGAGTGTTTCTGTTAATCTGACTTTCTTGGAGTTTGTTCCAGACATATGGAGCATAGAAGCTGAACGCAAGTTCAATTATGGAATAGCTGCAGAGAAGACATAAAAACATTTTAAACAAGAGGAAGATTAAAACAAATGATAAAAAACTAATATGATCAAAAGATATGAAACAATGAATGACATTATGATTTAATATGAGAGGGCATGATTATCATTGATAATCATTGACTAGATAATTATTTAACTTCCTCCTAAACCCTTTTTAGAACTTGGAAGAATTTGATTTTGGGCCGGCTCTACCAAGATCCCAATTTTGCGTGTAGTAATTTGCCCATGCAATCTAGAATTTTGCACGTGGGGCTGGACCACAGTTTGTGGGTAATTTACTAAGCTTGATTGCGCAAATGTTGGCAGGTGCAAACGTGTTGGAAACACCTATATTTAAATGAGGGTTTTGCATGTTTTATGGTTTGCAGCACAGTGAGTTTGGAGAGAAGAAAGCGCAAAATGAAAATGACCTGGCAAGATGGCGATATTAGTGGAAGAGACAAAAATTGAAAAATGGAAAAAATATGGGAAAAACATTTTTGTATGTATGCTCATGCAAAGCATCAAAAGTCGCTTGTTTATGAGGACAAGGTTAAGGAGTTGCTGCCCGTGTTGTGCCAAGATGGTCTGACATCTACAATGAGGTGCGTCTTCTGTGACACTGCAGTGAGGTGCGATATTCGGGCCACAGCAGCGCTGCATCTGGAGTAACGATGGTCATTAATGTCCCGGCGAGAGGGATCAGTGGTTGTTGCGAGCAGCTCTCCTTCAGCCTGGAGGAGAGGGGCAACTTTGATACTGTGTGTATCAAAGTTAAAAATGTGACACGAGCAAAAATGGAAAATACAAAGACATTATTAATGTCAGATTTAATAACCATTGAGCTAATATTCTGTTTTGCTTATATAAATTCAGGTTGAATTATGGAGTTTGTTTGTTGTGTTGATTGTTATTGACTTAAAGAATGAAAACTTAATGCGCTGCATCCACCGATCATCAGAAAATAGAGTGAATCAGACTGATGCGCGTATGTACTCTTGCAAAATTTGGCTGTTTCTGCTCTCTTCCACAGGGTGCAGCCAGTTTGCACCTGCTTTCAAAAATGTTAAATATAGGAGCAGAAACAGCAACCGCAGTTTTAGTAAATCACATTGCGTGCGCAAAGTTGATTAATTTGCATCTTCTCCTCCCAGTATTTTGAACGTTCTGGCAGAAATGCCCAGAATGCATATTCATTCAAGACAAACGTGTGTTATTTTGCACGTGTAACAGGCGCAATCCTCAGCATGTCCCTTTAGTAAATCAGCTGGAACATGTTTGTGCGTGTGCTGACAAGTTTGCACACATTTTAACATGTGCAAACCTTTGATAGATCTGGCGCTTTGTGTACAAAATGTTCCGTTTTAAAAATAAAAGTTCAAAACAGAAATATTTAAAAAAAAAGTTTAAGACATAAAGGTTTGTGGAAAGTCAGTGGTTTGAACCATGACCTCACTAGTTTGCATGTTGAAGTTTTCTTGGGTAAGACACTGAACTCCTCATTGCATCAGTTCTAATTACTGTTGTTGTGAGTGTGTGTAATAATCAAAAAGCATAGCATAGGCTGGAAAAAAGTGACTTGTAGAGTGGAAGCCCTATCTTTTGCACTTGAATGATTTCATTCAGTCAAATTTACATGCAATGTCTCTTTAAACACTGTTAGGTGTTGACATTTTCAAAGCACAATGGCATAACTGCATTTGGCTTTTATAGTGAAATAATCCCATTTCCACCTGCCCTGCAGTTTTTTTTTCTGGCAGAAAGAAAATATTGTTTCCACAGTTGGGACATTTTAATTGACACTCATATTCAAAAAAATTATTTCAGGGCCTGGTCACAGTGTTTGCAGGCATGACTGACTGATACAATTAAACGAAACAGAGCCACTGTTAGCAGTATTGAATGCGTCACTTGTTTTCTTGCCATGACTAATCCACTATAAAAAAAAAGCCAATAAGGATAGTTTTGACTTATTTTACTAGTCTCAGGGGGCATGTTAACAGTTTGAAATATTCTGTAGTTGCATCCACTTTATGGCAAATAAAGTCATTTGGGAGCACCAGCCTGCTTAAGTGAATTGTTCTTATTCTGTGCCTCAAAAATGTTTAGATATAAGCCTGAATATTGTTGTTAGAAATCATGAATTTCATGTGTTATTAAACAAAGATAATTCAAGTATCAATTTTAAGATTACCCCTAAAAGATCAATAAAGTATTTCAGATTTGTCATATTTGTCATGGTGTTTTATTCTGTATCATTGGGTGAATATGTAAATGTAAGCATAGAGGTGAAGCGGCAAGCCTTCAGTGGCCTATTCAAACTTATTTTCTTCTTGAAATAGGTCAAATCCCATAAACAACGTAATGTGTTCTGGTTGTTAATTATCAACAACTCCACCTCCTCTAGTTAATATTAGTATGTGGTCCGTGTAAGACTTGACAAAGTTGAATCTCCCCAAGCCAACTAAGTTCATTGCTTAAGAAAAGCCACAGTCACAGTTTTGTCTGAATCCATTTATCAAATATTTGCAATGTAATGTGGAAAGAATGAAAACTTGGTCATGAGAGAAATTATGCCATTTTAATGTGCACAACTTGCATTGAAAATTGTTTTTGCTCCAGATAATATCCCCAAGGATATTATTATATTTTCCGTTGTTTTTACAAATATGTACATATTTCGAACACTTATACATAATTGAAATCTGATGAAAAAGATGTTAACAGCCTCAAACCAAATACATGTTGAAGTAGACAGGAGTCCTCCAGGGCTTACACTGTACAAAAAGGCATTGAAAGATAAATAAATAGTATATGGTAAACACTGTCCAGTCTTTGCTAGATACTGGCTCTGCCTGCACAGATACAACCAAGAATATGTTCTTTCATCTAACTTCAAAGGTTAGGCAGAATGTAATATCAAAACTATACAGACATACAAAGAAAAGGAAAGGAACAAAAAGGAAAAGAAAACTGTAACAGTGCCCCATAGTACATATTTAAATGTATATTTTTCATTATTGTTATACCCACGTTTTGTTCACAAGCTTTATTTTTGTGACATTTCATTATCATATAAAGATATTTTGCAATTTGATTTTGAAAAAGGGCTGTCAAGCATTATTCAATGAAGTGAGAACAAAATTCATCAACAATGTTTATGGAGATTTATTCCACTCAGAAGTTAGAGCTGAAGGATAAGTAAGGACAGCATAATTCATTTAGGTGTAAATCTCTAGCTGCCCAGCTGCTTTACATTGCAAAATTGGTCCCTGAGCTTTTGTGGACATTTATATATTCTATAAGATTAATGGGAGTTTTAAGTGTCTTCTAATATCCCCCATGGCGACTTTCATTGTGGTAACTTATTCATTCACTAAAGCCTCACTTTTTGCCCTTAAGGACAAACAATAATTTTTCAAGTGTTTTCTTCATGGCAGTCTGTTTATGTTTGCAAAGTGATATTAGTTGGCTGTAAAACCGTTTTGATATGTGAAAATGTTCTCCCTTGGTCATTTTATCCTATAACAATGCATCAGGCACTAATTAAAATCGGAAAATAATTGATGTTTTGTTAGAGGAGACCAATCTAGGCGCACAATTTTGTAAGACAAAGAACAGACAGCTATGATAACTCATTTGGGATAAAAATTCATTGAAGATATATCTGTGTTTTAGATCTGGATTCACTTCATCTCAAGGAATGCACTAACTAAATTTCTGGTCATAAAACAAAAATTTAGGAGCAAATCATTAAAACATTAGACTCTATAAGTCTAATTACTCAAGAAGAGAGGGGGACACTGTCCTCACATTTCATATTTGGTTGCATATCAGATTAGTGATATCCTGACACTCTTTCCAGCATTTATTGATACATGTAAATTGCATCTCAAGAAGAAGCATTCAACCACTAGATTGTAGTTCTTATTTCATTACTGTGGCCCTCTGGACTTTTTTGAGTTGTCTTTGTGCTTTTTCTAAGATGTAATGAGTCAGAGAGCCATTAGTCAAGTTTATTCTGTACATCATAGACATAACAGAGGAACACTAGTCAGGCCAAACAAAGGTGAAAACACATGTCGCAAAGGCATGAGCGTAAAGAATGTGACTAGTCAAATCCCACCAGAAATAATGGCTGTTTTTCAAACTGAAAGCAAGCTAACATATATTTCAAAATGTTAAATGTATGCTTCGAAAAGCTAGCTTTATAAGTTAACCAAACAGAAGTTAAAGATTTGCACTAAAATGATATTTAAAACAGAGCGAGGTGAAATAGTCAACTTTTATCAGGAGTAACTGCTACTTTATTCTTAACATTTTCCAGTTGTAGTGTCTACTAACTGCTGTCATCCTTGCAGTATTTGGAAAATGTCTTGAGACCTTAGATTGCCTAAGAAATGCATGCATAGCTGTCTTGTACTGGCAGCAGGCATCATACCTTAATCCCAGATTAAGCTTTGAAGCAAGGTTACTCAGTGATTAATCTTTGAAGCTGTACATCATTTGGTATAAATCCATCAGCATTTAACAGACTTTCAGTTCCCAAACTGAAGAATGTGCCTCATGAAATGAGAGGGTGGTTTACATTAGACAAGATCAGACACATTACTGACATATCTTTTTGCTCTCACTCAAACATTATCTTTTTATATTTTGTTTTTTGGTAGCGAGTTATAAGTTTTCTTCTTTTTTTTCTGATTTTTTTAAACAAAAGCCTGGATTGGTTTAAGTTTTGACAGCAAAAAAATAAACAAACAAAAACCAAACAAGCACAAATTATGAAGAATAGTGGTATTTTTCTCCTGTTAAAAGGTATTACTCTACACTTACCTTGTCAGAAAGTCTTAGCATTAGGCAAAGCACTTTTTTTCTCTCCTGTATGGTCTTCGTGGTACTGCTATTGCCATACAATTTAGTATGATGTTTCATGTACAAAGTATAGATGATTCAACCACGCAATCATCTACTCTTGGGAAAATGGAAGGAAATCTATTCTCAACAAAGATAACACAGAAATGTTGTATAGTAAAGTTACAAAGGGATTTGAAATAATAGGTTGCTTGCATCTGTTTTTACGACATTATTTCATTTATGAAGAATGTGTTCCCTACTTTGTTTATCTTTCCCTCTATCATAAACTACATAACAGGTAAAAAGGATTTGCTTGTATAGTAGCTGATGGATGTCAGGGATAAAGGGTTATTTTTCTAGTACCACAAAAGACTTCAGTCATCAGCATCTAATGGTTATATGTTTTTTTGTCTTTTTTTTTTCAAGCATGATGTTTCTGGTAACAATGTTTTTGAAATGGCTCAGTAGACAAAACCTTTTCTATTAATCACCTTAAACACACACAGACATTATCCTTCTTGCTACTTACTAAGGACCAGGTAAAAAGCCTACAAGATGACAACTACTATTTCTGTTTTACTTAGGAACATAGAAAATAGTAATTCTAGGTACACACACACATGCACATATAAATGCACACACACAACGCTATCCAATCCCAAATATATGAAGCCATATAGCCAACCTATGGATGAAAACTGTCCATATGGCAGAAGAAATGTGCAAACCCAGTAACAGTCTCATCTATGAATCGATTCTCAGGTTTACGAGGTGGTGAAGAAACGGCAACAGTCAGCATGAGCTCTGCTACTCATTGTGTTTGTTAAGCACATGTATGTGTATGACTCACACCTCCTACTTCTGTTATGTTCCATGTGCACTTTGATGTACCCTATACAATATAAGGAGCGCCACTGACAGCATGAATCAGAAAAAGCTCTGGAGCTGTTGGTGACCGACATATAAATGCCACAAGGAAAATTCATATGCTTACCACTCCGTGAAATAATCAAGCTTACGTAAGCATACAAAACAGAAGGCAGAGATTAACCAGTAAAGACCCAATAAACATCTTGCAATGTAATAGTCAGATTTGGTATATATTAATTCAAGTCTTGAAGAAAATCCTGAAAAAAGGACAAAATCTAGTCAATTCATTCATAAACACTTATTAGCTTCTTAAACACAATTAGCTTCTTAAAGAAATTTTTTTTTCAATCAATCTCACTGAATGAAAACCAGTCATTGAACCCCTCAATATTTTGCTGACTTAGAATAGAAATTATTCCAATGTCTTATTACGTCATTATGTCCTTTTTCTCAGTAACAGTAATTGGAATTTGTGCATTATACAGGAGTTTGCAGTGTTAGCATTGTATGTACTGTATTGCCAGTGATAATACTATTGTATTCAAAAGTCTGCTGTTGGTGTCAGATACAGGCTGTAAATGTCCAATAACCAAACAACAGTGCTAATAAGTAAGAAATGTTGTTGAACTTGACTGTGAAAACTTTCTATCTACAACTGAAATCAAATGAAAATCAATAATTCCACTGCAGTGCTCTATATGTTAAAATTGTTTATTTTTCTTTATGCACATCTACTTTAATCAATGGGATTGGCTTCAGTGTGCCTTAGTCTTTCAAAGCTGCTCAATAAATAGAATGATTCAATGTTTTTTCATGTCTCAGTCTGCGATTTTGAATTTAGAAGTTTTTGTGAGCCTAAACCCTTGAGATGGAAAATGTTAGAAAGAAGACTGAATAAAAAACATACAAGAACATCAAATCCAAAAAGAACATCTATTTTCAGAGTTTGGCAGAACTGCTATCAGGTAACACAGATGAGGTGAATTTACACAGACAAAATGTGTGTTTGAGTTTATCTAATGATTACAAAAGACATGAGGAAAATATAATGACTTGATGCTAAGGGCTCCACCGTATTCACTCATTTTTAGAATACTGTCTGCTCCTGAGCAGGTTGTTTTAAAGATGGTTTTAATAGGCTTTTTCTTCTCTGATTTAATGAGACTCATTAACTGCAAATAAACATCAAAACAATTTTAAGTATTTTTTTTATAAGTAAGTATAATTATTTGTTTAAGTTCACAGAGCTGTTATGCAGTTAGATTTAGATGTCAAATGCTGCTATTTCATTAAAAGCATAAATAAATTATTTTTCAATACTATGTTAGAATTTTAAATTTTTTTATGATTATAAGATTTAAAAAATTGTCTCAACATAGCAGGTTTATGTGTTTTATCTACTTTTATTTTTTTTCAGTACCAGACTGATGTATAAGAAGATTATTATTATTTTTATGTAATTAGGTGATTGTTGTTTAAAGATGAAAATGTCGTAATCATGAAAATGGCATACATTTCATTTTAAGTATTTTGTACTGCATTGTTATGCTTTGTGGTTTGTTGTTCTATAACTGCACCTTCTGATTTTATGCTGCAGAGTTCAGAGGGGTTTAATTTTTTTGTTGGGGGGAGGGAGTTGTTTGAAAAAAAAATATCAGATCTCCAAATACTTAATTTTGTTTTGTGTGTGATGTTGTATTTTGCTCCCTCACAACAGCTATACACATATCCCATCTTATACTATGATTTTACACAGTAGATAAATTGTTCTTATCAGATATTTTTGTCTTGAAATGAGTGACATTTGTCTAACAGAACTAACTGTCCTTTATTTCTACATTTCCTGTAAAATGTAGAGGATTTAGAACATATATGCTAGTAAAATCCTAGGCTTCTTTATGAATTAGTATTAAATGCAGGCAAGTACGATTAGGTTTGAAACTGAAATTAGGTTGAGTACATGTGCGTAAGTCCCACTTCTTTTTCATCATGTCATTTTCACCTTATACTTTTAGTTTTCTGAATCACTTTATTGCGTAATGTGCATTTTCCAAACAGTAAACTCTCAAAAGATGCATGCATTGCCACTTCAGCTGCAATGAAGGCGCTCCATACAGATCTGATAGCATAATAAATAACAATCTTGCAGCATCTCTGTGTGGTTCTGATCTTCTCATTAACATGCAGGTGTTACTCAGAAATTTGCAGCATGAAAAGGAAGGAAGCTCTGCAGTGATAAGACAAAAAAGGGGGGAAATATATGCAACTTCATTAACAGTGACAAGTCTTGAAAATGTCACTTTTTCATTTAAAAAAAGTCTATAATTAAGAATCCTGATTAAATTCCATCCATCTCTTAAAGACTAAATACTGCCTTTAAAACATTTGCCAATTTGACTACAGAATCTAATTTGAATGAATGACTTGTGGATCAAGTCCAATGTAAACTGCTATGCGGCATTCAAAATAATGAGAGAAGAGGATGAGCATTTTGGGCAGATGAAGTGAAGTGGGAGAGAGATGGGTCTTTCAGCCAATAAAAGAGATGCGTGTGTTGGACCATATCGAAGCTCTCGGTTTATGTGTCTGTCTGGCCCTCTTTTATTTCGCTCACTATTGTGGTATAATAGTCTGTGGCTGTTACCTCTGACAGTTATACAATTCAGACAAATTTTAACTAACAACAAAAATAGCCTTTCCTCAGACAAAAGCTTACCAAATAGCTCTATTAGAAGTTTTTGATTGGAAAATGTTGCGTAACATCTGAGTGAATAGGTCATTTAAAGAGGAGAATTGAAGGAGGACTGACTGAAGTATATTAGGTAAAGAAAAAAAATATTTCTTTTTTTTTTCTAATAAGAAAAGCTAAGAAAAAATGAAATGAAAGAGAGGTTGTTTTTCCACAAATTACAAAAAAAGCAGGACATTATAACTCACCCTTTGAGTGTGACTTAGTGTGACAGTGTATGTCAACTAACACGTGCTAATGGGCAGAGGCTCCTAGAGGATTTACAGTACACCATAAACAAGCTTTACATTTCAGGGGAAAGTAGCCTGTCTCCCAGTTGAGCATCAGTGTGTTTCTAACAAGATAGTTGAGAAGCGTGCCATCTATGAGAACATTATTGTTTCTACAAGTCAAGCCTGAGTTGCTTCACACACCACAATTCAACTTCTTTTGCTTTCGTAAATGTTTACTCCTTTTTTTCAGCATCATGAAAGGAAAGAAAGAACATCAGGCATGATGACGTCTTATTCAGCTACCTTCAATACATGCGCCTCTATAAAGGGCGAACATTCACAGATTGTCTGTTCAAGGTGTTAAAACCTTGAACAGACATTGTGATGCATTTTTACACCTTATACTGAATCTCAGATCAGATGTTGTCAGTAAGGAAAGACCAGGATGTGTACTATGTTGTTGACCATGTCTCAAAGTAGGTGATCAGCCTTCATATGACACTGTTTCCAAGCTTTTCATAAAGGCCTTAAATAGCAGATGTCAGATGTCAGGGATGTCTTAGAATATACTTGTATGGCACTACGCAGAGGCTGCAGTAATTGTCAGCTGTCATGTTTTAGAGGGCAGAGTTTCCAGGATTTCTGAGGGAATTTGGTGGAGATGTGATCTCTTCAAGTGTCAAACAGAGTTAGCGTCCTCAAGTATTTAGAATCCAAGGAATGCCAGCGCAGATATAGGTAATACAGTGTTTTATTTTTTGTAAATACAAAGTAAAAACAAGAATTTCTTTGACACAGGTGAAAACAAAGGTTTAATCAAACATTAAAAGTGAAGTAAACTAAGTTCAAGAACCAACTAGAACAAAAAAAGTCAGAGAGGATTTGCAGAGAGAAACAGATCAACAATCATCCTGGACACACAGCTCATTAAGAGTTATTTTGTTGCATGCAGTTAACCCGGCATTTCATTGAGGAGGACATCTTGATCATGCCCTTGTGGAATAGCAGCATAGAGTGCATTTGGGACTGCGGTGTAACAGCAAGCTCCTGTCATGCTATGACTTGTCACATGAGGCTTCCAGGGATTACAAATGCACAACACAACTGCACGCTAAAGAGTCTCAGCAGAAGCTGAGCATTGGTTAGAGACTTCTTTGTGGATGCACATGAGACTTCAGCTCACACTGGCATCTATAATGTTTAATTGCATACAACTAATTTGTTTTATCCAACATATGTAAAGACATTTTTGTGCAACACCCAAGTCAGGTATATTTCTGAGGTAGGCCTTTGCATCCTAAGATATGTTGCGTAAAAAGGGATCTGAATATGTGGAATATTAATATAGATATCAATATATGAGATATTAATATTTATCTTTACATTTGTTTAACTCGGGGCACCACCAAATCTATTTTACCTTGTTATAGGATGGAAAGACTTGGACAACCATTTATTATTTAGCTCTAAATAACCTCAGTCTCATAATCTGAATACCAGAGTTCTACAAATGAAGGGACCAATATCTTGTCAGGAAACACACAACAACAACATTCAAATATGCCAAAATTTATTAAACAACTGCACACAGTAAAAGACAGAAAATTCACATTTAAGTCAAACATGTATGAAGTGTGTATATTATAAAACAAGCGCGTGACGCTTTAATATAACCAGCGCAGCATATCAGGAAGGGCTTGAAAGTAAGAGAATTAGATTAGAAAGATAGCACAGAAATCAAGGTTGGATCTGTACTGGATTAGCACAGCTGAAGAGAGTGGAAATAGTTTGTCCTGTGAATTAAGTCATAAGTGGATTGGACATATTTAACTTAAAGGGATGGCTAATATTTAGGCTTTCAGCGCTAACGCTGAAGGTACTTAGATTGGGTCAAAACAAAAAATAATTTACTAAGTCTACTTATTTAAAAGACATCCAGCATATAACCAGCAACACTTTAGAAAAGGGTCATAGATCCTACTTGGTAGCACCAGAGGAGTTGTCCAGTCCTCTCTGCGCTGCGCCCCTTACGTCCTCGACGACCTCTGTAGGTTCAGAAGACCTCCTTTCAGTTCCTTTGTGGAAAAACGGGCAAAAAGCAGATGTCCAAGGTAAACTTTGACCTGGTGTCAAAGTTTACTACACAAGAAAAAATTAATAAAAAGGGAAAACGAATCTTGCGCCAGTCAGGAAGTTGGTTACCGTTGCTTAGCAACGGGAATTTCCGGGTATTCTAAATGGCTAAAAAGGGACAAAACTTGGAGACTAAATCCAAAAGGAACAAAGCAAATTTAGGCGCCAAAACTAACAAAGACAGACAGAGATTTACTCTCTCGATTGTTTCAAAGTTTGGTTAGTTACTCTGACCGGCAGGGTGGAGTAACGAGACTTGGAACCAATCACACGCAAGACGTTTGGCACGGGTGTTGGTTTAATGTAACGTTTTCAACAAGAGTTAAACATCTTTAACGTTGTTATTTACAAAAAGGCAACTTTTCTGTACGAGTCTCTCGGCGCCAGGTTTGCTTTCCTGCATGAAAGCGTAAAACTCCACCTACCCCTTTGCCGTTAAGTCTGCATCAGAAAACCCTCTGCTGTAAGGGGTATTCAGCCCTTCCCCTTAGCCCTAC
>JBBBVU010000016.1:10313596-10332817 GCA_037177055.1 Atherinosoma microstoma
TGTACTGGGGTGGGCGAAATAAGCTTAGGCTTCTGCCTATTCCCTTTCAGACATCTATATGATGTTTTTTTGTATTTATTTCTTTTTATTATTCTGGATGTTTGAATAAATAAACTAAACTGAAACTGAAAACATCCACCTGCATTGACCATATTTTTACTAACATCCCTGAGCTGTGTTGCAAAGTAGTGTCTATTCCCACTGGCAGCAGTGAACATGATCTTATTAGTGTTTTAACCACTAGGGAGACATAGACCTACAGTGATACTTAAAAGATCCTATAAAATCTTTAACAATGAAGAGTTTGTCAATGATTTAAAAACAATATGTTGGTCTGAAGTGTCAATAATCCTGAAATCGCTCTCTCTAAGTTTAGTAGTCTATTGTTGCCTTTGTTGGACAAGCATGCACCCGTGAAGAAGTTTACTGTCAGGAATACCATCACACCCTTGCTAGACAATGAAATTTAAAACTCGATGAAAATTAGAGATCAGATGAAAAAAACAGCAGAAATTACTGGTAATAAATCTGACTGGGATCTCTATCGCAAAATGATAAACTCTGTCACAAAACTTAAAAAGAAAATGTACTTTGAAAATTATGTCAAAAAGGTAATGACAGTAAAAAATTATGGAATTTTTTAAATAAGTTGACGGGCAAGGGAAATGAAATCAATCCATCATATTTACAATAGATGATAAATTTATTACTAAGCCAACAGAAATTGCAAATCATCTCAATGATTATTTCATAAGCAAACCTGACAAACTAAGAGAAAACATGCCCACTATGAGTAATGATATATCTCCCCTAATCATATAAAATCAAAATATGAAGAATAAAAACTCAAGGTTCAAACTAAATAAAGTTAATACAGATCGAGTAAAGTATCTCTTAAAATCTTGTAAAGACAAACCCGCAGGTGTTGATGGTCTTGATATCAGCTTTTCAAACTTGCTGCTGATTTTATTGCTCCTGCCCTAACTCATATCATCATTCTCAGTTTCACCTGCTGTACATGTCCACAGGCTTGGAAACATGCTAAAATAGTCCCTCTGCAGAAAAACAAGAATCTGCCTTTCAAATATAGTTCAAATAGTCGTCCCATTCATAATTTATCAGTATTAGCTAAAATAACAGAGTCTATTGTCTATGATCAAATCAATTTTTATTTTTCTATGAACAACTTGATGACAGATTTTCAACATGCATATAGAAAAAGCCACTCCATCGCAACAGCATTGACTCACATGTCTGATGACTGGCTCAGAGAGATTGAAAAGAAGAATATTGTTGGTACTGTTTTTCTAGATTTCTCTGCTACCTCTGATATCATCGATCACGAGCTATTATTGAGAAAACTCTCGTGTTATGACTTTGAGCAGTCAGCTATCACCTGGTTTTACAGCTACCTATCAAACAGAACACAATGGCAGTTTCTCCAAGGTCAAAAATACATTGTGTGGAGTACCACAAGGGAGATGTCTCGGTCCATTATTATTTTCTAGTTTTACAAATGATTTACCATTTTAGATAAAGAAAATGTTGTTATGTATGTTGACGATTCCACCATATACACATCGGCACGCACACACACTGATCTGGTAAATGTTCTAAATATAGAATTACAAAACGTATCAGAGTGGGTGAAATCAAACAGACTGGTGTTAAATACAACAAAGACTAACTGGATACTTGAGTCTAACTGTATTATTAATAGAAATCCTGTACTAAATATTAAAATAGATGATGTAGCAATAAATCAAATAAATGAGACCAAAATACTGGATGTGACAGCTGACTCCAAGTTATGTTGGAAAAAAAACCCATTGATAATATCATTGTAAAAATGGGTAGAGGTATATTTATTATGAGAAGACATGCCAGCTTTCTGTCTAGTAGTATAATGAATTACACTATGAAAGCACTAATATTAACATACCTTGATTGTTGTCCAGTAGTTTGGTCAAATGCTACTGGACAAATGATAAACAAATTACAACTTACACAAAATAGAGTGGCTCGTATAGCATTTAAGTGCAGCTACAGTACGAGCATCATTTCAGTGCACAGAAATTTCAACTGGCTGCTGGTTAAGGATAGACTGTCATACTCACTGATCATTTTCACAAGAAATATCTCTGCCTCAAAATTGCCTGTCACTTTGTTTAAGAATCTTTTTGTCAGCATAAAAATGCATAATTACAGTACCAGGCATGCTGCTGAGGGTAACTTCACATTACCTAAAGCGAGAACGAACGCAGTAAAAAACATTGTTACTTTCAGAGGTATGAATGTGTGGAATAGACTTCCCAAACAAATCAAGCTCACAACTGAGATAAATCAATTGAAAAAAAATTGTAAAACAGTATCTATCAAAATAAGTACTTTAGGAAGCTTTAACTGAGTCTGATGAAAACAATCTGAACGTATTTGTTATTGGTGACAATGGATCTACAATTGTTTTTGTTTTTAAATACTGTATATAATTTCTTTTATGTCTTGTATGTATAACTGTGTTGGACCCCAGGAAGAATAGCTGCAATGATACTGCAGCTAATGGGGATCTAAATGAATAAACAACAATAAACACTGTAAAATGTGTTTAGAGCCCTCACAACACAGTATTCACTAGAGTGTTTGCCTGTCTGTGTGCTTATGTACATGTAAAACATTGCATGAATGGTTAAAGGTTCCCATGTAAATTGCTTAAAGAAAATTACAGAAGTTCTCTCAACTACAAAATGAAAAGTAGTGTTGGCTCTGAGTCGTCAGATTAACTGGCCTGAGCAAATTCCACTAAACAATGTGCTCATTAAGACATTTTTATGTTTAGATTTTGTGTTTATGCAGGTACATACTGTTGCAGTGTGACATGCACAACTCAGCTATTTATTTGAACAAGTAGGAATACAACTCCAAATTCCATATACTGTACCTCCTACAAAACTGATTCAAAGGGCCAAAGTTCTGAATAGCTGTCAAAAATTTGTCAGTAGGTTCTACTGTGTCTTGAGGATTCACCATAATTTAGTTGAGTAAAGATATGCTCATATAAAGTGAACTACTATTGCCTTTTTGCTGGATGTTTATCAGCTTCTGGGAATCCCAATGAGATGTGAACAGCAGACTGTGCTAATCTGGTATGTACAATGTTTCTTTTTTATTTTGTTGGGTTTTTTTTAATTACAGTTATGAAGGAGGGTCAGAAAATAGAATAAATTAGGAAAGGATTTTAATGAACATTTTGAGTTTTTCTTGGATATATACAATAAACAACCTTTATTGTCATCATTAGGTCAGACACTGGTCTGTGTAGGTGACAACATACACATAATTTAATATGATGAATTCAGCACTCTTGCTCATTCAGTTTTAACAAGTAAAAAAGAAATGAATAAAAACATCACTGATATGACATTAAATTATCTCGGTTTGGGCATTCTGGCTACAAAAACAATTATTTATAAAAAAAAATAAAAAATAAATAAAAGGAAGATAATTGTTGAAAGTTTGGCCTTTTTTCCACATCAACAAGGAGGGAAAAACATGGAATCATGAACCAAGGGGGGAAAAAATGTGTATTACATTTTTGCAGTTCCTCCGGCTTTTATAGCAGCTTGAGTCCTTGAGGCATGGACCTCAGTAATGAAAACCAGTATTCTTCATCAATCAGTTTACAGCTTTCTTGGCCAGTAGTTGATAATAGATCAGCTTCACAGGATGGAACCTTGTCATTGAAACTTTTTTTTCCTTCCCAAAATTCTGGACTGTTTGTTAGCCTTGTCGTTGAGTTAATGTCATTTCTGAAGAAAAGATGAAGCACTGTTTGCTCTGTGGCAAGATGCATTGTCATCCTGAAAGCTGACGATCATGACCTAGCCTCTTCTCAACTATTGGAATGAAAAAAGTTTCTAAAATTTCAATGTCCACCTGTGCATTTTACTGTAGCAGTAATGACTGACATCTCTCCTGGTCCTATATCGTCAGTGACTGTGGAAATGTATTTGTTTATCTTCAGACAGTCAGTCATCTTTATATGTTTAACTAGGTCGGCACCAAACAACAGTTCTGGCATCATGACTTTTCTCATGCAGAACAGTGATTCATCACTGAATACACTGAATATCATGCTTGTCCAAACATGCAGTCCATGACTGCCTCTTGGCCCAATTTTGAGTCATATCTATTATTTGTTTATTTATTTTATTTAAAAACAGAAAAAGAAACAGCTAAATGAACATCCTTCGTGAGTAGTGACTCCATAATTTTTGTAAGAGGTTGTAGATGTTAAATTTGATTTAATGAGGAATTGGAGTAATGAAAATGTTCCCGTTGTATAAACAACATTCTCAACTATTTCTTTCACTTATTTCAATAAATGACAATAATGCAGCTGTTAATTCCAGATACAGGTGGTTAAGACTTAAAATTGGATGCACAATGATACCTTAATGAAGATAAACCTTCTCAAATTCAGCTGAATGAACGTTAAGATTTTAACAACCCTTGAACCGTTAAACAAGTACTTTATGTACTTTTTCTTGAGCAGAATGCAGCACTCCACACATCTCTGGAATTTATGGGGACTCTGAAAGACAACATCACAAAACTTTTTGTCTACATAGTGGACAAAATATTCAATAGCGTTATTATAGAATATTTTGCAAATAACTGCTGTTGCTGTTGCCATTTTGTTCTACATAAGAGGGGCCACTCCCCTCCTCTTCTCTGTTATCACAATACTTTGCTAAAACACATGCTTTGGCTAATGCCACTACATATTGAATATCAACTGGGGCACATCAAAGGACAATCACAAATAGCACACATTGGGAGCCAATATGCTTGTACAAACACTGCTGCAATGATTTGATTAGAATGGAAAGGGAAAAACAGGAGAGTTATTTACTTCTCCCTTGCCATCAAAATACATAGGCAGACAGACAATGGTACTCAGATACGCACTGAACTCACACATTCCAAACTTGACTTCATTTCTTTGTCACCATTCCAGTCAAATGATGGACATAAATGCACCGCCCCTGTGCCGATCTTGACCCACAGTGCACCTTCGCAGGGTTCCCAGACAAGTTGTCAAAATCTTAAACCCTCTCAAATGTCATTATAGATAATTACAGACAGAATGCCCCTGTGAATACTGTCAGATGCAAGGGGTGTGCGTGTATGTGTCCGGTTCAGGTATTACTCATTTTATGAGGACCCAAATTTATCTGAATGGTGACATTATGGGGACATGTCTATCTAATACGTAGAAAAAAGTTAAACAGAAAAGGGAAGTCACAATGACAAAAACAAGATTTGAAGAAGTGAAGATATAAAGTGGTATTTTCGTGATGCAGTTTGTGACCAGAAAAACAATGTAAGTTGATTTAGTGTCCTTATAAAAAAAGAATAATGGAACCTTATAAAATTGCACAAATGTTTGAATACATGACCATTCTTGATATTCTGTTATTCAGCTAATTTAATAGCTTGAATACTGATTGAAAAAGTTTCCAATAAAGAAAACTATTTTGCATTTTACTCTAAGTTTTACTCCAGAAAAAAACAGTTGTGATAAATCATGTATGAACACTTGATGTGGTGCAACAAAAACACAGAAAACATTACTTTGAACATTACGTTGTCAGTTTGTCTATTACCTGGACACAAATTCAAATGAGAAAAATTCACCTAAAAATTGCAATCCTGATCTAGTTAAAATTACTCAACCCGACTGAAGCAGACAACTAGCTATTTGAAGTTTTTAAAGCGATAAACCCAGTCAATTTCAGATAACATATTTCCCATTTGTATGGCGGTTTTGGTGTTGCATGAGTGCTCAGCAGTAGAATCAGAGGAAAGAAAGAAGTGAAACTATCTTCGAAAATCATGTTCCACTGTGCCATACACATCTTGGTTTGGCTTTGTGACTACCTTCCCTGCTGGCTCTGAACTCTGGCTTCCCCATTCCACCTTCATATTTTACAAACAGAATGCTGAGGTGCAAAAAGGGAAGTGTGAAAAGGCCAATGTTTAAGTAGGTGATTCATGTCAAGGAAACATCCGGGCTGAATGAATGTCAGAATGCAGGATTTCCCAGCAAAACAATTCATTGTAACAACAAAATCTCTCTGGTTCACTTCACTCGTCAGTGGTTTTCAGGTTGTGGATAATCCATATATTCTGACCATTTAGTGAGGTGTCAAGTAACGAAGTACAAATACTTCGTTACCTTACTGAATTATAAATTTGGGGTATTTATACTTTCCCGGAGTAATTATTTTTCAGCCGACTTTTTACATCTACTCTTTATATTTTCACACAGTTATCTGTATTTTCTACTCCTTACATTTTAAAGATAGCCTTGTTACTCCTATTTGATTTCGGCTTTTATTCATTCCAGAATCTGTAGCTAAAAGAAGATCATTAAAAACCATCAGTAGAGCCAACTCAGTGCTATAAAGAGACTTAAAACCAGACTGAAAGACCTCAACAACATTAACCACTCAGTGTTTTTATTCCGAGCAATGCAAGGGACCAAAGCTCTGTGATTATGTCATGGCAATACTAAAAACAATAGGTATGATAGGTGATGAATAAAGTGTGAGATGGGGTGTGATAAGTAAGACCAACCAAAGGAGTATACAAGCAGCATCTATAAAAGCCAAGGCCAAAGGCAAAGCCTTTTCAACTTTGTCTCACCAGTGTGTGAAATAAAGTGTGACCTTAGGTGTGAGAGAACAAAGGAAATACACTTTTATATATTACACTAGTACATTGGGTTTTGAAATTATTTGTACATGTTTTCATAATCAAATCGGCATTGCGAACAAATTTTCATATTTTTATGTCTGTATACAATATTTTTTTCTAGATAAGTATAGATTATAAAACCATTTGTGAGCATTTGTCTCTTTTTTTTGGTGTTGTGAGCAATTATCTTGTGAGCAAATGTCTTGTCATGGAATCTGGCCCATGTTCGAGTCCTGGCTAAGGACCCTTTGGTGCATGTTATTCTCTACTCCCTCTGACCCTCTTTCCTGTCAAGCTACTGTGGAATAAAGGGCACTAACATACAAAAAACACTGGTCTCCTGCTGCTTGAAAGAGGCTCATAAAATCATATTAAACTAGACATTCAATCTGGTAGATGTGAACAATGGGAGCTGTATCAGGCGACACAGCAGGGTACAGTCTTTGTTTCAACACTGAGTCACTCATTTCATGCCACATCTAAGGATTTGCTGAGTAAATAAGATATTTTCTTTGGATTTAAGTCTATTTGATTGTTAAATTTACTCCCCTGGTAGCTAATCCTGAAGCTCAATGCATCCACAATTTTCCTTCAATTAAATGCAGGCTTGTGAGATATTCCTCCACATTGTCCTGTGACAGTTTGGGCACATTCAATCCAAATAAATGGATGATAATAAAGATGGCAACAAACTCCATTATAGGTTGAAGTAATGGAGCACACATGGGATAGAGTTATGTATACCATTCTGGGGGAAACTAGCATTTGGAGCCTGAGGATGTCATCTGTTGAGTTAGTTTTTACTCACTGCACAAAATCAGATTCCCAGGAGTGCATTGTTCAAGCAAGAAGCCTTGAGACATCCGATAGAAAACTCTGTTTTAAAGCATAATGAAGAATTCCAGTAACCTACTTTGCAATTCCTGTAAGGCACTTTCACGTCACAATGAGAACATGGATCGTTATGTGCCAGAGTGCCATGGGACTGCAAAATAAATTGCAATAATAACCAGGAAAAGTACAACCCAACAACTTGACCAAATCTTTGTGCTGTCAAAAGTGATAATGAGCATGAGACAGTACAAAGAGAAGCACACCCACTGAAGGGTTTAAACAGAAATAAAGTGAACTAAGATAAACAAAAATGTCATGCCTTTCAATGAGAGGAAATCTGATGTGAAGTTCTTGTTTTAGTGGCTTCATGAGCACAAAAAACAATGATAGATTTACACAAATAAACTCCTCGTCGCCGTTGGAGGAAAGTGGATGGATGCCATTTCTTTTGTCCTGCAGAGTGGCAAAAGGAAAACAAAATGAATGCTAGATTTATGTCACATTCACTTTTATCCACCCTCTGTGCTATGTTTGATAGAGATATTGGACTCATTTTCAGGGGATAATTGGGGATTACCAGCTCTCAGTTGGCATTTTGATGGCTTTTAAAGGACACTGATTTTCTCTCAGACAACCAACAGTGTATTTCTAAGTTTAGCTTTATTATGAGCTTTCCATTACTGAGATGGAAGGAGCCATTGTGCAAACAATTAAAGTATGGACCAAGAAACCAAGTGATTTGAAGCTAAAATGAAGTTGTCCGCCCAATTAAATCTGTCTCTTTTTGTTATGTAAATGAATTTTGGAGTCTTTTTTTTTCCTTGGTTACAGTGCTCATTTGGCTTGTGTAATCACATTAAACAGTTCCTCGCAGTTTGGGGTTGTATAACAAGAGTTGTTTTTCTGCTACTTTGTAGCTCTTGCTTGGAGAGAATTTTGTGATTCTGTTTGTGAAGCTTCTTATTGTTCTGCTCTTACTTTGGTCTGCTCTGTTCAAGCAAAACAATCAAACAAAAGGGGAACAGAAAGGGTCCTGCTGGAAGTTTATCCCAATTCTTTTCTTCTCTTCTGGCTTTTAGTCAGAGTTTTTGTGAATAAGATTCAGTCAAAGGGGGTTATATTTGTCTTACAGCTTTTTATCATACGAGGCACAACATCTCATTTGGTAAAATTAGAACGCATCCTTCAGTAAACCTAACAACTTTAAATATTGATAAAATATTCTTTATTTAACACTTATAATCTATGATAATAATGATAATCTATTTCACTTGTATCATTTCCTTTTAAGGATTAATAAAGAATTTTCATTTAAATTGAATTTAATTACATTTTCTGAATAATAATTATAGAAAAGCAGCCTTTCAAGCTCTTCACAGTAATAAAATAGGTTAAGAAAAATTATAATTGTGCCATGTCTGCAAACAAATGTATGTACAGTAAAGATGTGTTTTATATAGTGTCTTTCTTGGACTCTGCCTGTTCCAAAGCACAAGCATTACAAAAGTTTACTGTAACTTTGCATGTGAACTTTACAATCGACTACAGCTTGCACTTTGTTTCATGGGTCATAGAGAATAGCGCTGCTCGATCAGCATTGGAAAGAAACATCAAACATTACAGTGGGCTCATTTCGTCTGTCATGTTCTATCATAATTAGAATCACATTCACATAAATAATTTTTTGTTCATCAGAATTACATCAAAGCTTCAATATTTTTTGTTCCACTGGTTAGGTCGAAGCAATCTTAAGTAATAGAATTTGATTATTACTTTGTTCTTATTAGTCCTGATTACTTTAGCTGCTAAAGTTTTTTATCTGGGTGAATGTTTCTCACTGATTCATGTGGGTGAGAAAATAAGAAATGAAGGATTGTTAGATTTCTGTTTTTGCTATCCACCCCACACCCCCATACGCCATTCAATGTCGTACACCATTCATTCTGTGGTCCATTGTGTACAGTTCTGACAAGTAATAAAACTTTTTTTATCCTACACAATGGCTTTCTCAATTTGTCTCCCTCAGTCCTTCTCCCACTACTGAAGGACTCCAGATGTCATACTTTCAGAAAGTTCGAGGTTGCCCTGCCATTGGTGCACTTTTTTTCCCTTTCTTATATTTTTCCATCATTTGTCCTTAAAAAGCAATGCTGAACTTTTTCCTTCATGTTGGGGGTAGTGAGGAAAATTATGAACACACATAAAAGGAAAGATTCAGAAGGGCTGGAAGAGGTGAAAACAATCACTGTAAACATGTGAATTTCACAAAAGGTCACTGGCTTCTCTGAAAATAAGGGTAATAACAACGACCCCCAAATATTGTGTCTTAATATGTCTGTTTTCAGCCCACCTCGCAACACCTGCCTTCCTTTGATTTTGTTTTTAGCACAGCTGTGATGTTGGTCTGTCACTGCAGCACTTTCATCCAGCAAACTGGTTCAGACTGTACCATGTCTGTGGAGTGAGGACTGAGCAGCACGTGGAATTAGAAAAGTAAATACATAAATCACTAAGCCAAAGTATTCTATCAGTGAAAATGTTCTCTTTTAGGCAGACATGTTAATTGAAAAAGAAAGTAACTAAACAAATAAACATTTAGGACATGTCAGCTTAGAGATTTTAGTGCACCCTTTATGTTCTGAGTTCAAACAATAACATCTTTCCGAAGATTATTTAAGTATTTAACTTAATTTTGACCCAAATTTTCAATTTGTCCCTGGTCAACTTTTATATCTATCAAATATCTAAATGTCTTAATTGAACTTTTTTTTTTGGTTCCCATTGTGAGCATAATGACATTAGCATTTAACCCAACTCACAGAGCCATTAGATTATCTGCAGACCCCTGCAGTTAAATTAAGATCTTGCAATATTCAACTAATTAAACATCGTTTTACATGCATGAGATATAAATGAGTAATTGTGGAGATGCTGAAAATCTCTGTCAGAGTAGCCGTACTGACATTTTCAACTGTCAGAATGTAAGTGGAATGTCAGGTCTTCCAATTGCAGCCTGTAAGAGGCCACTTGTTTTGGTCAGGATCTAGATAAAGAAATAGACATTAAGATATAGATATCCTCTTTTTCAGAGGGCACAACTGTAATAAGATCATCGTTGCCAAAGCTATATCATGGGCAACTATGGACTATTCCTTTATTTCTGTTTTTAAAAAAGTAGTGCGCTGCTGAGCTTGTCAACATACATGTTCACTGAAGAAAATAAAGCTGTAAACATTCTGAACACAAAGGCCAAATCAGATCATCATAGAAAGCTAGCATGCGGAAAGCCTGTAGCAGTTCACGTTGTGAAGCAGACAGTATGACAGAAGTAGCCTGGTGAATTCTGAAGCATATAGTGATGAAGTCATACTGTCTCCTCAGATTCAGCCAAATCTAACACAGTCAATTGGATGCTTTGATCGGATGTTTCATTGTACGACAGACAATGACCCAAAACATGCTACAAAAGCAGCACAGAAGGTAAACACATTGAATATTCTGCTATGTCAAAATCAGTCACTTCACCTCAGTCTAACCAAGGTGCATTCTACTTGCTGGAGACAAAACTAAAGACAAAAAGACCCAAAAACAAACAACTGAGAATAGCTGCAGGAAAGACCTGGCAAAACATAACAAAGCTGGAAGCCCATTCTTAACTTATTCCAAGCTTCAATGACACTTGAAGAAGTAATGAAATTGAACATTTTATTTATGGTTGTTAGATCAGCTGATTAAATTTGAGAGTCTGAAAAAAAATAAGTTACATATTAGGATGGAGTTGTAATTTAAAATAAACTTAGGCTTTTATTAAAAATATTTCTCCATCTGTCAGAGGGCAATGCAATCAGCAGCGCAGAGTTCCCCATGCTCTCATTTATGTGTGGTAGTCTGTCAACTTGGTCTGACCCATTCTTTCTTCATTTTTTCCCAACCAACAGAATGGCCAGGTTGCAGTTGTGGCTGGTTTTAGATGCTGTTCAGAACTGTTATCAATGTATATCTCAGATAATCTGATTACAAATAGGAAGCTCTTAGTATGTCTGTCTCCCCTGGCATTTAAATCCAACCTTACATGCACTCTTTATATTGAATGGCCATTTGTGATTGGACCCTCACAGTCAGCTGTAACCTGAGCAACAAACAGGACATCTGGTCTGATCTTTCTGTAAAACCAGGAATATATTCACTAACCTGATTTACAGAATTATTCAAATATTAACACATTTCAGATCTGCCTGTGTCCCATTTATTGCACAAGGTTTGTGGGGTTTCTTTTTCTTTCTTTTTTTCAAACAAACGATTCAATAAGCTCGGTTGTAAAAACAGGGCTCAAAAGCATATAAAACGATTGAGAGTTTTTGAGAGTGATGCCACACTTCTGAGTAAAGACACACAAACTGAAGCTTTCAAACTCTATTCAGTTTTTTTTTCCAGTTTTTTTATTTTTAACCAGTCTCTGAAGAAAAGGCTGAAAATACATTCTCACAATAAAAACCAACTATGGACTGAGTTAGGAGTTAAAAGTGCATGTTTAGAGTTTGGATTAATGTTCTTAGGTTTAGATGTTTAAAAGTACATGGCAGGGTTGGAACAGCACACACGTGAAGCATGTTCTGGTTGTATGGAGTCATGTCAAAGCAGATGGTGCCCCACTTTGAATTGTCTTGAACAGGAAATGTGCTGTACAAATAAACTTGCCTTGCCTTGCCTTCAATGTCCCCCCACGAGGGATTTGTGATCAGAACTTTAAAAGAATTTTCAACTTTAGCTGTGAAAGATAATCCCTGAATGTTTCCAAAAAGATCAGATCTGAGTTCACTCACACTTGTATTATGTTCTGCTTTGAATTCACATCTTAATATCATGTCCTAACAAGGCTTTGATGTCAGCCAGCTTCTTTTTTATGAGTCTCTCATTCTATGCATCTTTACTGTCTTGGTCTGCAACTGGCAACAGTTGTCCTGGTTCTAATTTCTGTTGAATATGCTGTGAGCTGTAGGACCATTTGAACCGGAACCAACACCAGGTAATAACTATACTTATATGTCAATTCATATAAACAGCAGAGCAACATAAAGACCACTGTCGCCTGCTGCAGTCCAAGATGGTAGAGCTCAATTTTGTGTAAATGCAGGGAGGCAGCAGAATATATCTCTGTAATGAATTTGTAACAAAGTATGTGGTGATTTAAATATTTGTAGAGGGACACCTTATAAACAGCCTAAGCATGAGTCTGCCTCCTGGAACATGTATTCACATGCATATCGGGAGCCACCCACACCCTCCATGAGCTACTGCCAGAAATAGAATCTAAACACTGTAAATTAATGATCTGAAATTAAACATTTACAGTTATGAGTCCCTCCACTTAGAAACATGGAAATAGCCATAATCCAAGAGACTTAATCTTTGGACTGCTACAGTAAACTATAATAAATAACATGAACCTATCTTTTAAAAATGATTTCATTGGGTGTTAAACAATGTAGTGGGACTTGATGTGTTTGATTCTTGTGAATAGAGCTTAAAAGGAGAACAGTAGACAAGGTCAGGAATTTAATTCCACTTTTTAAGTGTAAAACGTGTATGTAATAAACATTTTCAACCCAACAGGATTTTTATTTGAACTTTTTTTCTTTCTGAAAGAAATGCACTGCGATTACTTTTGTTGCGAGCTGGCGCTATACAAAATAAACTGAACAGAGATAAATTGAACAATCTGGCAGAGATGACTGAATAAATTTGTAGAGCATAAACTGCAAATCTCTGGGTCATCATGTAGAATCCCTTCAATTATAGTGCTCACAATAATAGTTTAAGGTGCTGATCTTTTCTGCACCACAATCAAAACTCTTACATAATAATCAAAAAGAGATTAAGGTTGATTATATTTTCCCAGAAGAGAAGAATATGTAAGCCAAAAGTAAGTTGAACTTAGATCTGCAGGCACAATAAACTGCTCTCCCAGGGCAGGTCTGTACAACAAGCAGCATTTTTAATAATACATTTCTTCTTAAAATCACACTTGTTCTGAGATATCACTGTGCTTGCAGCAAAACTTGGAAGTAAATGTGTTAGAATGAGCTGTGCACAGTGTGTGGATGTGTACTACCACTGGTCTTACACACTCCCTTGAGGTCAATAGACACACAAACATGCATGTCTCTCACACACACACACACACACACACCACACACATGAGCACACAGACACACACACACACACAAATACACACACACACACACACACACACACACAAATACACACCCACACAAATACCTTCACAGAGTTGACAATTAGTTCTTTGATGCTATATGCTGGACGAAGTGTAATTTGCCAGAGGTCACGGGGGTATCGAGTAGCCCTTGAGACTTCCTGAGCAGGCGGGACATCAGTGTGGAACTATTACCACTTATGTGTGCAGGAAGAGGAGGGTGAACCAGCAGGTTACAGCATTAGCTTTGCCTCTCAGCATAACAAAGAAAGTAAAAAACAGAGCCTACCAAGATCAGCGATTTTCAACATCATTATCAACTGTGAGAATGTTACAAAAATCCCCATTTAGCTTTCATGTCAGGAAAATGGGTAAGTAATTAGACGCACGAATAATACTAACTGGTCAAATGCTTTTCATTCTGCTCTCGCTATTCTTCTTGGACCACTGAATTAAGCAATCACAGTGATATTAAGTCCTGTCAGAAATCCTTGAGATTTCCATGACTCCCCAGGGAAGTAATGCTGCCCTTATCAAATAGAGCAAAGCATCAAGGTCCCCTTACACTTTGATAAAACACTGGCAGAATACTGATAGAAATCTACTGGATAGGAGTCACTCTCATAAGCCCTAATATACAGTAAGTGATAAAGGTCGGATGCAGATATGACTGCAAAATTATCAATCATCTAAATGCAGTTCAGGGTCAGCAGGAAAGATTTATAATAAATGAAGGTGAGAGCTCATATGTGCAGTAGAAATAAAACGTTTGAAAGGTGGGCAAGCTGTTTTGATAGCAACATTTTGTTATACTTTATTTAATCATGACATATACCAGAAAATGCTGTGAAAACATTGTAATCCATTTCATCATTCATCAATTAATTCCAACAGTGTTTTTACATCTCAAAGTTCCTGTGTGTAATATTTAGGGTCATCTATTGGCAAAAATGCAATATATTATTCCTAACTACGTTTTCACTTTTGAAAATTGTATAACAGTAAACAAATCTTTACAAATCATTACAAAAAATATGTTTGTTTTAAATTATGCATACACATGTTTATCATGGCTGCCTCAAGTGTTTTGTTTTTATTTGAAGCACCATTTTGCACATCCTCTGAAATGAAAGCATTACATTATCAAGCTGTAATATGCAAGTAACCACTAGGGGCAGCATCGGACCGATTTAACTGAATGGTGCAATCCCGGACATGTAACTGTGAAGGTATGTCTCTGCACCTCGAACATTGAATCGTTAGCTGTGTATGTGCCCATATGATCTTGCTAGAGAGTTCTCATGTGCTCTGATGATCAGTATTTACATCTGACCATCAGCTGATCAGGCAGCTGCATGTTACACAATTCACATGACAGTTGTGGAGCTATGGACAAAACAACCAGATGCTTTTCTGTGCATCACTGGTGATTTTATCATGTCACACTAGACTCCATTCTACCAACTTTTCATCAATATGTTGACTGCACCACACAGGACAATAAAACTCTGGACCTACTCTATGCAAACATCACGCAAGCGTCCCGGATGGAAAAGTGCAGTTTCTCAGCCACAGGATACTACTGGGCAGCGTAGAAATGCACACAATAGATGTTACTGAGCCATCAAGCGAGTCTGGAACACAGAATTTTAAAGTAGAAAAGTTAAGGAATGGGTCTTGAATATCTCCTATTGAAATCCGAACCCAACCCAACGATATATAACCTGCGACCCGACCCGCACATGAACACATTGAATAATTGTATATAGACCCCTCCATCCCTTTGTTGCATTACTTTTCTTAATTCGTTTGTATACTTAATGTGATACTGTTGTTCAATGTGATACTATGCTGGTGTGAACACAAAGTTAAAAAGCTAGCACATTCTCGACCTAAGCTGAAATCCTTCCCTTTGCAGTCAACAAGGTTGCATTGCCGTCTTTCTACAGCAGCATAGAACACAAAAACCAAGCATTATCCTAGTGTTTACCCAAATGCTTGTAATTTGTAGTAGAACATTCAACATTAAGTGGCCAATTCTTCTATAACACTGAGTGGGCAACGTATATTTAGTTGGTTGCCACAAGATGGCACTAAAGCCAATACGCTAGCCCTTTAAATCTCTGGAAAGTAATTTTTCAAAAATATAGATAATAGTCAAATATTATACCTTCAATCCAATTCAATCCACTTTATTTATAAAGCGCATTTAAAACAGAACACGTCTCCAAAGTGCTGCACAATAAAATCAGCAATATCAATTAATACAATAAAAACATAAATAAAATAAAGAAGTTAAAATAAATAAAAGTTTAAAAAAAAGACACAGAGGACCATACAACTCACTCAGTGTTAAAAGGCAGGGAATAAAAGTTGACCTTTAGACGAGACTTAAAGCACTCCACTGTGGGGGCAGTTCGGACATGGAAGGGCAGAGTGTCCTTGTCAAAGAATTTCTCACTATAATCTCAAGATTTGTGCTCAGATAGTTCATCATTACAAACCTCATAGCAGGAGAAAAATAATTCAGTATTTTACAATGAATTAATTTCTGAATTAAAAATCATTTTGAGACATAATATTTAACATATGTATTACTGTTCAGCTCTAAATACTTTATTTCAGAGTTAAATAGCTATGTTGAGCTCATCTAACAAGTACAGGAGGTGAAGTTAAGGCTAAATATTCAATCAGTTTATCAAATGTTTTAGTGATTGCATTTTTTTTCATATAACAACTGCATAATACCAAAATATATGATAATATACAGTCGGTCTTTTGTTCAGTCGCAACACTGCAAAGAAGATAAACCCAATAAGGAGGAACATTAGTTTTCTAGGTTTTATTGCCTGTTCAGTACATCCGACCATTCAGGAGTTTTTATGTTTTTGGTGCCTTGGAGAACATGATTTTGTTTGAATGTCCTGCTCATAAAAAAAAGACTACAAGACTACATAGTTGTTTATGAAGGCAGTTTATATAAAGAGATTTCATGAGGTTTTGTTATATAGCATCAGTTGTTTCACCAAATAAACAAAAATATCGAGTTCAAGAGATAAAGTCCTCAAGTGGACATTGCAATTATGATGTTAGAAAAAGAGCAAGTCAACATTGACAACATTGTTACCAAGCCACAAAGATACGAGGATCGACAGGTCAGAACATATTGTACTTCTACACGGGGGGCTACTGTTAAACCTGAGAATATTTGAAGACAGAAATCTTATGAATCTTTCTGTCTTGCTAGTCCCCGGGACAAGTCCGCGGGGCAGGCTGCAGAGTTTTGTCCTCCTGTATGGCTGAGGTGAGTGAGTGGCTCATTCTAAATCAGTTGGTGCTGAATCTAACTAAGACGCTATCAATGTGTTTTTCTATTAGACAACAGAACGTAGAACAAATTTTCAAAATACATTTATAAAATAATAACATACAATCTGTGATGGAATTTTAATATATTGGCTTGGTCCTTGACCCCAAACTGAAATTTGATAAACAAATTAAGAAAATCTCAAAAACAATACAACGCAATCTAAGTTGTATTAAACTAATTAGGCACTATATCCCAGATCAGGTATTTTCACATATATCATGCTGTATGACTGCATGGGGCCAGGCCCTCAGCCACAAAGTGCATTGGATAATTGTAAAATCAAGCAATAAAACTTATGAACAAAAAGCCAATCCACTTCCACCACTGCAAAATTGTGTAAAAGTATAAATTGCTAAGCTTTGAAAGTGTTAGTGACTTGTGCTTTCTCAAATTAATATTCAAATGTATCAATAATGTAGCACCAGAGTCCCTTAGTTCATTTGTCAAGAGACAAAACAGCAACAGAGTCACCACAAGTTCCATCAACCAGAACTGTAAGCTTTCACACTGCAGAACGTTGTTTGGTCGGCCTGCCTTTTCCTATAAAAGTGCAAAGTTGTGGAACTCATTAACGACTGAACTCAAGACCATATCGGAGTTTAAAACCTTCACCTCTAGGCTTAAGTCTTGGCTGAAAACAAACCAAAACTGTACCCATTTGTAAATAGCACTGTGTGCTTGTGTGAATGAATGAATGGTTTATAGATTTTGTATTGTGTGTATGGGTAGGTTTTATATATGTTTTTTAATAAATTATTGTATTTTTAATGTAGTGTAAAAAGGCCCAAGCAGGGACAGGAGTTGAGAATTAACTCTTGCTACAAACTCTGTTTGCATGGCATCAGCTACAAACCTTTTGTGATTATGTACAAATGCAATGTCCCTGTCAAATAAATAAAATAGGTTGTGTTTTCCCCTGAGTGCTTGCTCTGCATTTGGTTTCACATAAGCCCTGGTAAGCAACAATAACCACAGAAATTATACACTTCGATTGCAAAGTTTTGCATGAGAAGTCTTACCACAAAGCTTCAGCCTGTGACTCACTATGTCTCTGTGTGCGACTTCCTGTAAAGAAAAGGTTATCCTGTTCACTGTATCACAGTTTCGGCCCCGTTCTTTAACCTCAGCTGACAGTGAACTGTTTCTGTCTTTGCTAAATCCCTCCATGGATTCAGCCTGATTGACTGTAATCAGATTGGGGAGCCCAAACATGGCTGGAAATGCTCTTGGGATAGTCTTCTCTCTTCTACTCCTCGCCTTTATTATCCAAGGTAATCCTGGACATCCAGATGTGCTTTTGCTCATACAATATACCAGTAAAGATTTACCAGTGGTTTGAAAAGTGCACTGACTTCTGGTGTGGCAAGCTACCTCTGTAAAATGCTGTGAATTTTTTTTTATCTGTCTGCATCCCAGCGGAGGGCAGTCTGTACTATCAACTTCAAAGAGCAAGTGATTTTGTCTCTTCACTTTTCTTGCTTCTAACAGTATCTGATCTACCTGACAGGGCTTCAGGATGTTGAGCTGTTCCATCATGAAACACTGGAAGCTGTGGTGGGACAGAACATTACCTTACCTTGCCTTCTAAAAAAACTTGGCAATCTCAAGCTTGTCGGTATTGAATGGAAAAAGAAAGGAGGGGAAAAGCTGGCTGTGTACAGCTCTCATCATGGACAGCATTTATTTTGGCGTAATGTGACTATCAAGATTGAGGACAGTGAGGAAAGTGAACTGATGGGCTCCTATCTACATCTTCATGAGGTGAATAAAGGGGACAGTGGCATCTATACTTGTGAGATCACAAGTTTTCCCTTTGGTTCCATTATGAATGAAACAAAGCTTACAGTCAAAGGTAAGAGGATGTCAAGCACCTGCATATCTATCCCTAAATACCTCAACCAGAATGTAATACAGAGAGGATTTTGTATTAAGATTAACTCTGAAATTGGCCATTTGCATATGTGTTCATGTTACTCCTGGTTGCATCAGAGTGCTGTTTCTGCCAATCTTAACAATATTTACTTCTAAGCAAATGCACAAGATA
>JBBBVU010000016.1:10350844-10383872 GCA_037177055.1 Atherinosoma microstoma
ATATATTCTTTTTTGTGCAGAGCAAGCACATGATTGCCTTCATACCTGGTACAAAAGTATAGACTTTAAAAGTGGTGCTCAATTAGAATGAAGATTTAAGAATAGTGATATTGTTTATTGGTAGAAATGTTTTCAGTGTAATCTGATTATCTGTGAAAGGATGTTCAAAACTTGACTTTTGTTTGTTTTCTTTGCAAGGAAAACTTAACCAACACTTTTCAACACCTTTCACAGGCTCTATGTACTTGGTTTTAAAAGAGACAGAAAGACCAAACCATCAACCTAGATCAAAGCCATGGATGACATCTTTACACAATGTAGAGAAGGGAACTCTGTTGCTGTCCGTCTGTGGCTGGACAACACAGAGAATGACCTCAACCTGGGGTAAGCAAATCTGTGTTTTCCTCTATCTCATTTATAAGGCCGTTAAAACCTGGAACATGATTGCTGCTGGTGGATGTTAAAAAATCTAGCTGACAAATGAAGTAAAAACTGTGTTGACTGCTGTTGGCCACTAAGAAAACACACCACATTTGGTATGGATGGTAGGTGTGTGTGTGGATCCTTGGTCAAATAGTTTCCATATTGTGCTGTCTTTGCAGGGCTGCTCAGCATCACTCAGCTGCGATGGTTTCAGTTCAGTGTGTGCTGTTTTTTTTCCTCTTTCTCTTTCTTCTTATGATGTCATCTACAAAAACTGCTAATAAAAACTTTGGGTGATTTGGTGCAGATTTTGCAGTGACATAAATGACTCGGAGAACAAAATCTCATTTTAAATCCATCCCACACGACACTGAAAAGCAGACAAACTTTAGATTTTTGTAGTTAGTTTATTAAAAATTGAAAATTAAGAAATTAAACATGTTCCTCTTTTTTCACACATTGAAATGATAAAATAGTCATAATGATGATGATAATAAGATATTAATACATTGGATTTATTGTGCCCTCTACATCGCAAGATCTCAAAGAGCTACAGGTAAAAAAGACTATATGTTTAAAAAAAAAAAGAATTTTTAAAAAAGTGATAAATGTGAAGTTGCTATCCATGATGATGTCTCCCAGCCTTTTACATCTTCCTAATTGTTAAGAATCCAGAGCATTTTTTTCTGGTTTACATCATTTCTTTGCTAGAAAGCAGAAAACCTCACAGCTTAAGACCTCAGTTATCTCATTCTTTGGGCCAGACCATATATGTGCAGTTTGTTGACGTTTACTTTGAGGGGCTGCAGAGCTTCTAGCCAACTACGCAACAGGCAAGGCCATTTCCTCTGTTCAGCTCCATACAGGGCCAAGCCCTCGCTGACAGAGCTTCTCAGGCAGTCCCACATAAACATCTCAGGAACCAGTCATTGTGCTGGAGGCCTTCTTTGGCTGTTACTCCGAGGAAGCTCAGCTATGCAGACAGGCCCCTTTTACCCCTCATTTCCAAAAATGTGTAATAAAAGTGTTATGCGCTGATGGGAAAACGTGTTGGAATCGAAAGTGGAATGTGAGAGCTGCGAGACAAGCATTAAATGGCCTTTGAGATCTGCCCCCGAAAGCCAGCAACACAGGAAAATGCATAAAGAAAAAAAAAAAGGGAAACTTGGAGGGAATGTATTTTCCACCATGTCATTCCTGAGTCCTTTTTTTTTTTTTTTCCTTGTTACTTTTTATAGCCCGGAGGGTTGGTCAGACTATGAGCTGTCTGTCCACAGTGCTGGATCGGAATTGACAGAGAATGTGCCTAACTGTTATTTCACTTTGGTGTGAATTGGTACTGTTGCTATTTCCTACAGGCTATACAAGCCCGCTTGAGGTTTATTGTTAAACAGAGCATAGAGTTTGTGGCTTTGCAGGGAGATGGGAGAAGCCCCAGCAGCTGCCTCGGGGTCAGGTAATGTAAAGGACCGGCTTGGGCGAAGGGGCCAGTCACACTGAGGTGATAGCCCGGCTCCATGTAGGCCACAGCGGTGCTATGTACACCCTGAATGTCTGTGTTAGCAGAGATTCCCGGTCTGTGCAGACATATTTACCACTTGGCCAGTCATCAGATGGGCATAGGCTGCAGGCAAAGGAAGAAAGCATGTGCTTAAGTCTAAATAAAGATTAGTAGGTGGTGTGTGTGAACCTGTGTGACTGTACCGAAAAGGGAAGCACACAGATGGTGTTTTGTCAGCTGATGTGGACACTGTTAGGAGAGCACCCGTACTCTTCAGGAATGCAGTGGTTCGCATACGTCTCCAAATGTTGTCATCTTAAAAAAGTGGATATAACTTCAGTTGTTGCTGTGAAGTTGTAAATATGGGTTTAAATCCAATCTGTGTGAAGCATTACAGCTTTTTTTTTATATGCAAACTCTCTTTTTCAGGACCTAAAATTGGATCATGAATGAGTCATTTCTATCATTTTGGAAGCGATGACTGCTTGAAGTTTTGATTGCACAGATACCTCAGCGAGTTTTCTTCTTAATGCTTTGCCAGCTGCAGCTGTCTTTGTTTGTTGGTTGTTCTACCTTTAGGTTTGTCCTCTCAACCCTCAAAAACTCCCAGGTCCCAAACCCCCCCCCCCCCCCAGACGGTATATCCTGATATTCCAGACTTCAGAATCCCTTAGATTACCTCTGTCTAATGTTACATCATTAATAAACCGAAGCCCTTTGAAGCCTTGGATGCTTCCATGTGTTTCATGCATATCTGCTCCAGATCACAAGCCATTCCTATCCATCTTTATACTTTTTTAAAATGTATTGCTTGATTTCTTAAACTTTCCCAGGACTATAGATTGAACTTAACTTATTCTGTCATAGGAATCCTGGTATGAGGTGTTCAGGCTTTTTTTTTTCAGGGATTTTTGATGAAAAAAGAAAAAATACTTTAATGTGGAAAGAATCCTGAGATCTATCCACCAGCACGGTCTTCCAATGTCATTCTGTCAGTTTTACCTGTTCATCTGATGAAGAGATGGAAACAGAATAACTCAGGGTTGTACTTAAAATATTTCAACCCCCTGAAATAGGATGCTCCAGATACTGCATAAAAGCGCTGCGACTCCTAAACCCTTCCTTTAGATGGGAATGCGCTCGTATTACAGCTGAGATTCTTTGGTAAACAGCTTCTTCGCCCCTCATACTCTTGTTTGTCTTGTGTGTCAGCGATGACCACGGTTTCAGCCCCCTCCACTGGGCATGCAGGGAAGGGAGGAGTGGTGTTGTTGACATGCTCATCATGAGAGGTGCACGCATCAACGTGATGAACCGCGGAGATGACACGCCTTTACATCTTGCTGCCAGTCACGGACACAGAGACATCGTGATGAAGGTACGTGCGCTCAGATACAGCTGGACCCTGCATGTGTTGTCGGCGTTGCCTGCAACTTGATTTTGTTGCTCAGTTGTCCAACTTTTTTTTTTTTTTTTTACATGTGAACGCCAGCTGATTCAGTGCAAAGCTGACCCCAACACAGTCAATGAGCACGGAAACACTCCACTCCACTACGCCTGTTTCTGGGGCCAAGATGAAGTTGCAGAGGTGCAGTAAGAAAAAAAAAACCCACACACCCTATTTCCTTTGACATGATCTGCTGGTTGAAAACGCCCTCTCCTGAGCAGAAATGGCCACTACAGTGAAACTCCAACTGCTCACACTTCTTACAATCTTATCTCTTTTTTTAGTACTTAGTAGCCAGTGGGGCCCAGGTGTGTATATGTAACAGGTATGGGCAGACACCTCTGGACAAGGCCAAGCCTCACCTAAGACAGCTCCTGCAAGGTCAGAGGTTGCTTGTTGGCATTTGATCTCAATAACAGGTTATTTCCTACAGGAAAAATAACCAAAGAACTGTTGCACTATTTTTTTTTTTAAACTTATTTTAGAAAAAGCTGAGAAAATGGGCCAGAGTATGACCAAAATCCCATACAAGGAAACCTTCTGGAAGGGTACCATGAGGACACGGCCCCGTGAGTAGCTCTCTTCTCACACAGCTGGAATAAATGTGTTAAATCAGGATGCGTGTGTTATTATTCATATTTCTTTGCTCTCACAGGTAATGGTACCCTCAACAAGCAAGCTGGCATTGATTATAAGCAGCTCTCACTCCTGGCAAAGATCAATGAAAATCAGTCTGGAGAGGTCAGCTGCTCTCTGGCGTTTACTGCTGCGTGCCAGTCTATTTCAGCTCCCCGCTTGTTTACTGGAGTGTGTGCTCTCTTTCTAGTTGTGGCAGGGTCGATGGCAAGGAGATGAGATCGTAGTAAAGGTGCTGCAGGTGAGAGACTGGACCACCAGGAAAAGCAGAGACTTCAATGAAGAGCACCCAAAGCTCAGGTAGTTTGCACATCATGATTTTAAAAGAGACATCATGATTTTCCTGTTTGCCTTTATTAACTCTGGTCTCTACGAATGTTCGTATTGTATTACCTTTTCGTGACCTTTGCATCACATCGTCACCCAAAAGGCATTTCGTTGGACATTTATATTAAATTTAAATGTAATGTTAAAATGCTTTAGAGGATTTCTGTATGCTGAAAGTTAACCGAAGCCGAGGTAGGTTGCTCTATTTTCGTTTACTGTATCATAAATAACTGTCACACATTTTTTTTTATTTTGTGTTCAGAATCTTCTCTCATCCAAACATTCTGCCTGTTCTTGGGGCCTGTCAGTCACCTCCATCTCCTCACCCTATCATCATCAGCCACTATATGCCCTATGGGTCCCTCTACAACATACTCCACCAAGGCACTAGTAAGTAAATTGCTTTTATGTGCATGAATGAAAGGGAAATGGCTCAAATATATATTAAAGTTATTTTTCCCTTCACCCCAAAGCAGTTTAGAAGAGAAATGCTACTGTAGACAGCAGCACACCCGGGCATTCATATACATCTATCACCCTGTTTCCAAACACATCACTGATAAATCTGAGAAGCCAGCCGCTTAACTTTGAAACATCAGTTTCATTGCGTTGATTTCTGAACGTTATCATCATTTTTTCACATGTTTCTTCCTCTTCCTCAGCTCTGGTTGTCGACCAAAGCCAAGCAGTAAAGTTTGCGTTGGACATTGCCAGCGGCATGGCTTTCCTCCACACCTTGGAGCCAATGGTTTCACGGCTTTACCTCAACAGTAAACATGTCATGGTAAGACGCTGCTGATGTGAAAGCAAACACAATTAGAAACTTCAAATTCCTGACTCATTTGTTGTCAGATTTTTTGCTGAGTCAGAAAGCGATGTGGTTGACTTGCAGATTGATGAGGACATGACGGCTAGAATAAGCATGGCAGATGCCAAGTTCTCCTTCCAGTGTCCTGGTCGTATGTACTCCCCCGCCTGGATGGCCCCTGAAGGTATTTAGATGTTGTATTTTTTTCCACACACCCTCCTTTCTATTGTCCTCTTAATATCACCTTAAACTTTATGAGTCATTCAATCCCAAACATGACTCACTGTACTGTATAATTTAGTCCCAATTCAGTGGTAGTCATGCTGTTGAAAGAGTTCTTTTCTCCCTCGTGGTTCCAGCGCTGCAGAAGAGGCCTGAAGATATCAACAGAAGATCTGCTGACATGTGGAGCTTTTCAGTGTTACTGTGGGAACTAGTTACCAGAGAAGTCCCCTTTGCTGATCTCTCACACATGGAAATCGGCATGAAGGTATTGTATTTGTATTGCGTTGTATTTTTCGCATCTACACTGATGCCTTTTGGGATATTTATAACAGCTATATAACTCATTTGTTTCCCTCATTACTCAGGTGGCTCTTGAGGGTCTTCGGCCAACCATTCCACCAGGAATCTCACCTCACATCTGTAAGCTGATGAGGCTCTGCATGAACGAAGACCCGGCCAAGAGACCCAAGTTTGACATGATCGTCCCCATCTTGGAGAAGATGCAGGACAAGTGAATGCCTCAGCAGCAAATACTCCAGCTCTGTTGTTGTGTTTCATTATCAAACCACTCTTTAGCTTTACTGCAGTCATGTATCTGCTAGCCCACTGTAAATAATGCCATAAACCACTGTATCCACACACAATTTGAACTGCTTGTTTTGTATAAATTAATTTGAGGTTTAAATGATTTTGCTTAAATGATGTTGCTCTTGTATAATGAAATGTCATCACTGAAATATTGGGAAACTTTTTCTTCACGGATTATATTCGGTGAGGATTAGGACAGGAACAGATCCAAAGAAGCATGTATAGACTGAATGCTTTTATACATGTTTGCATTTGACTTTATAATAAATGTTTTATATTTATGACAAATCCTTGCTCTTTTTAAAATATTTTCCCTTTTGTGAAGCACTTAATACATGGAAATTGTTTCACATTTGCTTTTTTCATTTAAAAGCTTTCTTTAGCTGGATGTGGTTGTCATGGAAATGATTTTGGTTGAATCCTATCATAGACTACATATGAGTGAAATGTTATCAACTGTAAAGGCCACAAGATGGGGCTGAAAGCTTTAAGTTTACGGGAAGTGACACCGTTAACTTTCCGTTAAAATATTTTAAAGGTCAGTTTTGAACTCATGTTGTTCCAGATTGTCTATATTATGTGCGATTGTGTAGCTTTGTCACTTGTACGATTAATTGCCATGTGGAGTAGGAATGCTACTTTTATATCACTTTCATTTTAGTGTAAGGAAATGGGTGTTTAACATGGGTCTACCATGGCACTCCACTAATTATTGCCTGTACAGCCATATGAAGGATTACAAGTAAATAATAATAACTGATAAGATTTTCTTTTGGTTTGAGATCTGGTGACTGTGGAGGCCATTTGAGTACAATTCTTTTCCACGTTCAAAAAATCTAGTTTTCTTTTTCATTTGAGCTGTGTGACATTGTGTATAATCCTGCTGGAAGTAGCCATCAGAAGATGAGTAGGGCTAACCTGTGGTCATGAAGAGATGATAAGGTCAGCAACAATACTCAGGCAGACTGTGGCATTTCAACCATGCTCAATTGGTACTAAGAGACCCAAAGTGTGCCAAGAAAATATTCCACTTCCTGCCTGAACCATTGATATATGGCAGGATGGATCCATGCTTTCATGTTATTAATTCTCACACTATCATCTAAAAGTTGCAGCTTAAAAGGAGATTCATCAGACCGGGTAACATTTTTCTGGAGCTCGTATCCAGTTTTGGTGACCGTGTGTGAATTGTAGCCCAAGCTGAGAGGAGTGGCAACTGGTATGGTCTTCTACTGTAGCCCATTTCCTTCAAGGTTCAGTCAGCATTGTGGGACCATAATTCCCTAATAAAATTCAAAAATGACTTAAATCTGACAAAGAGGACTTTGGACCACTGAGCAACAGGCTTTGCTTCACAATCTCCATGAGGCTGCAGTTAACCCTGTTGCTTGTGGCTCTTTCTACTGAACTTTTTTATCCCGCTCAACTTTCCATTAAGCTTGGATACAGCACTCTGATCAGGAGCTAACTCTCCTTGTAGGATGACTGACTTGTCTTTCCCATGATTGTACTAAAAGACTATGGAAACCTTAGCAGGTGTTTTGAGTTAAGTAGCTGCTTAGAGTGTGACACAATGAGTGGAAAATATTAAACTTTTTCAATATATTCTAATTTTCTGAGATACTGAATGTGGGGTTTTTCATAAGCTAAGCCATAATAATCAAAATGAAAAGAAATAAATACTTGAAATATGTCATTGTGTGTAATGAGCCTATATATATGAAAAAACAATGTCACGTGATGTATCAGCTGACTGACTGTGACTTTTACAAAAGCTCGAGCAGCAGTAGGCACGCCAGTCAGCGTTGGCGTCTCCTCAGGCAGTCCTGAGCTGAGCTGAGTACATGAAGACGGCTCGTTCATCCGCTTTCTTTCGGCTTTGATTGGGAAAAGTTGAAGCCGGACTGCCTGGAAGCTCGTAACTTGCTCGTGTTTACTTCTCCCGACAACCTCTAGGAAAGACGACGACTCTTGTTTGGAGGTGCAGTGGCAGAATAGAAGCTAGTTAGCTACTTTGTTAGCAGGCTGTTGTCGGTCCACACAAACTGTTCTCTTGTTTGCAGATATTCATGTAGAGTAGACATGTGTTCACAAGTTGAGCTATTCAGAGACATTGCGGGAATAAGTGTGACTTCCTTGACACTTCTTGCTTTTTGTTTCCTGTGCTTGTTTGCATGTATGTCCTTCAGAGACGCTGTCAACAAATAGCTCTCGGAGGACACCTGCCGTCGCGACAATGAGGATCTCCACGCCGTTGCCCTCTTTGGGGCTGATGACCTGCTCGTTGCTCGTCCTATTGCCGCTGTTTGGGTCGTGTGTTCCAGCACAGAAGCCAGATCAGCCAGGGCCTGTGTTCGTGGACCAGTTCAACCGCTTTGGCCTCCGCTTTAACTGGAGAAACCTCTCCTGCCCCCTGTGCAAAGCTCTCTTCACCATTCTTGATATTGCACTTCTGGTAAGTTAAACATGTTTTCTTAGAGGAAGCATTGCATTTTTCCAGACAACTGAACATATCAACGTAATGAGTCAGTGTAACTTTTTTTAAAATGCTAACACCAAACTGATTTGTTTAGCACACAGCTCAGTCCAGGAAGTGTTACAATTTGTGTAATCAATTCAATGCAAAAAAGTTCAATGGTCTACTGTAAAGGAGACATTTTGATATGTATGCAGTCTTTTTTTCTTCCAGGCTAGTTGGCTGTAAGCTTATTGGCACAGTTAATTACAACTACAGTGGCAAATAATTTTAAAGTAGCTCTTCAATATTTATTGCAGATGTTTTAAACTTTAACATGATCACCCTCAAGAAGTCCTGTTTTTGATTTTTAAGATTGTATGGTCAAGAGGTGTTCAGGGTATTTCATGCCCCTTTTTTATTCAAAATAGATTAAACTTCTGTATCAGGCAGAAGACTACAACTTGCCAACAGAGAATTAAAGATGCAGACTCATTGGTTTTGATCAATGTAATTCCACTTAAATGGAGCCCATCAGTCTGTTTGCTAAATTTTCTTGTTCCTCTTACAACCACTAAATGTGTAAGTTCCTTAATTGGGCAAACACCCTTGCATAAAATATTGCAGGTTTTCTTTTGTATAAAGGATTGAAACTATGATGCCGTCTTAAGTTAATGGTTAATGTTACATTTGTGTCACATAACATGATTTCAAACCCCTTGTTTGTACTGCTGTTGCGTAGTTATAAAAAAAAAAAGTAAAGTTCATGTGGCATGTGATGCCAAGTGTCTCCTTCCCCAAAGAAAGATGCACACCCAATTACATTTTTTTTTATGGCCTTTTGGTGGTGTGGGTTTTTTTTTTTTTTTTGTATTCTAGCTGATTTGGCACAAACATCCATGACTTTTGTTTGATCACGTGGTCTCTGCTGACCTAAAGTACTCCCATTGTCCAACAGTTACTGCTGTTGAGTTCAACTTCTGCTCCCACTAAGTGGGTGGATTCATATTTCTTTTCAGTGTAAATGTCTTGTTCTTTTAGTGTTTAACAGGATATTGTGGTCCTGCAAGTTGAAAATCTGAATAATTCAAATCAGTTTTTTTTTGGTGTAAATTTATAGGAAGTTTCAGTATTTGACATCCTGTCTTTAAACATGATTTAAGTCTAGTCTAACAATTTATATCCGGTTTATGCTTCCTTTAATTCTCTCAGAGTGACACAAATGAGGAACGAGTGGCGCATGCAGTAGGCGAGGCGTGTATCCGTCTCCATCTGGCTGACGAGCAGGTGTGTCGAGAAATAACTGAGCTGTTCAGGGATGACTTCATCAGGGCCTTGCAGGAGTCTTTGCTTTATCCCACTGAAGCATGTGCCCTGTTGGTGGGCCCTTCGTGTGGCAAATTTGACATTTACGCACCCTGGAACATCACTTTGCCAAAGGATCCTAAACCCCCAGTTACACCACCTTCTCCTCCCAAACCTGGTTCTCCGCAGAGCAGAGTCCTGTTTCTCACAGACATTCACTGGGACAAGGTGAGTGTTAGCCAAGGCAGGATCAAATTCAACCACATGCACTTAAATGCTGGTACCTGGTTTAATACAGGGAATATTTTTTGTATTTTTTTTTAGTATTATTTTTTTTTTTTTTTTTTTTTTTAAAGGATATTAAACTGCATTTTATACAGTGTATGGTTTAAATTCAAGGACACTGAACTCTGCTCTCAAGCTCATCCACTATACAAACACAAGCTTAAAGTTATTGATTTACTTTACAGAATTGTGGTAAACTTGTTTTGGACTGCCCAATAAAGTGATTTTTCCTCACATGACTGGTTTGGATCAAGTCCTGCAAACCTCTGTTGACAGGAGTATACTGTCGGCAGCGCTGCAGACTGTAAGGAACCACTGTGTTGTCGTAAAGACTCCGGCACTCCCAGTTGGAAGCGACGGGAGGCTGGATACTGGGGAACCTACAGCAAGTGTGACCTGCCTCTACACACTGTGGAGAGTCTCCTAGAAAATGCTGCCAAAACTGGACCTTGGGACTGGGTCTACTGGACTGGAGACATACCAGCACACAATGTTTGGTCGCAGACCAGGAGTCAACAGCTGTCAGAGCTTACAGTCATCTCCAGGCTCATCCACAAGTAATCTTTACAGTTGATGTTCAATTTTATTAGACGTTCTCAGATCTTTCAGCTGGCTAATCCAGACTACGCTCTTCTGTCTAGACACCTGGGACCTAATGTGACAGTTTACCCTGCTGTAGGAAACCATGAGAGTACACCAGTGAACAGCTTCCCACCACCTTTTGTGCATGGCAACAGATCCTCTGCCTGGCTCTACGATACAATGGCAGAGGAATGGGCACCATGGTTGCCAGAGCAGGCTTTGAAGACTTTAAGGTTTTTAAAATAACTGTTTATCCTTACCATTGTTGTGTGGGTCAGGCTACCCTGTAGGGACTACTCAACATTTAAGTGAAAATGATCAGACATGATAAAGCGGCATTAATTGTTCTTGCAGTTCCACTTTGAATGGAGTTTCACATCTTACCACAATATCAGTGGTTATACTTCTCAATGTTTGTGCTTCTGATGGCTGCTACATGGGGCTATGAGTTGAATTTGACTTTGGTGTTTTTTGGTAAATTTTCAGATATGGAGGATTCTACACGATGGAGGTTCAGCCTGGTCTGAGGGTGGTCTCGCTCAACATGAACTTCTGTGCACGTGAGAACTTCTGGCTAATGGTGAACTCTACTGATCCTGCTAACCAGCTGCAATGGCTGGTCCGTGTTCTCCAGACCAGTGAGGACAAGGGAGAGAAGGTTGGTTTGATACAGATAAAGTGTAGTTGTAGTGTGACTGACTGCTCATGTGATTTTATACTCTATATGAATGTGTTTGGGTTTTTTTCTCCTTCCTAGTGACTTGGTCCCATTTCAGCTAGTTGCTGCTGAGCCTTGAGACAGCAAAACAAGTTTTATTAGTGCTTTAAACTTGGTGTCATTTGTTTTTTTTTTTTGTTTTTTTTTTTATATTCAGGTACACATCATTGGTCACATCCCACCTGGCCTATGTCTTGGCAGCTGGAGCTGGAACTACTATCATATTGTCAACAGGTATTTTTAATCTTAAGGTTGCAGAGCTTTTAGAATTTGACAATTTAGTGCTGTAAAACTGACAAGCCCCTTATTTTTGTGAAGGGTTACTTTAGTCACTGGAAAGAATTATAATATTCACTTAGTAGTTTCAGTCAGAAGAAATGATGGCTGATCGTTAATTTGAGTTTGTATAATATGTATTTTAGGTGCTATGGAAATGATTTTTGAAAACTAGTAGCGCTGTTAATTATGCTTTTCACTTTTTGTCTTTGCTCAACCTCTAGAGAAATGTGCTACAGTTTTGTGCTTTTGTTAAACTGTTTTCAGATATGAGGGTATAATCACTGGGCAGTTTTTTGGCCATACACATTTTGATGAATTCCAGATGTTTTATGACGAGGACACCATGACCCGGCCGTTAGGAGTGGCATTTGTTGCCCCCAGTGTCACCACTTATGTGAATCTTAACCCAGGTGAGTCCTCTAAACTAGATAAGTGCCCATCATTTTTAGGAGGCGTGTGCTCACTTCTGTCTAAAATGTTGTTTTTTGTTTTTTTTCTCAGGGTACCGCGTCTACTATGTTGATGGGAATTACCCAGGCAGCTCTCGGCTGGTCCTCGACCATGAAACCTACATCCTGAACCTCACAGAGGCAAACCACAGTCCAGAGTTGCAGAGAAAGCCAGACCCGAACCCCAAATGGACACTGCTGTATCGTGCCACTGAGGCTTACGGTCTTCCCAGTATGTTTCCCTTTGATCATGATATGCTGTTGCGGACCTTAATCAATGATGACCGCGTCTTCCAGAAGTTCTGGTACCTCAGACATAAAGGACATGTGTCGGAGACCTGCAAGGAGGCCTGCAAAACTACAGTGCTCTGCTTTCTGCGAAGTGGGCGTTATGATGAGCTGGAGAAGTGTGACCACCTCAATGGTTTTGGGGGAAACTTGGCCCGAGCTGCAAGAAAAACTCTCTGTTGAGCCATAGAAGTTTGGACTGAGGCCAGTGGGAGAAAAGCAATATGACCAAATGAGCCAAAAACTTCCTTCTTTTTTTTGAATACTTTGTTAATCCAGCCTAAGACGGAAGTCTTCAGTTATAAGCATTATTGTCAGATTTGCAATACCAATTGGGCAAAGACTGCTTGAAATTGTCATTTTCTAAATATGTTCTGTTTACTTTGAATACAAAGTGGTGGTTATTACTGCAGGGGGATTGTTCATGGTTGTCATGATTTTGACAGTTGTACTTGTGCCTTTTTTTTTTTTTTGAGGGAATGGGTTAATGTGTCAATCATTAATGTCTATCTTGCTGCTTGAAATTTATTCAGAATTTCACATTTCCTTGTAAATTGTGACACAAAGGAGAGTATGTATTATAACTGATTGGATTTCTGTTGCAGTGTTAAGGTTTACTCGGCTTTAAAGATGGTAAAGTGACTAATTGGAGCACTTTGTAAAATTTGGATCTTTAATTTGAGCCACCATTGTGGAGACTAAAGTTAACTTTCATCCGCCTCAACAAAGATCTTTGAACCTAAGAAGTTGTCAATGTTTTGTTTGACGTTTACTCTGTTTGCACTTTAACTCAGAACAAGTCTGATGGGCTCAGTGTGAGAAGCATATAGGTTCTTAGATTTTGGCCTATAATGGTGTAGCATGAGTGATCTGTAAAATGAGCAATAATTTAAGAGATTGTATGTATGCCTGATTTAAATAAAACAAGATTTGGATTACTTGCTCGGTTCATTTTTTATAAATGCATCTTGTGAAATTTTAACTCTTTAGGTCAGGGATCAGCAACTCCAGTGTTTTGAGAGCTGGGTGTCCTGCAGGTATAAGATGTTTTCAAACGAATGGCTCGTTAACAGACTAATGTAGAACTTGACAAGCTGTTGGAGACCAATTTTATTTGAATCTGTTAAATTGGTATCAAGAATTCAAAAGGCTGTAGCTTGAAAGTGGTTAGAGATACAGGCATCCTGTACATGAGAATGTTGAATTTGAACCAATTTATGATGGAATATTTACTCCATATAATTTGTATATTGAATCAAATAGCGGAGTACTTAAACAGTGTTTTGACAAGTTGCATGTGTTTCTATAATCTGCTCTTTATCAATGACAGTGTTCCCCTTATCAGTTCAGTAGGGTGTCTTTCAAAATGATTTACAGAGGCATGTTTGTTCACTTCCTAGAAAAGGACTGTGTTCAAAGCCACTTTCTTGAAAATTCCTTTTAAAAAGCAAACCCAATAATCTGCACCTTCAAAATTGGAAAAAAAAAAACAAGTCAAAGTGCTTTACAACATCTAATTCACCAGTTCACTCAGTAACCTGGCAGCATTTGGGATTGAACCACTAACCATGTGAGTGGTGGATGGCTGCTCTGCCAGTTCCCTCCAGAGCTGCAAGCTTAGCTTGAGGCATGATCTTTCTTTTCTCCCTGTTAGAATGGCATTTGTCTCATCTGTTTTTCTGGGGCCTATGCAATGAAACCGGCTTATTGAGGTAACTTCGAGTTCAGTACTGAATTTTCAGTTTCACAAAACCGGCTCACTTCTGACTGGGCGATCCCACCACGGCAGCTGATTCTGGACACCGAGCCAGCTACAGAGCAGGTTCGGTTATAAGATTAGCACAGATGAAAAAGATCAGTGCATTGGTAAGAGTCCCTTTCAAAGTACAATTACTGTTCCATTTTTACTCTTGTTCATGAGAGCCATCCTCAAAAGGTAAGGCTAAAACAGACTATGATTAACTTATGTACATTTGGTGCAAAGAGAATTCAAAACTGTCGGTGTTTCTGAAAGAAGTTTGATTCATCTTTTTTCATGTACCTCAAGAATACACATAAGCCAGATCATTAAAGATGTCCTACATATGCTTAACATACTTCATAGTTACAGACCCCTGGTAAACTGAGATGTTCCTTGCAGTGGAATAGCTGTTTTTCTTTTTACAAACCAGTAGCAGTTAAAAAAATATTTCATGAAGTATAAATGTTTTTCTGATTCCTCCCTAGTTATAGGACAATACACTGGAGGAGGTTAGAAGTTGTTTAATAGCGATTCTTTATACATCCTTCACACATTTCATATATGCCAAAACTCAGAACATTTCTGTAGACGGACTTGACACAAGCACCCTCTGTGTTTTATCATTAAACTTCCATTCATTAGTGTTCAGTTAATCAATTTATCTTCACCATCTAGCCAAGCTACTAGCCGTTCTGTTCGCTCCATCTTCCTTTTATTCGGGCTCTGAGAAGGTCATAGTGACACCAAAGTCCTCCTTGTACAGGTTCCAGGTTTTGGGTTTGTGTGGGTTGTCCAGCTCTTCCCTGGGCAAAAACAGCCTGAGGATAGTATAGATGGAATGGAGAGATCATTATCGGAGCTGTTGGCTTTTTCACACCTACAGAAATAATTGGATCAGAGCAAAACATGCATACTTGTTATCTGTTATGAAGGAAGTGTTGAACCAGAAGTAGAAGGGAACATCTTCATATCCTTTTGGAAGACCCTAATGATGAAAAGAAATTAAAATGCTTATCAGAAAGCACACCAGATTTCCTGACGCCTGTAAATTGAATGTATAAAAGCACTCACCGCACTTGATTCAAACATAACCTTCACATCCCCTTCAACAACAGGCCCATTCTGCAGGCTGATGACTGCTGCATTATTGCCCACATCAGGAAACACCTGCAAACAATCAGTTTAGTTCCCCACTCAACAACTTCCATCTTAATGTATAACATGGAGCATGTGAAGCTTACTGTGCAGTTGTCCTGTTTGGCACACACACACTGGAAAACCAGCTCTTTCTTCACAATAATCTTCACTTTCAGGTCACTGCCATCACCTTTACCCACACCTGGACACCAACAACAGAGCACTTACATATATAAGACCACAGCTGTGTAGCCGTAGTCTGAAATGCTTTGGGCTTCTGAGGCTTTTTACCTGCTATGGAGTGGATACGGATGCTCTTGATTTTGAGGCTTTTGGGAGGAGGCAGATGTCTGTTAAACTTGGTCTTCATAATCTCATAGTACCCCACATACCGACTCTGCAGTTCACACAGATGCAAAGTTTGACATATTCAGTTGTCTGAGCTTATCGGAGTAAAAACCTTTCACAGTTTTCAGTAACTCATTGCAGCAGCACTCCACTTGGTTGGTTTTAAACGTGTATTTATGGATGCTGCAACCAGCGGTGTTCCCTATGTATAAGCATTTCTGGGCCCAAGCAGGGATTACAATTCAATTTTATTTATAGAGTGCTTTTCATGCAGAAGCAACACAAGTGCTTTACATGGTAAAAAACAATTTAAAATTTTTTTAAAACCTTCTTACAACGGTATGTAACAGAAATTTAAAACATACACCTCATTATCTCTTTCACACACAATCATGCATGCGTACTCACACACACACACAAACAAACACACAAAGAACATGTACACTCTCCCCATCCTGACCTCAATCTATATAAACATGAACTCCCATCCCTAGTGACTGTCTCTTAACTGAATGTAAAAAAATAAAATTAAAAATTAATAAACAAAAGTCAATAAAAATATCAGGTCTGACACTGCAGTGAGTAAACGATATCTTGGGGACCCATCCACACCAGAAGCCAGCCAACCCTGAACCACAGAGGGCGCCACCACCAGACCCACCCAGACCAGGACAGGCCGGAGCCCGCACCGCAGCCATTGGGCTGCAGCGCCGAACATCCAGCCCCTCCAGGCAGGGCCGATTTTTGAGGCAACAACCTTGCAGATCAAGCAGGCAAAGCCACCTGTGCGGAAGGATCACCATGAGGAAAACACTGGAGTTAAAAAGTAATGGCAAGATCAAATAAGCATAAAAACAATAAGAACAGATAAGACCAAAAAAATTTAAATACACATAAAAGGAGTTCATGACAATAAAATTAAATATATATAAAAACCTCAGGGTCCTCGAGGGCTCATAATTTAAAAGCAGTTCAGATAAATAAGAAAGCTCATGACCATTAAGACATTTATAAACCAACAAAAGAACCTTAAAATCAATCCTGAAATGCACAGGGAGCCAATGCAGCAATTTTAAAACTGGTGTAATGTGTTCGCGCCCTCTGGTCCTCGTCAGAACTCGTGCTGCCGAGTTCTGAAGTAGCTACTAACTGGATGTACTTTTTCTTTGGAAGATCAGAGAGCAGGGCATTACAATAATCTAATCTACTAGAAATAAAAGCATGCATCAGCATCTCCGTGCTGGCAAGAGAGAGAAATGGGCGGACTCTGGCGATGTTTTTAAGATGATAAAATTCTGTCTTTGTTACGTTTTTGTTACGAATTTCATACATGAAATCAATTATCTTTTTCAACAAAAACCTAAAATGATCCTTAAAGAGCAATATTAAAGAGAATCATTAAACTGTTTTTTCTCTTCCTTTATTTTCTCCTGTTCTTTGTTTTATTTCAAATAATAGTATTAAAATGACTTCTACATTTGCATTTTTGAACAAAGTGGTTCTGAATAGGGTTTTGTCAGTGTTTACAAACACTATATAATCAATACAAAGTATAACTGCAGTCTAGACTGAATTATTCTAAGGGAAGACATTTTAATTATCCAGAAAATGAGTTCAAACGGGATTAAATTGTTCCATCCATCCTTCCACAGGGAGGTGCAAATCAGAAATATAAACATTTTACAAATTGTGTATTTCATTGTAATTTGAAAAGACAAAATTTCAGACTTAAAATTTCCACTAAAGCCCTGCCTCCTGAACTGTTCTTACCTGGGAAGGAGTCTCCACCCCCTGAAACTTGGAGCTCCGACTCTTGTCTGTCCTCCTCTCGCCGAAATACTCCAGACTGTCCTGGTGTAAAAAAAAGTAATGACCGTAAGGAAGTGGCCTCATTTCAAAATGCTGGGTTTATTCATTAACTGGTTTGAGGAAATCTCTAACAGAGATGTACCTGTGCACTCTCAAACTGGTCACTGTCTATAAGCCAGGTGCAAATCATAGTACCTGTACGACCTGGGAAAGGCAGCAGTAGAATTAACAAATGAGTATGAGATATTCAGACAATTCTTCCAATGATAATACAATGAGTAGAAATCACTGATCACCTTTTCCTCCTTTACAGTGAATAGCAATGATGTTTTTGGGATCAGCAGACATCCAGTCCCTTACATTTGCTGTGTATTTCAGCATGTCTCTAAAACCAGCACAGAGACACCAAGATAAGTTAGCCTGCAGAGCACATTTCTGATGCATCCTCCTTCTATGGATGGTTGGGATACTTTATAGAGATCTTTGTTGTCAATAAACAAGTCTAAATAAAATAAGTTTTTAAATTCAAAATGAGTAAATAATTAAGACAAATATAAATCAGAAAGGGTTACATACTCCAAAGAGGGGACATTGTGGTCATCAATGAACACCCGCTCAACCCTGTAATGAAAAAACTGGGGGTCGTAGCCTTTCTCACCTGGAAACAAAAACAACAGACATTATCTGTGTCCTTCTACATAATAAGGAATTGAGAACATATGACCGGAGGATTCCCACTCACTGCACAGGTTGTAAACTCTGTAGTGGTCTTCATGTTTAGTGTCCAGAAACCTTGCAACCTCCTAGAAAGGAGGGAGGACAGTTTATTTTTTTTAAAGGAACGATTGACAGAGATTAGATTTTTGTGAATATCAAAAATGGTGAAGACGGACTTGCGTACGTTAAGATTAACTATAATTCACACGACTTACCTTGATCGGATTCCGATAGAAAGCCTGCTTACCAGAGGAGGGGAAGGACATGGCAATGACGCGATCTGAAGAGGTGGGCATAGATTTAAACAAAGTTACACTTTTTTTTTTTACAATATACAAAATGTCAAATTCAGTAAAGGTAGTACAGACAAAGAAAACAACTAAAAAACATAAAACTTTATACAAACACAAAGCTGTAACGCCTACCTGTAACATACGTAAGATCAAGGTCAAATCCATCCTTCTGATAACGTCTCTTGTTCTCAGAAATCTAACAAAAGTTTAAAAAAAAATCACTCTTAAAAAGACATCCAACACTTACTGTAGGACTTACTACAGGACTGCAATACCCCAACAGGTTTAACCACATCTGTCATTCATGTAGGCTTCCTGGATGATCCTCTTACCATCCTCCTGGTTACTTTCTCCAGCTCTTTCTTTTGAGCTGCCAGTCTGAAAACCCTCACCAGGATTATTATTCTCAAGAAGCGCAGGAATGTCACAACCCTGTGGGAGAAAAAAAATCTTTAACCATGACTCTGTTTAAGACTGTAACGTATGATATAATTCACAACATGGTCAGTATGTACACAAAGTGTAATTCATCCCTTAGAATAAAAAATACTACTCTGAAATATTGCTTTATTTCACGCTCGTACTAATGCCGATCCAAATACATGATCCATAATAGCTAATAGTGTCAAACACTGTTTAAGCTTTGCCTCTATGACTGTTGCGTTAAATAAATAAATGTTAAAGGAGTTTTTTTATTTCAGTCATTATGGTTTTGCCTCAAGTTGAATGCAGGTTTGATAGCACAGTAGAACTGTTCTTAGCAAAGTAAGCCATGCAGCTAAATGAGAAAAATCGAAAAATAGCTTTAAACTACAGTTTATAGAATATTAAGGATGACATAAAGCAGGTGCGAGGAAAGATGAAAATGAGTGAGGGGCAAACAGCTGTGCCCAGCCAGCAGTCCTCAGAGGTCAAATCGGTCACTTCAGTGAAAATACAATTTGAGATTTTAATTTGATTGATAGATTTTAAATTAATTTCCTGTTCTTCAGGGTTTAAAATCTTTATAGCTGTATTAAAATCTGTCAGATAACACAAATGTATTTGTTATTTTAAGCCAGAAATTGTTTATGCAGGAGAAAACACACACACACACCTGGGGATGAGGCTGGCCCCTGACAGGTCACTGAAGGTGTAGATCATGGTGACCACCAGCGTGATTGCAACCACACAGGCATCTACAATGTTCCACTTCGAGCTGAAGTACACTTTGAAACTAGATGGAAGCCAAGAGAAGATAAAACAATCAAACTGGTTTACACAACGAACACATGAACTGATTCACTGACTGTAGTCTGTACTGGTATTTCCAAGGACCAATCCAAAAGATGCCATGTATTTCCTGTAAAGCTTCCTCTTTGTAACTTCCTGTTCAACAACTAATAACACTATCTTTCTGCTGACACAGGACACTGGGAATCTTTGCATCACTTTCTTAAACATTTCCTGTTCCCACATACACGCAAAAGCAGCGAGACAGTGATATTTCAAGACAAATGCTGAAGATTACAAGCGTCAATGTCAATATTTTCGTCATTTATTAGTCACTCCATTAGCTTTATCAAAACAGACTATTCTCCCTGGAATCCAAAATAATCAGATGACTGAAAGAAGCGGGAATGGGTGGGGTCATAATAATTAGACTGTCATGCATAATTTTGATGACTACTGTTGATACCAAACTGCATGCAAGACCTCGTTCTCTCCGGCTCACCCTTCCACATAGACCCGCAGGAGAACATCAGCGAGGAAGAAGAAGGAGATGGTGAGAGACACGGCTTCTAAAGCATTTCCAACATCTCTGCTCTTCGCTGGCAGTGAAAGGTCCACAATTACGAGGATAAAGTCCACGATGATCAGTACCACTCCAAATGCACTGCAGAAAACAAAGACACACATGTAAGGATGAACTTGGCCAAACACAAAGCAGCCAGAGGAACACTCACTACCAGTTCACAAAAGCAGACTCACCGAAACCCAAAGGACATGACATACGGGGTTATCTTCTTCCGAATATTGCTGCAAAGGTCGGAAAGAGGAGTCAGGATTTTCATTAAATGAAACAAGTGTTTGGAATGCAGATCTGACCACCAGAGCTTACTGGTACATGGTGTTTGACACCATACTCTCTTCCTTTCCATCATCAATCTCCACTTTTGCATCTTCCATCTTTGCAATGTTTCTGAAATGTAGATAGAAAAGATCATAAAAAGCATGTTTTCAGGCTGCTCTAAAAAGGGGAAAAACACATTCACTCACACAATGCTACAGAAACTATTCAAACAAATGTTTCTCTCACCCATTTACTCCTGAGTCTGACCCTGGGTCGAAGTAGACAGACATGATGTGTGTGTGTCTCTTGCTCCTGAACGTGGAGTCTGAATTTTACAGAATCGTCCAAATATGCTCTAAAACATCAATTATATGTCGCTTATTTCTCCTCGAGCTTTTTTAAAAGGATTGCACTTCCAGATCATACCAGCACTATGCAAACCGAGCAAGCAAAGGGGGGTGGGGAGCTGTGGAAAAACAGTAACGCACAAAATTCAACAGCACCAACCAGCATCAGTGCTATCACCCACCACCAAGTCCTGACCTTCTTCTTGGAGTTTTTACCACGCTCACAGGAAATAACCCCCCGAAACACACAGTCGCATCGCCTGCTTACCGTTACTACTGGCATCCGTGAAATTATACGACTTGTCTTGTGACTTCTCGTAGGGACAGAGGAAGACGGCTCAAAGGTTAACCGGGTAGACTTTTTCTCTCCATCCACTTTTCCTCACCGTATTTTTGCAGACGTAGTAGTTTCGCACTTCCTGGACTTCCTGCGTTTCACTGAAAACGTTCAGCCTTTTTTTCTGTTTGGGCTCCGCAGTTACTCATCTTTCCTCCTCAACCCACTTTCACAGCAAAGTCTGGCTGAGCTTGACCATAGCCTTCCTGTAGCCTACAAAGTTTTTTTTTAAATTACCAAAAGCTTAAAAAGTAGGTCAACAGACCGCTGTCCTTCAGATTTACACTCCCCCCTTCCTCTTACATCTGGTTTTAATTTGTGCATTCCTAAACACTTAAAAAGTGACACACATCTACTTAGATGTAGTTGTGATGGAGGTTTTCCCCCTAAATCTCGGATTGCCTGTCAGGTAGTCCTTTTTGACAAACAAAAGGAAAACATGGATTAAAATTTGGAAAAAGATAAAGCGTCCATATTTTATTGTGTTACATGGTCTCATGTAGTATATTCCATATATCACCTACTTGGAACATTGCTGTTGCACCTTAGTGATGGAGTGGTGACCATTATTTTTCTGCCTCTTTAAGCCAGCCACTCGTTTATATTTGAGGTAGTAGAGGTGGTCAATGTGGTATCCTATGAAAAGAAAAAAAGAATAATTAGCTTAACCCTGTAGTTTTTCTACTGTCCAGCAGGGGACACCATTGACATGCATTTAGAAAGAAAAAAAAAATCAGTCCAGCGTGACAGGTTTGAAAAATATCTGCCAAAGCTACAAACTGACCTGTCATTATCCACTCACTTGTGGCCTAGACAAGTTCATACGTGGAATTAATGAAACAAAAACAAACAAACAAAAAAAAGGATTAAAGTCTTGCAGATTTATTTAGAAATAATCTCCCCCCCCCCCTTTCCCCCCTTTTCTTTTCTATTTTTTTTTTTGTGGATGCTTGGCCGTTAAACTTGCTCTCTAAATGTTCAAGAAATAGAATATATGAGAAAGGCAAAATTCCTAAACCATAATGTGGGGTGTTTGAGATGTGAACTATGCCCAATAGGTTAAAATTCCTAATTGGTTTGCACTGGGATAAAAAAGAAAGTTAAAACTCTTTAAACAGCTTACAATTTATGTAGATGGTTAAAAGAAAAGAAGATAATTGATCAAACTGCTAAAATCTCAAAATGTCCCAATATATTATAGTTGCTAAAAATAAAAAGAATAAAAAAGTTAACCCCTTTTCACAAAAAGTAAGGGTATTCAGTTTACAGGTGAAATTTGCAGTACACATAAAATGGTCACAATACTCTGATTTATTATGAATGTATAGCGTGTAAGTAGAATAATGCTATGGTGATTTATTCATTTCCTAATTTATTGAAAGAAAAGCTGACAACAGCTTGGTATACCACAATATAAAAAATGCCAATATCTCAATAACTTGTCATGTGTGTCGTCTTGGTTTGACACCTTTTGGGATTTTTTTTCGTGGTTATTCACATTGTTGAGAACAGCATAAAGAAGGTAAAATTAAGTTCACAAATAAAGGTTATAGTGCATTTTAGGTTCATTCTGACACCATACAAATAGGTGAAGTAGTAGTGTATATGAAACTGTTAAAAACTAGACAGTCACTGAAAAAGAAAAAAAAAAGATATCTAAATTTATAATTAGATCAATTGTTGATGTTCTCTCCAGGTAATTCTTCCTACAGTAAAAACTATTAATGTTGGGTTGATTTGGTGAGTGTTGGAAAAAGCAGGCATAGACAATGGATGGATGGAGAAACATTTTACATTTATTTTACAATAGCGCAGAAACAAATAACCAACACAAGATGGAGCAATTCTACATCACACCAGCTCACCATAAGGAAAGTTTACAGAATGTTGAATTATTGAACTAAAATAAATGGTATGAAATAGAAAATGTATCAAAAATATTAGAGTGTGTGATTTCCCCTCCTTCAAATGGGGCTCAAAACCACTCCAAACAAGTTATATGTAATCATTAAAAATATGTACATTATTCACATGATATGAACAATAAACATATTAATCATATCTGATGTCAACTCTGATTGATTTTAAAAGTGCAATAAATAAACTTGATTGAAAAATTAATTCATAGATTTCAATCAATGTTTAAGACAGAAAATAAAAGTTAAAGAACTACTATATTTCTGAATGCATGGGTTTTTTATATGTAAAAAAAAAGAAAAGGAAAAAGAAAAACGCTCCCACTGACAGCTCTGTTGGTACAGTATGTAAGGTATGCAGTACTTTCTGTCCACAAGGACATTGACAGCTCTAAAATCAGCTACACCTTCTAAATTGTTTTATAAAGAGTAAAAATGACCAGCTGGCTTGAGTTCAGAGTTTGGCAAGATTGTTGGAGCCTGAATCCTCTAATGTGGACCATGCAGAACTGACCCAGCCTATAAATACTGCTGACACATTTTACTGGAAAAGAACAAAGAACCTGGAGAAAAACAAGTGGAAGTGTTGTGAAATGGAGGTAGGTTGGAAGCTTTCTAGATGCTCAAAATTGGGTTGATTATTGTTAAATATTATAAATAAAGTATTTTTATCATTTCAGATAAATATTGCTGCAAGGGAGTTTTCTCTCAGAGCGATGCCGGTGTTGCTGTTATTGTATCTGTTTTGGCCAACCATGGGCTCTTCTGCACAGCTCTCCGTATGTAGCTTACGCATCTGTTTAAAAACTTCAAATAATGTGAATTACAGACGTTCAAGAATTTGTTTGTTTGTTTTTTTCTCAAAGAAGATCTGGTAATAAGCATAAAAGCAGTGGAAAGCCCGATCTTTTCACTGCCTCGTCTCTAAGTATAATTATTATCATGTCTAACTTTAAGATATTTTTCTCATTTAAGGCAAACGACTCATGTGGGCCAGAAGTTGTGGCTCTCAGAAGAAGCATAAGGAAACTGGAGAATACACTTTTGATCAAGACTTGGCAGGTTGAGCACCTGCAGATGCACAAATACTTCCAACCATTTCAGCCTCTTGTTACTGATGGTAAACCTAAAACTGACTCAGCCTCTGGTGTAAACCACAGCGACAGCCTGGATACGACACTGACAAAACCACTTCCACCAGCTGGGAATCTGATTGTCCATGACAAAGGTAAGAAAATGAATCAAAGCTGTGTGATTATTTCCTGCTCAGTTCTGGATTGAGATGTGTAAACAGATTAATTTAGAAAAGGATTTAATTTTGACTTAACTTGAACATGATTTATGAAGCAATATTAAATTTGTATTTCAGCAGTTACAAAAATGAAGATGATAATCAGATATGTCTAAAAACCTTTCCAATCCTCACTTCCTAGACTGCTCTGAACTGTTTGACAGACTGAAAGCACCAAGCGGTTTTTATCGCATCAGACCCAAATTATACCAGGAGCCCTTTTTAGTCTACTGTGATATGGAGGACGGAGGAGGGTGGACAGTGTTTCAAAGACGAAGGCATGGAAAAGTTGATTTCAACAGGTAAATAAAAGCTCACAATTACAATGTAGATGTTCTATAAGCTCCTACATTTGTTTGACTGGAGGTAAAATATCAGATTCATTTTGATTTTAGAGACTGGGTGGACTACAGAGATGGCTTTGGTGATTTCAAACTGTGGAATGATGAATTCTGGTTGGGGAATGAGCGCATGTATAGTCTGTTGTCAGAAGGTCAGAAATCACCCCAATCCCAACACAAATACAACTTCTTTACGTAACTTACTCAAATATATATTTAAATAGTATTATATAATGTCTTATCAGCTGTTTTTTCCCCTCTTTGGCCTTAAGATAAAAATCTGGTCAAGATTGATCTGATGGACTGGGAAGGACAAAGAAGTCATGCATTTTATGAGAACTTTAGGATCACTGATGAGGCCGTGAGAAAATCTGGTTGAATTAATTCTACTTTAATGTGAGATCTACTATGAAAATACAATGCTTGCTTTTCTCCTTTCAGGATAAATATCGCCTCCAGTATGAGCAGTACAGTGGGAAAGCTGGTGATGCTCTGACTGGTGGTGGGGGAATGGTGGAGCAGTGGTCTGCCTGCCTCAGTGGGATGCAGTTCAGCACCAGAGATCAGGTTAATCATCAATGCCTATTTACCATTGTTCTGCTGCTAATAATTATAATATTATGGAGGTGCAGATTCTTTTTTTGTGATAACCTCATGATGATGATGATTGGCAGGATAATGACCGCTTTCTTCAGGGAAGCTGTGCCCAGGAGAACGAGGCAGGTTGGTGGTTCAACAGGTAAGCTCCTTGCCTTTTTTGAAAATATTATTTTCTGTATTGGATTTTGGAATTTGACATTATACGGTAACCCTCTATCTGCAGATGTCATGCAGCCAATCTAAATGGAAAGTTCTACCGCAAGGGGAAGTACAAGGCCCAGTATGACAATGGTGTGGTGTGGGGTACCTGGAAAGGCCTTTGGTATTCCCTCAGACACACCACCATGAAGGTGCGACCTCTGGTTTTCTTGGATACTGTGGGAAGTGGAGCAGGGGAAATTTAAAATCACTTTGCATATTCACCTGTAAAAGGGTAAAGAAAAAAGGGAACAAAAACTTTCCTTATTTCAATTAATATTTTAATTTCTCCCTTTGCTTCATTTTTAGAATTTATTATAAAATATCAATAGCACAGCATCACCTATCATGCAGTCTCCAGTAATTACTTTTTTTCTCTATGTGTATGTTTCTCTGGCATTAAAACAGACAGCATTTCAGCTGCACTTTCTCTCTAATGTTTGTATTTTACTGTCTTCAAACACTTGCAATTTCATACAATATATAAATTGTACACATATCAGAAAATACACGGCTTAGATCTCACATTCAAAATGTCCCTAAACTGTAAATTGTACAGTGGTTCTCACAGTGATGCAAAGTGGTACTTCACAGCATGGTTGAAACAGCGGACGAAACATTATGTCATTGATTTGTCCTTGTTTAACGTTACAGGCCTATGAAGCCGTAAAGTAATTTTAAGTGAAACTTATTTTGTTAAATACTGTACAAGTGATGGGTACATAGAAAACAAACAAAAAGGAAACAAAAATCCATTCATTTTCAAAGAATATAATAACACAGAAATATAAAGATAATACACAAAATAAAAAGAATCAATGAGTTCTTCAAAAAACAATTTAAAAAAAATTAAATTACCAATGTTTCACTCCCATCCTCAAAGACAAATTTGTAGTGTTACAATAAAAGAAAAGTTGATATGTTGGAACCAACACATATGCTTGGAAAGGGGTCCCGTGTAAGGGTTAGGGGGAATAATAAAAACAAATTTCCATGGCAGTTCCTCTCAGATGTGGTGTTACAAACCAGTGTTCTATTCCTCTTCCTGTACATATACTGGGGACAAATCCAAGTCCAGCATCCTCTGCTCTGCCTCACTCAGCCTGTAGGGAGAGCTCCCGCTGCTGCTGTAGTCTCCAGACATCGGCAGAGAGCGGCAGCTACCTTTTCTCTGCTCTGACGAGGACACATTAAAGCTGGAGCTGCGATTGCGCCCCTTGACTCCAGAGCAGGACTGAGCCTCTTTCAGTTTCCTAGCCAGGATGTTTCTTTGAATAGGTGAAGGGCCACGACGATTCCAGTTCTGCTCAGCCCGATCCACACTCAACTGGTTTACTCCGTGAGACCTACCAGGACCTGTGCCTGGACCACCGATCCCTGAGACTAATTGTCCACCTCTAGGCCCATCAGCCTTTCTTCTCTCCCCAGTGCCACCGAGATCTGCTTTAGCTTGTTTCTCAGCTGCTGAGGAGCAGTTTGTGTTGGTTCCTGCATGTTTGAGTTCATTATTGTGAGAAGGAAGTGTTGTCTCCATCCAGGGCTTCTTCTGGTCATTTCTCTGGGGTCTGGCTTTAGCCCACTCTGACACTCCATGCTCTGGTATGGGGTAAGAAGGATGTGGTTGTCTCTCCCATCCACCTTTGTTCCAACAACTTCCCTCTGGAAGAGTCCGAGATCCTACCTGAGAAGGACAACACATGGCCAGATGCTGATTACTCCTGAACACAAACTGCACCAACACCATTTATCATACATACAACAAAAAATGTGTTGAAATGAAATTATCTAATAAAAGAGAATATGTGACCTGTGTCATGCTCCTTTCTCTGAACTGTCTGGACTGAGCCGAGGATGTTGGCTGGAGTCTGGTGTCGTTAAAACTGGATGTCCGCCTGAAGTTTGGATTCTTATGATAAGCATCTCCTCTTCCTCCAAGACCTGCTAACCCACTCCGGTCTACCATTTCCACCCAGTCGGCAGTCCGGTCACGCCATTTGGAGCTTCCCCCACTAGCATGAACAGAGACAGGAGGACCTAAGGCCAGTTCCACTCTTGGACTCAACCTATCTGGTGTGACTCTTGAAGTCTGAGTTTGCAGCTTCGACAAGGGAGTTGCAATACAAAAATGGTGGTTATCAGGATCCTGCAGGGTCAAGGGGAGGGTAGGATGAGCAAATCCAGTTTGTGTAGGAATAGGGGAGTTGGCGGGTGAGGCAGATGTCTCTACCATGGTATCATGGACAGGGCTTGAAGAGACGTGGTACAATTGCGTGGCTTCTTTTAACCCCTTCTTCTTCATTTCTTTCAGCTGCTGCTGTGCCAACTGGTACCTAGAGAGACAAGGTGTTTTATATCACTAAGACTAGGTAGTGACAAAATCCATTTCATAACAATGTCAGCTATAAAATTCTAAACACACCCAAATATTGATGGCAACACCTTCTGGCCTGTGGGAGACAACCTTTCAGGATCCTGTGAGACTGGAAGCACCAGGCTCTGTGAAAGAGGTGAACTTCCAAGAGAAGGTACATCTTTCTGGGCAACCATACCCCCTGATGGGCCATGACCATCAGACAGACTGGGCCTTTGGAGGCTGTGGCCACAGATGGAGGCCTCATCCGATAGCTTGCGCCCCCCAGGGGAATGTATGGAGCCTCTGCGTACCGAGCTGCACTGAGGGGTCTGGCAAAGCTTCCTCCACACAGTGACCACAACAGTGGCCATAATCACAGCCAAGCAGAGTGAAATGCCAACCACCACAATCATGTTTCCACCCAAAGATGTAGTTCCGACAGGCTCAGGTGGGAGAGATGGAGTAGTAGTAGGTAACACTGAGAATATAAGGACAAACAAATAGAGAGAACTCAGCTCATCACTAATAAATTGATGCAAACAAGGGAAATGGATTGATTGTAATCTATTGGAGGGATTAATATATGAAGACTCTGAACTCTAAAGAATTTAGGACCATGAATAATTAAGAAAAACTAAGTTAGGACATGAAGAAACTGACCCACACAGTCTTCTAGAGAGCAAATGGACTGTTCCTTCACCATGCCGGTGCACTGTATCCCTTGCACACCTGAGGGCAGCAGACACTCGCGCACTCTTTCCCTCACACCCTCCCCACAGGTTACACTGCACGCACTCCATGGCTGCCAGGGCCCCCATGACTCTGCAGAGTACAGTGAAAATATCAAATCCAGATTAGCACTTTACAACCTGTAATTTTGCATCCCTACATTCTAAAATGTTCCCATACGAATGAGCCATAAAACTCACAATTTATATCTATATCTACAGGAAAGACTGATCTTTACCATGCCAGTTTGATGCAATGCTGTGGGAATTATTAAGTGACTAAATGTCAATGGACAGGGGGCAAACAGAGTTTAAAAGTATAAAATCTCACCTGCACTCTTGTAAACCACCAGACAAGTCTGTGCTGGACTAGGGGAGCGACTGAAGTTGAAAACAAAGCGAAAGCAGTACTTATTCCTTCCAGGGTAAAACACAGAACAATTGAATTCTGTCTCATTTTCTCCTTGAGTTAGCCAGTTAAAGGCAAGAGGGGGAGAAGAGGGTCCCTCTGGTCCAAACCCCATCATTGAAGAGGAGAGAGCAGCACCTCTTCCAACACCTGCTTCGCTGTACAGCAATACTTTCCCATTGACATGAGCACATGGTGGGGTTATCATTTTAACAGCCATCGTCCCTTCACAGCCACTCTTGTAAGCATTGGCGTTTTCCACTAGCAGTTTATAGGAGAATATACGAGACAAGTAGAGAGGTCCAGAGCTCTTCACTTCCTGTGCTGTATGAGGGGAGCGTAGAGCCACTCTTATGAAGTCTCTTTCCGTAAACGGGAAGGCACAGGACAGCTCAACACTCTGGGAACGGAGGGGTTTGATTGGTCGTTGTGTGCGAGCTCGGACCTTGTCGATGGTGTTTCGGCCTATCTGGTTGTACTCCATGTAGCTGACTTCTAAGAAAAGAGCAGAGTCAATGCCACTGGTGCAAGCCTGAAAGTGTTCATTAGTGGATATCCCAACCTGGAAAGAGACAAAAGAGAGGGAAGGAGTAGAAGGAGAAAATTATTATTATTATTTTTTTCTGTCATTTGCAGTTTAATAAACCAAAATTAAGATTTTGTTTGTCTTACCTGAAAAGATCCTGAGTGGTTTCCAGCTCTCTCCACAGCAATGTGAAAGGTGGGCCACTGCACCTGTAGCTCTGAACTCCACCGCCAGGTGGTGCTCTCTGTGTGACTGCCTTCAGTTCCATTTGCATGAGAGGCAGCAGTGATGCTGGTCTGCTTCAGCAGGAACCGGAAAGTTCCTGCATACAGGAAGCAGGAACAATTGAACTCCACCCTACCGGCCAGTTGGTTGCTTGGGAGAGTCCTGGTCAGAATGGTGGTGTTGGTTTCCATGTTGACAAGAGAGAGGCTCATGTTGCTGATGGTACTGCTGTTGAATTTACTGCTGAAGTCCACAAAAACACTGCCGTTGCTAAGAGCAACATGGAGAGAGGGCCAGATAGTGAGCCCTGCGAAAGCTACAAGAAAAAGTGCAGACAAGGAGAGAGTAAAAATGAGATTTATATCAATTGCCCACTTTAGGTAACTTCTTATCTCACCAGTTTTGCCCCTTATGAGTTTTTCATTTCTACCCATTTTTTCAGTTGTCTAATTGAACAAGGAAGTATGGTATGTAATGTGGAATTCCAATGAGGGCTACTGATTTTAGCTGACACATTTTAGAAAGTGCTTTGAGTGTTTGTTGACCACACAACAAGGATGGATGGAGTTGACTAAAAGAAAAAAAAAAGAATAAACTAATTTTCACATTTTCAGACAAACACTGATGATTCACATAACAGTTGATAAGCTTTAAAAGTAGCAAGATCCACATATTACACAGATTATAAATGAAACAACTATAACTACTACTTATACGCATGTAAGCACAGCATCAGAGCAGTAATTTTACAGATATTGTGCAGTTAAGTATGTAAATCCTCACAGAATAAAGACAGTAATGGAAGAGGAAAATGCTAACCCTACATTGCATTGCACTGCAGTTGCTTTCAGCTTAATGCTCTCATTTTCCTGATTAAATGAAAGCACTCACAGATTAAACTGATGTACTAAAGCAAAAACAAGCGAATATGTATACTTGGCCCATTGGAATAAAATCCTGCCTCTTTAAACATGGACTGTAATTAAGATGATAGTCCTTGTGACACTCACCATATCCCATGAGCACTAAAAGTATGGGCAGCAGTGAGACAGCCTGTGGCATTCCGATGTCTGTGCCTCCTTTTTCTTCTACACCGCATGACCGTCTTATTCCACCATCCCTCACCTCTGTAAGGTCATACAGCAAATAACAAAATAAACAAATAAACAAACAGATAATGATAATTCACATAGTGGCTTCAGTCTCCGACAGGAGAAGGATATTCTGAGGTATGGGAAACAGGAAGGCCAGAGTATGAAAAAGCAAACATGAGTTTTCTGGATTTATAGGTGCGTCTTCCTCTTCCTTTCATCCTCACAATGGATACAAGGAGCTGCCGTAATCAGACAAGTGAAATTCCCCAGGAGGGCTTTGTTCCAAAACAAAGAGCCAAATACTTGTTTGGTTGGCTGCAAAGGTTTTTCAGTCTATTGAGTGGACTTTCTGAGTATCTTAACCGTTTCCTCATAAACAAATGATTCAAGGTTGGACTACTGTTCTTGTGCCCCCCCCCAATCCCCACAGCCCCAAATGTACAATAAAAAATATCAGAGAACCATAGGACCCAAACACATGGAATAAGTCAGCACGCACAGCATCTCCTCCCGTCCTGTCACACAAGTCACAGGCATCTTATGGTCATAATGTTGCCCTTGATGAAGGTATTTATTTTTTGTAGTCAAAATGTGCCGAGTTCTCATTCTGAGTAAGTTTCAGTGAAATAGTCAAGATCAACTGACTGGAAATTAGTGTTTGATGGGTTATTTCTTTGTTGTAACAATGCTTTCCGCCAATAAATCATGCGCTGCTTGAACACCTGTTTAGTTTACTTTTAAATGGTGCCATATTTGTAAAAAAAAAAAAACAGAATTTGTGAGATGAGCAGCAGAGTTGAGAATATGGGTTGCACCCAGCTTGCACCCATGACAAACTTGCCAAGTCCTCTCCGTCAACGGCTCATTTTGTTAGCACCTGTGAGAATGACCTCTGCTACGGCAGTCAGTGGATGTCTGCTCCAAGCATACCACTTACCTCATATAAATAGGGCTTTTGTCATTCAAGATGACAATGCTCATCTCCACAGAGTGGGATTTATCAGAGACTACCTCCAGAATTTGGGACTGCCTCCCAAATTCCAAATGGACACTAGGATCAGCGTGGACATGCTGTTCATGCCAGAGTCACCAACAGACCCTCAGTGGCTGATTTGTGACAAATGCTAGTTGAAGAATGGGATGTCAAGCTTGTGTGTGAACAAGCTGATGACTAGCATGAGGAAGTGCTGTGTATGGCTGCTGTGGCCGAGTTGGGTCCTTCCACATGATACAGTTTGTTAAATTAATAAATTGTTAAAGACTTCAATCAGACAATCCAATAATCAGACTTCAATCATCCAATCCAATAAACAACATCAAACAAGTCATCAGCAGTTGCTGTTTGGCATCAGCAGAGAAGATTTTTTTTCATGGGCTCAATCCACATACTCAACTCCACTGCTCATCCCACAAATGCATTTTCCTATATGGCACCATTTTAAAAGGAGAAAAAGGCTTTCCAACAGTATATGATTAATTGCTTAGAAGTAATTTTACAACAGAGTTACAACAGAGAATCAGAATGATTGATTGAATGATTGAAACATACAAAAACCAACAAAAGCATAAAGACAGAAAAGCTAATTGTTTGTGGGTGTGCTGACTTAACAGGGATAATATGAAATTATGCTTAGTACGCTATTCAAATGATTAGAAATTACATTAAAAATACATGTAACCATCCTTCTTTGATACAGTGATGTGGCCTTTAAAATAGGCTATTTATTTATTTATTTATAAAATAAATAAAGTTGTACTCACGTGTCGTGTTGACTTCACACTTTTCATTCCTCGTCACTTATTCCAACACAGCAACACCCGCAGTGGGCTGATAGTCCATCCGTGTGGTCGTAGCACATTGTTCCCTCTGCCTGATAAACTGCTCACAGTACGACAGTCCGCGGGACAGTGCTCAGAGTTCTGGGTCGCGCGCGGAACTGAGGCTCCGAGCGCGTGCATTTAAGATCCGCTCAGTCACTTGACAGTCAACAGCAGGGCAGATTGAATATCCAGTCCAACTCCCAATCTCCCCCGCCCCCCTCCATCTCAAATGCGGGAGCATTATTGTTTTGTTTTTGTTTTGTTTTTTACCTTCAATTCTGTAAAAATCTCGACGGAACACAGGATGAATCGACTTCCTCAAACTTACTTGAAATATTTTGTTTAGTTTGCTTAATAATAATAATAATAATAATAATAATAATAATTATTATTATTATTATTATTATTATTATTATTATTATTATTAT